>QLNU02015003.1:95460141-95473997 GCA_006491805.2 Dysdera silvatica
GGAATTACTACTATGCTGGAATTTTGTGCATAACATTTTAATTTAATATATTGTACATACCTATACATATATATATATATATATATCACCATAAATAGTTTTAATACATGGCTTAATAACCTACATTGTGCAAAAGCAAAAATTTATCCCTTGAAATTAATATATTCTAATATAATTTATGAAAATTTAAGCAGCGTTGCTTAACCTCTGATAGATAAACCATCACTCTGTATCATTTTTATCTTAAAATATGTATTTTAAGGGTTCTCTTGTTTATTCTTCTTTCTCTAACACCAAGGAGATACAATTCCTTGTAGATTACGGCATCTTAGAACTTTCCTATGACTGAGAATTCCTCTAGGACTTAGCCGCCCCCATTAATAATTAATTAATCGCCCACTATAATTAGCGAAAATTTTTCCTTCGGTCTTATCATAAAATATAATGCTAAAACCAAATGTGTGCTCCGAAAGAATGTAAAACGCATTTAAGGAACACTCATCACTATTTAACTGTATATGTATCTACTCATTAGCTCATCCAATCTGCCCAACCCTCATTCTTTCCGTTTGCATATGAGTGTCTATTCATCGCTTCTTCCATCCGTCTCACGAATAATTTGTCTGCTTGCCTGTTTTCTCTCATATATTTATTAATTCCTTCACAATTTCTCCATTTCATTAGGATGGCACTTTCTGAAACTAAAGATTTCATTTTTTTTATTCAAATTTACTTATGACAATACGTAATTATAAAAATACGATATACATCTACGATAATATTGCATTACGAAATAGCCCTCGGGTTGTGGTATGGTAACGTGTTTATCATGCGCGTTATTAATTCGAATTGGATTGCTAATTGTTCAAGTGAATGAAAAGAAGGGATACAGAAGTGGTTCCCAATTAGTTTTCATCACGGGCCACTACAGATCTCTTTGCCGGTCGGCGAGCCAGAAGATATGAAACCGAAATTATCTTACACGCTATATACTCATTCGCCTAACTAGGGAGAGGTATCCCCGACAGAAGTCTTATGATTCAATGAAATTGCATTGAGGAAAGAACTTTATCTCAGTCTATAAAAAAATTAGTCCCCTAGAAAAAAATTAGCGCCCTTAGACTGCGAGGCTAGTTACGAATTTGTATACAGAAGATTACTGGAATATTTGTAAAACCAATGGTGCAGACAATGAGGTTGATACCACTGCCATTGCGTATACATCATCGTGTATTTAATAAATACTGCAAGTGAATTTTGGGGAAAAACGTGAATTTTGGAAACAGAAAGAATTCGAGTAATAGAATACACTAATATAAAGTCATTTTAAAATTGGACTTAGCAAAAATATTTTATATTACTTTTCAATACATGGTGTTCCTCATTTCTTATATTTCGAGTGCATTTGAGCCTTTCGTCTATAATTTTTGAGTTGCTAGTCCGCCGTATTACACCGAAACAAACTCTTTTAAAGTCACATTTTAAAATTTATTTTTATTGGCGTGAACGAACAAAGAAATTTTTTCAGAACCAACAAATTCCACAATCTGTTCGAAATTTGGGCTATAAGAATTCGTGGCCAACCGTAAGGCCTTTTTTAAGGGAGTATTGGTTAGTTTGCTTTGACAACTACTTTTATTATAATTCATATTAGAAAACGCTGATTAGCAATTATAAGTATCAACGTATAAGTATCAACGTATAAGTATCACGTTCAAAAGAAAATCACCTCTTTCTTTTATAATTCGGGTTGATTGTCACAAATTTTGTCCGAAAGTCATACGAAGATTCACACTTAAAATTGCACATGAATTCCTCTGAACCTTGAAATCCAATCAGTTCAAACTGTACATTACTTTGTTCAATGTTTTGTAACAGGCCTTTATCATTTCCTGATACATCACTTATCTGAGCATGGTTTAAAGCAATTTTTTTATGAATATCTGCATCGATTTCGTTACAGCAAATGAAATGTAAGAAAGCGAAATTCGTTGATGCTGAGGCTGAATTGATTCGGGATTTGCAAAAAAAGGGGATATGTGCCATTTATTTTACACATAGCATATTATCCCCTTTTTACAAATTCCCGTTCATTTGTTGTGTAGATAAATTAGGTTAAATGGAAGTGAAAAAATTATACAACATATTGGTTATTTTATTATTCAATTACACACGTGTTAAATCTCCGCTCGTAACATCCACATTTGTCTACTCATTATTTTTTTAACGAGTTTTTTTTTTTCAGTTTATTATCTTTTTTTTTTAGCCGGGCCAATTTTTATTTCTCACAGGCCAGATTTGGCCCGCTGACTGCTAATTGAGAATCACTGGCGTACACAATAACTGCTAACTGTAATACAGATATTAGTTCCATAGATTTTAAGGAGTTTGGATTCATAGGAAAATTGTATCTCCACGACCCTAGAATATCGCAACAGTGACGCGTTAACCTATTGTTCCATTAACTCGTATTCAACACCCAGTGGTGTCCTAAAACCTATGCCGCTTTGCTGTTTACCACATTCCGGTGTTTCGCTCCCTTGGTAACGGAAGTTTAGCAGCGTGATCGTCGTTCTCCTTGTACCGTAAAAGAAAAAAAACATTAGCAATTTTACGTATTACGATACATAAACATATACGAGTAAATAAGATACACGTATTTGTATTACGATATAACCGTACGGTGATACAGTGATAATGTCGTCACCTAGCATGTCGTTAATTCGGTTTTAACCACTACCCTCGGGAAATAAAGACGTCTGGCTAGTTTATCACGTGACCAACAGTAGGCGATCGTCTGCGAAATGCGTTCATTAGATTACTTTTCTTACCGACTTTTCTTTTCTTGTTCAATTACAGTGTTTAATGGACCCACCCTAAATTTAGCACAGATAGTAGTGTTGAACTATAAAATTTGCATGCTAAGGTTGGTTACAACAATATCGAAAGTTAACTTTTAAACATTTTTTTATATTAGATATAAAAGAAAGTATACAAAATGGTAAATGTGTCCAGTTTTTTAGTTTAAAGTTGGAAAGATGACTAAAAAATCCCTTATTGGATTTAAATTAATTTCTTTTAATTTGTTTGCAATTTAACATACATTTATATACTCACGTTCAAAATTAAGAGAATACTCGATGTTATTTCAGTGAGAGAGGTACATATTTTGCTCTTTAAATGCCCATGGTCTTTACTTATAAAAAATCTTTTCGAAGAAAATTAATGATTAGAAAACACTTAGCAGAATCATAACAAATCACATTTTTTAAGCAATCTCATGGAGAATGCGCAAGCAAAATTGACCCAAAAAGGAAAATTCTTAAAAACGATGAGAAAATAAAAAAAAAGACAAATTTACTCACATAAACATCAATAATCATTCTTTAATAATTCTCCATATTTATATAATCAAATTTGTTATTCCAAATAAATCATAATAATTACAATATTATAAAAGTATGTGTGTGTGATCATTAAAAGAATTCAAAATTTTTAATTTAATTTACATTTAATTGCTTTTCCTTTACTGTAAATACTTTTGGTAGCTAAAATTATTCGCTTCATGACATTACTGATGGTCTCCACGATTATCGCAGCGCAAATCAAATAAAATTGTGGTTTTGAAATATGTGGATATTTTAATTTTAATATTCAGTGCTTTCGATTAATTAGCAAAAAATATTGAAAATCGTCTCAAAATTAAAAATTCCCGTTCGCAAAATTGGGGGAAAAACTAATGCACCTTAAACTCTGAGTTAAAATGCGTTTTAAATAAAAATTTATCAGAATTATGAAATTGATAAAATGATTTGCTTACTTTAAATTTAAATACGAACATTAAAGTAATAAATAATAATAATAAAAACATATAATAGAAAATAAGAAATCATTCAAATGATTTAAATCAAGTTAAATAAAATTTATTAAATGCATTAATGAAACACTTTACATACACGTTTTCTCTGTTCTTTTATTTATAAATTTCATTGAAACAATGAACATTACGTTTTAAAAATGATGATGCATACATGTATTTTCTGTTGAGTATTATTACCCTCCGCAGGGATAACACAATTGCCAAATATGGTCAACACAAGAAAGCCTCCTTTCCAAAAAAAAAAAAATTATTGTAAAATAACATTTTCTGTTACAGGCATAACATCTTAATTATTGTTATGCCCACAACAAATACATAACTCAACTTTAGCCAAAAAAAAACTGACATAACCACAACTACTGAACGTACAACTCAAATCCAAAAAATTGGTATAATGTTCAAACTGTAGAAAAACTTTCTTTTCTATTAAAAATAAGTAACATAATAATTTTTAAAACATGTCATAACGTTACTTACACATTGTTTTACTAATAACATTTGTATATTACTAATTCAGATAAAACGTAAGAAATTAAGTGTAATTGTCCATCATTGATTTTAATATCGGTACAAAAGAATATAATATTATATTGGAAACAGTGGTAATCAATGGACAAAATAAAAATTTTAAAATAACTAATATTTTGTTTCATCACCCTTTGTTTGAATCACAAATCAGGTCCTTTGTGCTATCGAGTTACATCCTTTAAATGTTACATCCCTAACTATGAAATGACCCATAAGCCAATTACTTGTCCTTTAATGTGTTTAGTTTTCTTTTCTTTAGTCCTTTCATTAAATTATCATTTTTTGATTTGCAATAGTCTTTAAGTAAAGTGTTGGTTGATGATCTTATTAACCGCTTCATAATTTACTCTGATGTATGATTCTCACATGCAATAATGCTCATTTCTTTTAGCAAAAGTATATTTGTAATGAGGTTGGATATAATTTGCCTATGGTTTGTCATGCTTAGGAAATCTTTTTCTGAATTTTCACTTTTGACTAGTTTCTGTATAACAATATAGATATGTACAACAATATTTAAAACATCAATTGTAGGATATTTTAAGCCCCCTCTATCAAAATTGTGCTCAAAATTTGGATCAATAGTTAAAGGCTTATCCATAATTTAAGTTATACTTGTCACAACTCAATTGTCACATTTTATATTCTTAAATAAATAATGGGCACAATATCCAGCTAAATCTGCAAGTAGGAGCATTTAAGCGGTTACTTGATCAATATTAGAATCTGATACAGTGAGTTCAGGAAAAGAACAAACTAAAAATGAATTTGCACTATCATCATCCAAATCTTCGTTACTGCAAAAATCATCTACAGTAATAAGTCCTTTTAAATTTGGGTTTAAAAGTAATTTAAGGACAGAACAAATACGTATTTCGTTCCCAACTTCATATATTTTCCTAATCGACGCATTATACTGAGAACCTGCCATTCTTCGGTATAAGCCAAAGCGATACTCTAATCGGTATGTACTCTAATCGGTATGTACTCGGTATGTACTCTAATCGGTATGTACTCGGTATGTACTCTAATCGGTATGTACTCGGTATGTACTCTAATCGGTATGTACTCTAATCGGTATGTACTCGGTAGGTACTCTAAACGGTATGTACCTTTCCTGATAAAATGTATGACATATCAAGCTTCGTTATGCAATATTTTGTTAACTCTATAAAGGTTTTAACTGTTAATGTTAGGGCAGAGTAGGTTTCTTTTGTTAATTTCCCAATATCGCATTGTGTATTGTGCCATTTATCTAACAACTGCAGGAAATTATTCAAAAAAAATATTTTTTATCAGTTTCATCAGCAGTTAAGGGCTCGCATATTACGTTACGAGTGCGTACACCTTTTTCGGGGTCTACACATTCAAAATATTGAATCAGGTTGAAAATATCACAATATACATTAATGTATCCTGGGTATTTAAAATATCGTTTTTCTCCCCAATTTTAACCAAGCTCTCTGAAACACGGCCATTAAAAACTTGTAAGGCCAGTTTCACGTTTTTCCTTTCTAATTTGTTGGGCCATAATGCTTTTCGGGATAATGTGTAGCCATATTTCAGTATATCTCCTGATTCTACACCATGTAATTTCCTTATTGCATGAAACGAAGCTGTATTCATATTCTCTACTGACAAATTAATATTTGGGAAATACGTTCAGAGTTTTTTTGGTTTATCCAGTTATTTCTGACCCATTTTATTAAATGCACTGTATCTATAGAACTGTTTATGTAGATGGATAACAAGGATGATAATACACATGATTTGATACAAGGTTATTAAAATATGAAACACATTTTCTATTAATGCTATTGTTGTCACTAACTAATATAATAACTTTAAAGCCAAGGCTTTCAAGTATTACAATTCTTTTTGTTGCCATATGAAATAACATTTCAGCTGTCATTTTTTTTAGCTGGCAAAATATGTACAACATCTTTATAAGTTGATAATAAACTTTGAACCATAAATACATGTACATTATTAGCCATTAGAGTATTGTTGAAAGCTATACCACCAATATTTCCACCTTTGTAATCCAAATACTGTTTTAGGTGGATCTCATCCATCATTAACGAAACATGCATTTCATGTTCTTTCAGAATTTTTGTTTCATATATGTTAAAAAATTAGAACAATTTAGCTGTTTCTGTGGAGTTTCATCAATTTTAGCATTTATTTTCTGAATTGTGGATGGATGGTGTAATATAATACTCCTAAATTGCCGAACAAACTTATATGACTGAGGAGAGATCGAATAAAACATTGATGCAAATATCAGAGTATTTCATGAATACCTGTACTTCTCGGGTGATATATTTAAGAACGAAATTTGTTCACTGAAATATTCTTGTGTAGGTTTATTCGGATCAGGTGTTATGCTTCCTAAAGAAGTCAGTAACAATTTTAATACTGTGATCTGGGATTTGATTGAGTGATTTGATGATTCTTGGCATAATAATTCAATGTGATCTAAGATGTTAAAAATGTCATTCATTCCTTTAACTTCCAAAGGAAGATTACATCCATCGGAAACTGTAATAATTGAACCTTGGTAAGACACATTTATTATTAAATCATAATCAATTGTTACCGCATAATGCAATATAAATCCGCCATCTACATTTTTCAAGCGTAAATATATGACATTATTTTGGTTAATGACAATATCCCAAAATAATCAACATTTACATTTTTTGCAACATATAACCATGTCTTCAAAATTAGAAAAACATTTGTCTTTTTCGTAACCTTGTTTCGTGACCAAATTGTCTGCAACGGCTTTAGAAACATTTGCTGCCTTCATCTTCAATAACCGTTCATTTGAAGCAGGTCTTGATGGACCTGGCTCATGGGATAGGTATGATGGGCAACCTAGAAATATGTGAGGCACAGCCGTACTTTTTAATCGTGGACGCTGGAGTGGATCAGTCAAAATAGGTCCCAATTTTTCATGAAAATATTCCACTTCCAATTCTAAGCACTCAGGCTTAAAATGTTTATGACTAACCTGTCAGTAAAAAGAAGAACATTATGAAAAATGCACCTTGAGATAGATTTTACATCTTTATGTACTTTGTAGATTTAATGGATAATTGTTTATGGGAAACATACTTTAGAAAATATTTCGGTAAATTTTGCACTTAAAAACAATCTGAGTTTTACTATGTTGTAATATAGCTTACTGCACTACAGTAATGCAAAAAAAACAGTAGTTTCACTCCTGTTAGACTGAATGCGGCTATTTTTTCTCTGGTCAGAGCTATTCGAAATCTTGTTACGACACAAAGATGGATTACAGCAAAGAAAAATCCTAGGGCAGAATATTTTGGGTCTGGCAAATTTCTATTTTTAATCAAATTTCGCTGTCCATCCAAACATTATGTTTAGCCATCCCTTGTGAGGTGGCAGATTTTAACTCGAAAGCTATTCATTTGAAAAGGAAAGCTATGTTAGTTATTAGGAATGTGCACAACAAACAACAATTGGATGTGTGTGTGTGTGTGTGTGTGTGTGTGTGTGGACTAAGTGTTGAGGGGGAGGAGTACATACTTAAAAGTATCCTAAATTTTGCAGTGATTTCGTTTTCCTTTTCGTACGTTGTCATCCAAAAAATTCAAGATTTTTACTTTTTGTTCAATTGGAAGAATATTTAGCTTTTGTTTTACTCCTGCCACAGTCATATTTTAAAGTTACAATAACTTCGGGTGGTCACTGGCTGTAAGTGCACAATACTAAATAACATCCTGGAATGTCGATTGTACCCATAAATTTCGAAAATTTAAAAGATTTCCATGAAAAAGGAGGTGAAAAATTGACGATACTCTGTTAAGTCACCATCGTCGTCTGCCAGTTTGCAATAACCTCTCCCCTCGATGATTGGATTTCCTATTGATCGCATTTCATCCTTTTAGAATTTAACATAAGACTCCCAAACATAGACATGTGAATAACTGTTTACAGTTCTTTGGCGAAGGAACTTAAAATTTGTGGTAAGGAGGATTTCGATAATAACGCTTCCGATAATCTTCAATAATAGGTTTTCTTAACACAAGTGCAACAGGGGTGGGCTATTTTTTAGAGATATTAAGATTTGACTTTATGTATATATATATAAAAAGTTTTCCTCGCCCATTCTTGGCGGAAACAGGCTTTGGGACGGGCAGAGCGCCATGTTCCCAAGCCTCTTTTTACATCACTTCTTAATGTGCCATGTCTAGAAACTTCCTGATACACACACACACATATATATATATATATCCATCATTAAGCGGCAGCAAAATGGTGATAATCAATGTTCGGCTGGAAAACCTCATGGAGAATTCATAGAAAAGAAACAGGTGACAATGTAAGGTTCGTCACACGGCTTTTTCTCCTATTGTTTTTTTTTTAAAGGTTCCCAAAATCAATTGCCAACGGGATAAGTCAGCTTCCGTCATGTCTGAAATGTTATTGACGACATTTTTTGGGTTAGTATTTACTTTTTACAAAATTCATACTTGAAAACAATTGTGGGGGGAAGAGGCCTCGCCAGCTCTAACAGCTCTGTGGTCATCGATCGTGTGTCAATACAGTTTGTTTAAAGCGATCTCGAAACAGTAAGTTTATAAAAATAATGCGCAATGCACCAAATGGTTAAGTTATTAATAATAATTATATACATACCTTTGATTCAGAGTAGAAAGAATAATCCAGTTGACTTGGATGTACCAGCTTTTCATCGAATTTTGCGATTTAGAAATAAAGAACCACATTTGAACGCACAGCACGTTGAAGCAGCAAGCACGTTTTAACAAAAATCTGTTCGCCTACTGCTTATCACATGACAAGGAGTGGCCAAACGAGTCGGAAGACATTATTTCCCGAAGGTAGTGGTTCAGCTCTTAACGGCGTCAATTAAAAAAGGAACTTACCTTTGGTTTATTGCAGTTCGGAAATTGGGTGCCTTGATTATAAGAAGTTCGGATTTCTCGGAATAACATAGTTCCGATATCGTAAAACATGTGCCGATTTTCTGTCCACTGTAGTCGTGGTTTCGCTCCCTAGACTAAAAGAAATTCGGATTCCTTGGAATAAAGTAGTTCCAGCATCGTAGAACGTATGCAGATTTTTTGTCCACCGTAGTCCGGGTGTGGTACCCTAGATAGTAAAAAGTGTAGATTCCTCGGCACTCGTCGGCTTCGGAACTCATCGAATTCGACATTCAACGCAATCGGACGAGGAAAGAAAAAAATGCTGCAGCTCTCGACGCCTGCTCGGCACTCGTCGCAAAACCAATAACGCGGCACTCCATATCCCGTCGAGTAGCACAGAGAATAGATTAGTGCTGAAGTCCTGCAGAAACTTCAGATGAAGCAGGAGCAAACAATGGCTGAAGAACTTTTTACGGTGAAGAAGAGGGAAGTCCTTACTGCATTTCTAAAGAAATGTGTTCTAAATGGGTTGAATTAAAAATTTTGTTGAAAAGTATTGCCCTGAGAAAGCTCTAACAAGCTAACTTGTAGATTTGTTTAAGGACAAAGTAATATCAAACTTCTGAAACATTTCAAAACGTAGGCAGAAGCGAGTTTCTCTTAGGTTTCTAGTGAAACTCCCTAGTTCTGAGAATCCAGCAGAATTCAGTGGTATTAAGAGACAGAAAAAAGAAGGAATCCCTATGTAAGTGCATGATGTTTATTTGAAAGGAGATTCTCCTTCCAAATAACGGTAATAACCAATCTAATTTGAACTAGCACGCACTTAGTTGTTGTTCTTTTTTATTTGTTTATCTAGTCTTAAAGATTTGTATAATACAACAGCCCCATAAATGTGTAAATCACAAAGTAAAATATGAAATTTTCTTAATTCAGAAACTGATTGTTCCAACTAACATTGCTCCTTACGAGAAAAATTCGTTCTGTACTCGTCGCTTCGCTACTCGTCGTGCCTTCTGGATGGAACCAGTTAACGACGAGTACCGAGGCACCACTGTACTTCCGGTTTCGTAGAGCATATGTCGAATTTCTGTCCACCCTAATCGGGGTTTGTTTCCCTTTGTATATCGGAAGCTCGGATTGCTCAGAAAAGTATGCGTTCTATCCCAGCATGGCTTTTGTTCTACTTGAGCCGTTAAAACACAAATTAAGATAACGAAATTAAAACACGAATTAAGGTACTTAAGTAAGTAATTACGATATATACGTATATATTATTGCGTTACGATATACACATATGTATTATTGCGTTATTACGTATACATCTTAACGTAATAATACATATACACATATGTATTATTACGTAAAGATGTATACGTGTATATCATTACGTTACGAAATATACATATATATTACTATAAGCCTAACTTAGGGGTACCTAAACATAGCGAAAATTGGGGGTAAGAGCCCCCTTTGCCCCCTCCATATAACGTAGTAATATTAGGCCTATGTATGTTACTACGTTACGCTATATATGTATATAGCGTAACGTACATAACGTATCGATAAAGCGTATACATATGTATACGTACGTATACGTAAATGTATATTATTACGTTAAGGTATATGTATGTATTATTAAGTTACAATATATACCTATATATTAATGCGTTGTGATATAATATTTAGATAAGTAAGCATCCATCTATAAATTCCTCCACACGTGTTAATTCATTCACCTTCTGCCTACAAATTTTTCGGCCTATATGAAACACTCCAATATATTTTTCTGTCTCCTTGCGTTTACCCAGGGAGAAAACAAATAAAATAGATAAGTATGTAATCAAAATTGAAATAAATATAATCAATCAATTACTTATGATTGAAAATGCATTTATAAATCAGTGCGCATGATTTTAAAAGTAACTAAGCGATTAAATCTACGTTAAGCACTTGGCAACTGAAGTCGCGTTATTTAACACCAGACATAATACTTCTCCTTGAGAGAGGGAATAACACGCTTAACTGACCTGGAATAATTGAATCCGAATGTAAATCTAAGAGAAAATTCTTCGTGTAAGCATGCCGCTTAAGTCAATAGTCATGTAATTTCATTCGCACTGTCAGGTGTTTGCGATTCCAAATATGAAGAAAGACGCCGTAATTAAAATATATTTCTTACCCTCAGCCAAAGCTTTGGAGTTCGGGACGCTGCAATGACTCAAATACGCTGTTGGTTTTTTTTTTTACTTAAATCTGACATCTAACTTTAACTCGGAGTTTTGAGACATAGATTTGTAGCCCGTGGATTCAAACTTGTTGGAATGTACATTTTAGTATGCCAGGCTGCGTAGAAACAATTATTAATATCCAATATATTTTTCTCCAAAAACAAAAAGCTCTAGTTTGAGCTATATATACGTGGGTGGCAAAAATTATTGTATAATAAATTCCCCCACGAAAACTCACAAAAATCTCGCCCCGGAGGCTTTTCTGTGTTGACCATATTTGGCAATTGTGTTATCCCTGCGGAGGGTAATAATACCTTAACACCTTTACATACGGAGAAAGAGAGCGTTGTTTCCTGTCCTCATTCGTCTAGCGGTCCAAGACACTCCGGGCTAAACGGAGGGACCCTGGTTCGAATCCAGGACCAGCCCCTTTTCTCCAAAAGAAAAAGCTCGGGCTTTATATATATATATATATATATATGGGGTGGCAGAAATTATTGTATAATTAGAAACCAACAAGAATTATGAGCGGTGATGAATGGATGACTTTAGGTTATATACAGTATATCTTAATAGTGAAACTTGGGAGCAGCTTCACCATATAACGAAACTAGTATTTCGCAGTGTTGAACATTAAAGGTGCAAATCTAAGTAACGGTGCAAAACTAAGTAAAGGTGCAAAACTAAGAAAAGGTGCAAACTAAGAAAGGCAAGGTACGTACTAATGTCTTGTCTATTGAGCTTGCATTAAGGGGTGAAAATATTACAAAAACAACTCGGTTAGTGTTCGGGAATACAAAGTAGCTAGTATAATATATAGCCATATTGACGAAAATATCAGCTGCTATATGATCCGGTCCCATAGCCGGCCTCTTCCAAAAATACCGGCACTCGAACAAGCGCCTCTGCGAAGCAGCATCTGTGGTAGTCACTCCGTAAAGGGGATGACACAACGAGTCCAGCCTTAGCGCAGAACTTTGGCTGTGGTGACCGAAGTTCGGATTCTTCGTTAAACTATAAGTTCAGCTTGCCAACCTGTCTGGCCCACGTGGCGAGCTCAAGGCTGATTCCTCTGTATTAATTTCATCCTATTATTTGTACGTGTGATAACAGAATGCGTTCCATCCTCCTGTGGATTGCAAATAGATAATGATACGATCAGGTATTGAGAAAATGGAATGATGGATATGGGTTTTAGGAATGTCCGTCGATGCAGTTTCGATGCATTGCCTGTGTGATGTTCGTCTGTTGTAGCATCTGGTAGTGTCTAGTATGTTCTATGCTAGTCATCGTAAGATCATGAAATGGACATGTTTAGTGGAAGATAAATGCGGTAGCAAGCAGGATAAAGGAGAAATGGGACATGGCGATTATTGGAGGATTATCGGAGGTCATGTACCAAGCGGAGTGGCGTATTGTCCTGTTGTAAAATATCCCTAAAGACGATATTGAAATAAGGTACCATGGTAAGTTCCAAATATCAAAGATGTAGCGCTGGCTCTTGAAAGTGAAATGAGCGAGTAGTGAAAGGTATGCGTACTAGGTGCGAGTTGAATTTGACTCCAATGACGCATTACACCACCTCACCTTTGCATACATTCAGGTACCCGACATGTGTGTGTTGTACACAAATCTCGGGACAGCCCGAAGAATTATTCCTGGTGTTGAAATTCAAGGCGCCAGCAGGGTATTTATAATATTAGGTCATAAATATAATGCCATACTTCTAATAAATTATGTTATAGTTAGCTTATTTCAGGAGGGCCACAATTAAAAGAATGGTGAAAACATTGACACATAACACCTCACATAGAAATGTAAGTTCGATAAGCCTTAGATTTGAATTAAATGATGTAATAAATTATTTGACAATTAAGGACTTTAAAATAAAATTCAAATACTTTTTAATTTTCGCACCACAAAATTACAGAGAACAGATTTCAGTGTTATGTAATTTAGGAGTCAAATTACATATATGGTGTTTAATGCTGTGAAATTTTGCTTGGCAATGTGCATTACGGAACTGCTGTGGTAAATATTTAAACTGCGGAACCCTAAAGTATGCCTAAAGTATGCAAGCCTCAAAAAATTCTATGTTTATTATAATGATTTATATTATAATTAAACACTATTTTAATTCAAGAGTTATATATTTCAATATAAAATCGCGATATAAAAACAAGTATATACGCTGTGTCTTAGAAAGAAAGGACCGCCTTTTAAATCTTGACTTCTGGGAAATGCAATATATTTTCATGATCTCATTTAAAACTTTTCAAATTAGCTCTGCTCTGATGA
>QLNU02015003.1:95474097-95496610 GCA_006491805.2 Dysdera silvatica
ATCAGAAAAGGGAATTCCGGATGTTTTGTTCTCTGCTGTGTTATTAGGTGAATCACTTAAATTCTGTATGAAAAAAATATTTTAATTGATGTAATTGGTTACGCAGCCGCGAGGTGGACGTATACACTAAATTCACTCTATTGAGAAACCGGTTCCGTTTCGGACATGCGTTCCATTGGCCGATACGTTTCATTTGTCCTCTACAACCCCTAGAAGTTTGGAAACGACTTTCTGGGACACCCTGTATGTATATATAATTAAAAATGAAGTTGTAAGGTAACATAAATCATAACATATTTATAATTTTAATTGGGATTATATGCTATAAGCTGCAATGAATCAACAATAGAAGGAATAAAGTTATAATATAATGAGCAACATATGTATATAAGAAAAATACAGTAAAAATAAATACATAATGATAATAAAACACAGAAATAAATAATAAAACTAAAATGAAAAAGAATAAAAAAGAAAATAAAAAACAGAGAAAATACAAAGGAGGAAAATGAAAGAAATGAACCAATTTCAACGACTTTAGAAAATTCGTCATCAGAGGGAAACATTTTCTGGAAGTCTGAACAATGGGAGGTTTCTAAAAGGGAAAGAGTCTGAGCTAAAACAATATTAGTTTTTTAGGTCAGGACGTTTATGTACATTTTTTTTGAGCTAAAGATTGCAAATGTAACTAAAAATACAATTACTGCATTTACAATGAGGGGAAATTTAAAGCGCCATTAATTTTGAATTGCCCACAGCCGTACCCAATCGACAATAAAAAATTATCCACTCCATGTTCCCAGATCATGGCCAGATTTGGCAGGTGCAAATAAAATCTATTTTGTTCATGCCCTTACAGTGAGAAAAAGTAAAATGAAATTTCGATATTTTTAAAGCTTTATAATTCAAAATAAAACAACGTTAATGAATTTCTAAGCTTATAATATCCAAAGTCGTGTGAGCTGTTTACTGTAGATCAATTGCTGCTTTTACATTCCTATTCCTCCGCCATCTCCTTGCAGATTCCAAATATAGTTTGGATCTGTTCTGTTTCGTAAAAGATATCGCTTTTATGATATAAATAATTTATCTATTGACATCGTTTATTTTATAAAATTGGAAACTATTACCAAAGAGAAAGAGTTCAACTGTTCAAAGTTACATTTCCACCGAAATTGATTTTTATATGCTTTCCATATTTATTTTCGGAAGATGGATATTTGACACTTGTTTCTCTGAAAATGATTTCTTTCCAATTACTTGGAAATGCGGAAGTATAAAAATGCATCCGAATTCAAAGTCAATATATTTCTTTTCAGGAAAGCATTGTCATAAGCATTTTTGTTTACGTGAAGTGAAATGATATAATATCCATGAAATACCGAGTGTCTTTCCATTCCTATAGTTTAACCAAATAAGTAATAATTTTAATGGAACTTACAATACTCGGAGATATATAGCCGTATTAGCTTTCCTTTTATGGGTAACATCACCTTAGACGCATGCTGAGGTCAAACAGTAAATGTCCCTTCACGAGAATGTGACTTCATGCAATTTCGGATCAAGTGCTTTTGACCTAGTGTGCACCATTAAAGGAAATATGCCGCTGTGAAACCATTACAACAAATGCTGCGCCAGTAATGTACCGTGGAGCTTTCTTAGAGGCATTTGCGAAGTCTAAAGTGATTCTTCCATTCTGATAACCTCAAATGAGAATACATTTGCAACAAGTAGAATAACCGCTACGTTTAATAGTAATACGTATATCGTTTGTATCACTCCCATAATGCAGATTCAACTATCTTTGTTCTGATAAATTCAGTACTTTTGACCTTCTTCGTTTATGAGTAGCTTAAAGATGGTCATTTGAACTGGTACTGAAAGCGAAATGCGAATTTCAAAAAGCCCATTTTCGATTGTTTGTAGTTGAGGATCGCATTGGCAAAATTCACAATGAAGTAATACATTTACAGGAAATCACACATATAGGCCTACATTTACCATGTATTGATTAAAAAATGTAAATGTATAATTCGAGAAAAATATATACCCGACTATGGAAATCACTTTATACACTGCTATAAAACTTGACTAACACCAAAACGTAAATTTCTTTAGGAATATATGGCAGATTTGAGTAAAATTTTGAAAAAAATATGAGTATTGATATACTTTTAATCTTATTAAATATAATGCTCTTATATCATTATTGTGAATTTTATTTATGCACGAATTCCCGAAATAAGGCAGCAAGTGTTCGATTTTGTAGGAATTAAATGAAGTATATAATGTGACTCCTACCAGATATACAGTAACCCTCTATGAGCCTTTATACTGTTTATAAAGTGTTAACATTATTTTATACAATGGATATCACTCCTTCACTGTGGAAGGTTTCTAAAGGGGAATTTTAATGGATTGCATCACTCGTACAAAGAGATGTGAGAGGTGAGGTGTTCTATGGAATTAAGAGTTATAGATCTGCGTATTTGCATCACTCTCGGAGCAAAAACTTTCTTCAACTGAGTTTATTTCAACTAAGAAATAACTTTTTCAACGAACTAATGAACCAGCCGTTTCTTATGTTAATAACCATTATTGATATTAAAAAGTTCTTTAATTTCATTCCTGTGTCGTTGAGCAGATGGAGCAGATTCTGCAATTATACAGAGCAGTGCAATATCTATGCAGATTGCCGCAAATGCTTTAGTTCCCTCTTTACCGTAATGGTGG
The DNA here is from genome assembly GCA_006491805.2 of Dysdera silvatica. NCBI lineage: Eukaryota > Metazoa > Arthropoda > Arachnida > Araneae > Dysderidae > Dysdera > Dysdera silvatica. The sequence continues at coordinate 95,476,831 of QLNU02015003.1, forward strand.
ATTTCATTTCACGTCTGGTGGAATATTTCGGCTCTTTGTTTTCCAGACGTTGTGAGCACAACAAATCTATGTTGAGGTTGAATTTCCAGTTCTTGCTTAAAGGAATACAAGCCCAATATTCTTGTAGTTAATATTAGAAGTAATATTGTCTGTACCGATTCCAACGAATATTTTTTTGAGAAAAGATCGGAGAAATGCAGAAGACTCCTCTACAGGCATAAAGGCATTTTTTTCAGTCTTCTTTAAATTGAATGTTAATCTTTCAGACGCAAAAGAGTGCTCTGCGGAGAGAATTGCTTCATGTAAGTTGACGTCTTACCGTACAAATGCAGACAAAACTCCCGCTGTTTTTATTTGCTGGCATTCGTGTGTTTCTTTTGTGTCTCAGACTTCTTGTTATTGTGCTATTATGCTAGTATTTAACTTTTGGCACAAATTGGTGCACAAATTATATATATATATATTGCTGTAAATATGAATTTCGGAAGATCAGTGTACGTTTATTTCGACTACGGATATACATTTCAATATTTTAAATAATACTTTTAAAAAAATATATTTTTAAAAGCCTTAATATTTACACTTGGATAAAACCGTAGGTATATGGATAAATTGGATGGAATACGCATTAATATGTTATAGGTTTTCATAGCGAAAACAAGGAAAAGGTGTTAATGTGCATAAATATACGAGTCATAAATAATTATAGTTCTCTATCCGAGGATGATTTGTGTGTTATTAAAACTGCAATTTCAGATAAATCCAAGGAGTTTGCACAACCCTGCAGTAATATATATGTGTACGGCGGCAAGGCTCTGTGGGTCTTTCTTGGCTGTTATATTAGGCAGTTAAAGACTTCGAATAGCGGCTTGCCAGTATGTCGCCAATGGAAATTATTCGTATAGAAATAATTACTTCTCATCTTATTTAATATATTTATTTAAAGCACTTTGCTTCAATATTAGCGTACTGCTAACTTGATACGAATCTTGGTTACAATGGCAACGTAATAGTGAGAGGAATATTAATTTAGAGGTTGGCCATTTTGACGTCTGGCCTCCCTGAAAGCTCCGACGCTTCTTCACACTTTTTCCCGCGAATATTCTCGTTACGTCACATCCAACGGCTGCATACGGATTTGGCGCGAACTGTCGGCCAATTAGAGATTTTTGTGATTAACGTATCTTTTTTTCCGCGCGTGTGTGCCTTGACTTAAGGAAGAAGGGCAATCCGTAATGGCGATATTTGAAATGCTAAAAATTGATAGACGCGGCCGGCCAATATATATATTTATTTTATTTGCTACTTAAATGTGGAAGAATAATATGATATAGTTAAAGCTTTCTCTAAAAGTGAACATTTCATTTCCTCTCTAACGAAAATATTATTTAGGTTACAGATATATTTCTTACTTACTTACTTAATTTCCCATATACTTACTAGATATATAGATACTTAATTTCCCATTCTTTATATCGTTCCTTCATCACATTCAACCTTATGTATCATTTGTATTATGTATTTTTTATGTTTATTGTTCTGTTTCAGTACAAGCCATGCATTTGAAATAAATTTTATGTACTGAACTGTAAAACCTGAGTGCTTTGCAAAAAAAAAAAAACACTCCGAAAATTCTGCATTGCTAACTTCAAAATTTAACAGATAGCTGAGGAACAAACTTCAGATCTTTATTTACAGCTTGCTACAAGCTATATGAAAATCGGAAAGGAAGAGTAAGAAAATTATTTTGAACAACATCTCTCTCTCACTTCACTTTACGCTTTTAATAAATTTTCTGAACTTCGTTTCATTTCATTTTTCCCATGTGATCGTGGGATAACATGAAGAATGTCCTTTTTTCCCCCTTTAAAATTCTCTCCAAGCCCTGTGCTATCAAATTTTAAAGTGATCACAGGAAACACTTTGAAAATATTCAACATTTACCTCTAGCCAGAGACTATTTCATCATAAGTACAGGAGCTTGGAGAGGACTTTGTATAAAGATATTTATGAGCCGTAAATTTCGGCTTTAAAATTTGATGTGTTGGTGATACAAGCAAGTGTGGCAACGCTACCGACCAAAAGCGAAAGTAATGATACAACGAGATCCAATCTATATTCCAGAAGTTCTTATTGAAAGAGAATTAAATGTTTTTTTTTTTATTTCTGTCGTCACAAAGGGGCATTTCGTAGAATTTTCTTCAGTTTATCGCAAAACATGAAATTAAAGCTGTGATTATTGCTAATGCTATCATTATCTGTGAAAAGAAACCGTTCACCCTTTTGTTTATTTGATATTTGCTCGCCTTTCCGTTGCTTTACCTGGCTACCTAATGGTTACCTATGCCCTTGTTACATTATAGTGCACTATCATTTTTTTTTTTTTGAAACCCATATAGTTCAATTAAAATAATTCTATATTAATTCAATGTGCACAATCCGTCAACTGTTCGCATATGTTACCATATAGCGCAGCTGTCGCCAACCTTTCAGACCTCACGGACCACTAAATTCATAATTTTAAATCCCGTGGACCACATTTCGTGAATTTAGTGCAATATAAAGGCGAAAATTCGCATTCAGAATATCAGAAATTCTTAGAATATTATTTTTGTTTTATTATTAATCAAACATTAAAAATGCAAATAATGTCTATATTTTCCTGCGGACCACCAAAATTTTCTTGTAGACCACCAGTTGGTGATTGCTGATATAGCGTATATTAAAAGTTAAATAAACTATTATCAAACTTTTCCATCATCATACCTATCAATTTGAACGTCTACTTCACTACATGAATAATGATATTAGTAGTAATCGCATCAGAATTAATTTTTAACGCATTCCCGATTTCAGTTCAGATTCATAACAACAGTGTGTGATTATGTTCAAATACATAAAACTTAGAAATTATATAAAAATTATATTAAAATATATTCACATGCTTTTCTCGCTATAAAAATTTATTACCGATATGCTATTGTATTGAATTCTCAAATTTAAATTTTTGGCATAAAATCAGAAAAAGCTAAATGCGGTAACAGTAAATCAAATAGTGATACATTGCAAAAAATTAATAAATAAAATAAAACAAAAATTATCGCAGTTTAATTTTAAAAACATTGCGGCTGTTTCAATAGTATGCAGCTACTTCCGTCAGAATGCTACAACTAGTACTTTGGTTACTGTTGCTAGTCAAACGATGCCATGCCATAGAATATAAACCGCAGAAAGAGAGCAATTAAAATTAACACTCTACTCAATGGAGATGTCTCCGATTGTGGAATCAGAATGCAAGCGAAGAAGTCTATGGAACAGTCTCTTGTTGTAGCTCAGGATTTCGAAAATGGCAGTTAAAATAAAAAGAGGTGAAAACTAAACCTGAACTAAACGCAATAAAAAAAAATATTGGAAACAATTTCCTGTACTAATTCGGAAGAAACATGCATTCACTAAGGACATTCACGGCGCGTATTTACCCATTTAGTAGATATGCACCGCTTCTAAGAAATTCAAGTCAGATGGGCTGTGAACTCGTTCCAATAGCTTGGGATCGAATAAGACAAGCTACAACAATGTTCTGCTATAGATGATTTTGGAATTCTTGATGACCAACACAATTTTGATACTCCTTGGGCCTAAAACGAAATGGTCTCGGCTTTCCAACATAACATTTTCCACAGTCGTCACATTCCATCTTGTAAGCGCCGCAATTATGGGCATCAGGAATGGTATCCTTCATCTATGTGAACCCGATCTTGTTGATGGGACTAAAGACAAGCCGGAAGTTGCAATTCCGGAGGATAGAAGCAATTATGGATGCGATTTTATGGATAAACGGAATGCAAACTGTTAGTTGAGAAGGAGAGGGAGGAGGAGGAGGAGAAGAAAAAAAAACAGATGTCAATATTTTTAAAATTAAACTGCAACAATTTGTGTTTCATTTTTATTTATTACAGTGACAATGTTTGATGTGAAAAACTGTAAGGAGAACTATAGCATGTACCTACTATTTTTTCTCTCGGGAGTACAATTCATTAAGCTGTCCTTAATTCATAGTTTCATTAATTCAAGCGCATAAATTCAAAGACAATAAAATTCATACTTCTAAGATTTCCTTATACACGAAAATTGTTATTTCACGCAAGAATAGATATTCCTTGAATTCCACTGAATTCACATGAAATAATTAAATTCGAAGGATGTTAGGGGGAAATTTCTCAAGATACCAGAATATTAAGTCAAATACTAGCGTGTATATTGTATTTTTCCGCCCGGTCAAGCATTCACAATTCGGAAAATGAAAGAGAAAGGATTAATTAAACCATCATACGTCATGTGAAGCATATGTTGTGGTCTTTAGAGCTCGGTATCCATTAAAACATATTCGTGTTTTCTAGCACCGAATAAGCGTCTAATGTCATTTCAAGGCAAGTAATTGGTGTCAAGCAATTGTAAGAAATATAGGAATTTTAAAAAAAAATGAAAAAAATAAAAATTGTCTTTTTTATAATGAGATATTAATTATTAATATAGAATTATCAATTATAAGTAAAATAAACTCATTTTCAAAATACTTTATTAGTCATAGGAAATGCGCTTTAATTTGAAAATATAAAATTTATTTTTCTTGATATTACAATTTAAGTATAATATCACCCTTTAGATTTAAATCTTTTATTGGGAATTGATGAAACTAGCAATAATGATAATATCTATAAACTTTCAACGGGTTCGTGAAGCTGATTGTCATTTTAACATCGCAAGCAAAAATTAATTGTTAGTGGATTTCAATAGATATCGAACCCGCTATTATTTTTGTTTTTTATCTGTCCGTCTGTCCTATGTTATCAATAAAAGGGTAAGATAAAGTTCTTCAATAAATATTCTTTACTGAAATCTTTACAAAATTTTGAAACTCTTTCAATTTTTTTTAACTCGTTTGAACATTTTAAACTCAGTTGAAAGTCTGGAATTAATTTTCATAAAATTTAGCTCCTAGCTACCAAATTGGAAACTAGTTACGTATATCTAGTTCATGGCCAGTGAAAATTTTCAGATTTGGATAAGGTGATTAGAGAGTCATTTTTGTCATGAATTCCTGATTTGGACTCGATCTGCACATGGCCGACAGAGTTTCTCTCCTATAGGTGCTGGAGCTTCGATTTTAATTTTAGTCGATTCTCCTCGATGAGTTATATATAGGTACAAAATTTGAAACAGATAGGACCATTCTTTTACTACATAAATAGGCGTAGAAGAGAGATACACGCCTAGCGGTGAAATCTGAAACTTTGTATTGAAATCATTTCAAAATTTTGAAACCGTTTCAATATTTATTGAATTACAGTGTTGGAAATTGGCGAGTTGGAACTTAGAAGTCTTGAGGATCGGAAACTGGCGATTTAGAATTTGGAAGTAAATCATAGCTCGCAAAGTTTCCACTTGCCATGTTCGAACTCGCCAACTTTTAAATTAAACCTTTGGCGAATTGAAATTTGAAGATTTTGCGAGCTGTAAATTGGCGATTTAGAGTTGCGAAGAAAACTAAAACTCGCCAACAATTTTCAACTCAACAAAATTTATTGAAAAAGCAAAACATTAACAGACTCAATGTTGCCGACCTTGGGCCCATGAAAACTTCAATCCGTGATTGTTTTTCTTCCTACCTGGTGCAGAGTTTCTTGTATTAATTACATAAAAGTGAAGTGTTAACAACTTAATATTATTTAGGTATATTAAGAGAGTTAATTATGCTTTTTGTTGTAAAATACGGAAGTTCTATACATAATATCCGCATATAGAATCATACGGATATTAGAATAAGGAAGCCTACGGAATTTACAATAATGATGCCCTTCAGTTGTTTCTGAAGCATCAAATGTCCGGTTTAGTTTATTTTAAAATGACAAATTTATTTTTAAGTATTAATACTATTTAAATGCATATCTATTTTGTAAATAGTTCTCCTTCAGTATGTAAAGAAGTATGTGCGTCTCTTTTCAACAATGCTATGTTTTACAATATTTTAATCTAATCTGCATGTTATGTGAAATATGATCAAATTTTAATGAAGTTATTTGGAAGGAAGGTACATACACAAAGAAATTTCCAAAATAAATAAACACTCTTTAAGTTGACTCAAGATAAACTGTGTATTAATACGAGTAACTATAGATCACACAAATTAATACAGCTAGAAAGCCATCAATTTCCGTTCTGACGATGGTATCCCATGGCTATTGAAACGGCTGTCAACGGTTAAGTATGCCTTTTTTATCGGTGTCAGCTTATGTGATCGATAGCAGCATTTGTTTTGAAATTTTAGATTCGGGAGCAATTTTTCTCAACATAATTCACTGACAAATCAAGCAAATAAACGTTCAACATCGCTAAGAAATCTCCAACGAGAACAGCATTAGAAACAAAGGCTTTAAACATGATTAAACGTTGTTGATATTTTAGTATTCTAGTGCTATTGTTTCCATTTGTGTGTGGTAGTCGATTTTAAGACTTCCTTTAAAATAGAGTAAAGCGAACTGCAAACTATTAAATTATTTCAAATCACTGCTTTATTTATTCTTCATTTGTAAAATCATAATAGCAATATACTGTGTAACTACAGCGATAATACAGACAATATATACTAAATATATATTAGACAGCGATAATACAGAAAATATATACTAAAAGTATCTATATTAGACCCTACAATGAAAGGTCTGAAGAAAATATCAGCAAGGATATAATATACATGGGGCCTTAAGCTTGCAATCTGATTCCAAAGATGACACACAACTAATTCTGAATCGCTCATTCTTTCATTAGGTTATTTTTATAAAGTCTCTATTACCTTATATCCAATATTTTCTTAGACTTTTTTAAATGTTTCTTTACTTTTCAATTTTTTGAATTCCTCTGGTAGTTCATTCCAAAGTTTTGCACCTTTTTAATTTACATTATTCCTTCCTACTTCGGTCCTTATTTCTGAGAGTAATAGATCATCGTATTTACGACGTGTATTTCTATCTTTTTCATTTAATTTTATTCTTATAAGGCCAGTGTGATTACCTTCCCTTATTCATTCATACATTTTTATAAAGACACTGTATTCGTGTAAATATCCTATTGGTAATATATTGTACTTGAAAAGTAAGTTTTCCAGTTTAGTCTTCTGTCACTGTTAATTAATTTAAACGTTTTTTTCTGGATATTTTTCAACACATTTTTATTTATCATGTCTAAGTTCCCCCATACGCAATTACAATATGTCATATGAAAGTAGATCAATGAATAATATAATTCTACGGTGGTTTTCTTCCTAATCGTTGTATTAATTCTTCTTAGAATTCCTAAGCTTTTACTTATTTTGTTTGCTGTTTTATCTATATGGTCATTCCAGTTCGATTTATTAGTTAATTGAATTCCTAAGAATTCAATTTTATCAACAATTTCAATTTTTTTATTATTATCTGTAATTCAAATATTCTTTATATCTTTATGTACATTTTATTCTTACTTGAAAATGGCATTACTTTGGTTTTTTCTACGTTTAGCTTCATCTGATTAACATTAAACCATTTTTCGTATTTTGCAGTTTCACTTATACTCACTTCCATCAGTTTCATTTAGTCACTATCAGTTAAAATCACGCTGTGTCATCTGCGAACAAGATAATGTGTCCGATATACATATAACGTTAACATATAACGAATATAGCAGTGGCCCCGTAATGGATCCCTGGGGTACTCCATAATTATTTGTCAGTAGCTCTGATATTATTCACTTGACACAAACTAATTGTTTTCTATCCCTTATATAACTACTTAAGAAATTATTGATTTTTTCCCCCTAATCCATAAGTTTTCAATTTTTCTGTTAATATCGTTATATTTATTACATCAAATGCCTTGCTTAAATCATAAAATATGCCAATTCCATTTTCCTTATTTTCAATTGCTTCTTGTACTTTTTCAATTGTTCTAAGCAGTGATCCCTCCGTTGATTTTCCTTTTCTGAAATCAAATTGGGTTTCATTCATTATGTTGTTTTTTATACATATTCAATTATTCTTTTATACAGTAGCTTTTCAAATAATTTAGCAAATAGTGCAATTATTGCTATCGGTCTATAGTTTTCAACGTTTTCCATCATCTTTCCCTTTTTAGGAATGGGTAGCATTTTAGATAATTTTCATCTCAGTTGGAATTTCCTCAGTATCTATTATTTCATCAAATATGACCAACAAAGGTTCAACCAGTAGGTCTACACATTCTCTAACTATTTTTGCATGTATTTTATCATGTCACACACCTTTTTTACATCGAGTCTGTTTATTTCATCTAATAGTTCTGAGTAGCCAATATGATCTACACACATTATTTTTTCATAATTTTATCCTAAATATTCCTCATAGTCATCAGTTAATTCATTACCTCTATCTATTATTTTTTCTGCTATTTCAACAAAAAAATTGTTAAAGCAGTTAGCGATTTCCAAATTTTCTGATAATTTTTATTGGCCCTTCCAATTAAACATTTAATTTCTTTCTTACTCTTTTTAGTTCCTTTTCCCAGGAATTTATTTAAAAATTTCCATTTATTCACCAGTGTTAGACAAGTTTTCATCCATAAATCTTTTTGTGTAATGCAATTAATTTAGTTATTCTGGTCCTTAATTTCTTAAATCTTTCCAAGCAGACCAGTCTTTTGGTTCTCATAAATCTTTTAAATATGCCACTCCTTGTGTTCATGTTATTTTTTATTCTTTTGTTGACCCAACCCTTTTCATTTATTTTACCCTTTATATATTTCCACATGAAGTTTCTTTCATACAAATCTTCTATCCTTTTTAAGAATAAATAATATTTGTCGACATTGTCGTGTTCGAGTCCCCAGTCAATAGATCTAATTCTTCTCTGAATTTCTTTATATTCCCGTTGATAAAGTCTCCAACTCTTAATTTTTTGTTTACTTTCCTTACTATCTTTTCACAAACTCTCACTATTATATCTCGATGATCACTAATTTGATAATCTACAACACTTGATCTAATTCCACTTATATTTATAAAACGTAAATCCATTTTTGTAGGAGAGTCAGCAGTTACTCTTCTATAGTATTTTATTGTATTTTTTAGTCACATTGTTTTCATTGCATTCAGTAAGAAATTTACAAGTAAGACACTTCCATTAAAACATGATAAAGAAAAACCTATATATGCTTCTAAGCCTTAGAAACAGACAGCCATAACATATTTAAATTACAGAAAAGGATAGAATTATCTAAAATTTCAACCAAATGACCGTATTTTAGATTTGGCTGACATTGTTTCTCCTATCCGATATCAAATCCAACAAGGCTATGCATTTTCATAAATGTTTTAACAAATTTTAACATATGATTAAAAATATTTTACACTTAATTAGAAGACAGCGTAGTAAGCCAAATGGCTTCTAAAACTTGAGAGTAAATTTACATAAATATGCTCATCACCGCCAGGGAATTAAAAAAAATGCTTACACGGAGTTTAATTGATTACAAAAGCTTTTATCCCTGGAAGTTTTTTAGAAAGTTAAGAAAGCACGCAATTTTTATTCTGCAATTTTCATTCTTAGTAAATTGACAAGCTTCAAATTTGGTGATTTAAATTTTGTTGATAATAAGGAAATACGATATTCCAGAGCTTAGTTTACCAAAATGTAATAAATTGAGGAATTTCAGTATTCAAATAAATTAAAGCAATTTATTATCGTTTTCCAGGCAACAACTCTTGTAACTCGTGGAGATATAGGCTTTCACGGGATAGATATATTATTTCATAATTATTATCAATTCAAAACTGTCCGTGTTATTTATGATATGGTTAATTATTTTAGTTGGTGCACAAGCACCAGTTGGATATAAAACAATAAGTTCAGATAATATTGCGTGTTTTGAAATATTAAATAGTACTACATTCAGTACTACACAGGGGCACCAAGAGCTAGCACGGTCCCCCGGGCTTACTTCGACGGTCCCCCATTCCCTCTTTCCTCAGAAGTAACATAGATATTTTTTATTTTCTGGGGAAGGAATTGAGCCCCCAAATGAACAAAAAGTATGAAATAAGAACGCTTTTTTTTTTTTCTTTTTGTACTTATTACTTAATTATTTTACAAGATCACTGCTGAGAACAGAAACTAACGTAAGCTCCTATTATTAGTTTTCAATAATCCAGACAAGCTAATGAATAATTATTAAAAAAATGGTACATCATATGTGTACAAAATCTTATTAATCTGGATTTAGAGAACAATTCTTTTAGCTTTTCGACTAGAAGGGGGCTGGGCCTCCCCCACAGCCTAGGTCCTTGCCCGCGCGAGTCCCTGGACTTCATCTGGACCCCCTGCTACCCCTTCTCCTAGAGCCTGGTAATACAAACAGTAATGAAAAGATAACTTCACAATTATTGATTGTCAAACAATCACTTACTTCCACACACTTTTCGAAAGTGCTCCCTACAAGTAAATTCCTGGCTCTTAGACCTTAACACCTTATCTACAACATTGTTTGACATTTTCTATTAAGAAGTATGTTCGACAGTATACGACGGTGATGTAGGATTGTGATTTTTATCAAGATGTTGTACTTTATATTCAGGGCTGTTAATATGTCTTCTTAATTTTTATTAAACTATTTGCAAAGCTCCTTGTTAAACGATATTTTCTACATAAATATTCTAAGCCTCCTTGGTTTATACTTATATGGTTTTTACTATGGAGCCCAGAGATACATTATAACTTACAAAAGAAAAGAAAAAAAGAAATAGGCCTATTACTTAAAACACTTCTGTTCCCGCAGTCTTTTCTTGATCGTTTCGCAGTCAATGTGTTCAGTTTTTTATGGAGAATAGTTTTATTTACTGTGATAAAAATTGTTTTTGTGAAAAAAAATAAAACGAAGGTCTACCTTTCCGTCTTTCTCCCACTTTTGCGCCAGGTATCAAACTAGGAATCCACTATACAGTAGTGGACAAAATTGTGGAAACCCTTTGAAAAAAGATTATTTTAGAGGTTTGATGGCTAATAACACCACTTTTTTTTGTACCAATACTATAAAATTATATATCATTGGAAAGGTAATTTAATCAAGATTGTAATGCAATAACATTTATGAATCGTATTTTAATAGAACAGCATTCATAAAGAAGAAAGGTGATATACATAGAAAAAATGAGATATACAAAAATGTTCACCATACCAGTTAATACTTAGTTGGGTAACCTTTAGCCTTAATTACGGCCTTACAACGCTTTCCCATGGAGTGAACCAAGTTCTTTAGTTCTGCAGCTGTTATAATATGAAACCAAGATTGAATTATTGCTTCTGTTAATTGTGTTTTATTGCTGGGTTGCTTCCGACTAACAAGCTTCTTTAGCCGGCTCCATAGATTTTCGATGGGGTTAAGGTCTGGGCTATTTCCAGGCCATTCCAGCAGTTGAATATGATGATCTTGAAACCATTTTTTGCACACACGAGCAACATGACATGGAGCTGAATCCTGTTGAAATATAAATGCTTCATTATCTTGGAAAAGATCACATGCAGAAGGCTGCAGCTTGGGCTCAAGTATTTCATTTATGTATCTTTGGGCATTTATATTCCCATTGATCACGCAAATTCTGCCCACACCTCTTGATGTTATACAACCCCAAATCATAACACTAACTGGGTGTTTCACGGTAGGTGTAATGCACTCAGGATGGAAATCTTCTCCAATTCTTCTCCATACGTATTTTACGCCATCACTACCAAACAGTGAGATTTTGGTCTCATCACTCCAAATTACACTGTCCCATTGTTCCGTTGTCCAGTTAACATGGGTTTTAGCCCAGTTTAATCTTTTCAACCTCTGTTTGACAGACAAAAATGGCTTTTTTCGTGGAATTCTTGCATTTAGACCACATTCATGCAGTCTGCGCCGAACAGTCCTTGCACTTAACTTCACATTGCATTGCGCCATTTCACCTTGTATACACAGAGATGATTTTTTCCTGTCACCTAGGCACTGTCTTTTAATTCTTCTATCATCACTTGCTGTTGTGCACCTTTTTCTGCCTTTACCAGTCTGGTTTTGTAATGACTGAGTCTCCTTATACTTCTTCAAAAATTTAGAAATGCCACCTTTAGTTAAGTTTCCCCCAATATTTCTTCTAATTTCTTCATAACTGTAGCCTTGTTCACTTAATATTACTATTTTACATCGCTTCCTAGGTGACCAGTCAACTCTTTGCGCCATTTCTTTAATTTTATTACGTTTTACAAGCACACTAAATCAAAGAGCACAAAAAAAAAACAACCAACTTGATAGCAATTACAGAACACACTGATAAATGTCCTGTAACCTGTTGGCTCATTGCCAAAACAAGAGAAAACATGATTGGCTCATTGCCAAAACAAGATGACACCTGATTGGCTCTGTAAACACTCATGCTCATTGGCCACATTCAAATGAAGGAAAGCTACTTCATATAAATGTAAGCAAGCTGTGCTTCTTTTTTCTGGTTATTTGGCTATAACTTTTGATAGAATACAGATAATTGAACAAATGTTATTGCATTACAATCTTTATTAAATTACCTTTCTAATGATATATAATTTTATAGTATTGGTACAAAAAAAAGTGGTGTTATTAGCCATCAAACCTCTAAAATAAACTTTTTTCAAAAGGTTTCCACAATTTTGTCCACTACTGTAGATAAAAAACGGTTTTACTCATTAGTGACCCTCAAATTGCTAACTATTCGCGTTCTGTCCCTTATTTTAGCATTCCTTAAATTAATGGTTCTTATCTTTTGATTGTCGTGACCCTAAATAGTAATTTACATGTAAACTACGACCCTACTCTAGGGTTGGAACATCCTTGTTTTCAAACATGGATATTCTTTCTTGTTTATTCTTTTTTTTTAATATGGCGCTTCATCTGGTATTTTTGTATTTCAGTATTTCTATTTATCTATGTAAACTTATTTAAATAACTAGTCATCACATATTTCTTCCAAATACCAATGTCATATTATAAACATGAGCAAATTCTAATTACTTTTATTCTGTGGCATTTTACTTGAACTTTCACATCTCAAGACACAAACTGAAATTAATCAGAAACTTTTAGTACGAGACACACACACACACACACATATATATATATATATATATATGCAGTCGAGTCTCTATTTAACGAAGTGCCATCGTTCCTCTGAAAAACTTCGTTATAAGGAAAATTCGTTAAATAGAAATTAACATAAATGATGAAACTTAATTTCGATAAAATGAAAAAAGCTAAATTTGGACAGTAAAAACTAAGTTCAGTAGACTCTTCTTTTTCAACGAATTTAAATATTTTTTGTATACAAGTACGCACAAATTAATAACAAAAGTAAAGACTGAGGATTACTTTATATCTGTATGATCCTCATACAACATATTTGAAACAGAGAAATAATCACTAATTTTGCTTTGTACAGGTTTCTTATAAAAAACGTTTTGTTCATAGAAATTCTCACACTTTTGTAAATATCGGAACACGTCATCTATAACATTTTCTTCAACAATGCAACACGTATATGCGAGAAGCAAATTTCGTGGCTTAGCCACACCTGCAGAGTGATACATCCCCGCTGCTTCGAAGTTCCCAGTTTAGAACAATAGAATTATTTATCACAACTGACCCTATGTCTACTATACAGAAGGGTACCTCACCTCCGTCTTTTTGCTTAAAATCCTCAACTATCTATTCTACCTAACCATCCCGCTGAAAAATTGTAAAAGGTAAATTAAAAAAAAAATCAAATTCTTTATAAAAAGAACTTCGTTATATAGAAATTGTTTTTCGTAATATGGAGACAAATTTACATGTTAGTGCCATTCAAAGTCAAGGTTCCGCCGAAAATTTCATTAAATAGAAAACTTTGTTAAATGGAAGTTCGTTATATGGAGACTCTACTGTATATATATATATATATATATATGAAGTTATGTATACTACATTTTATAATATTAATATATAAGCCAATAGAGGGAGATACAATACCCGTAGTCAAATTATTTTAATTAAATATATTGAAATATCTTCAATACGTTACATTTGGAACCGCACAAATTGCTTCTGTCATTCAAGATATAAATTGCGTTAATTATAATTTATTAAATTTTTGAAATAGAAAAGTGCACTACCAGCAACAGGACACGGACCTATGACCTTCTAATTACGCGTTGGCTGCTCTACTAACTGAGCAATGGTCTACCCTCGACTTTGCGCGGATTCCACTATGTAATAACATAATACAGTGAGAGTAATTACTCTACCTTGTCTTTTCTATAGTTTCGGAATATATATATATATATATATTCTAATCGTAACAGCCTTTGGGACACCTTGGCATGGTGGTGTCCTAAACGCATACTACTGTTACTGCGTATCATGCACCGTATATAACATTATTTCTTTGTGAAACCAATAACCATGGGAGTAAAATTATTTCCTACGATTATGTTTTCTGCCGTTTTTTTCTGATAATCCTAAACAGGAAAAGGATACCCTACATGACTATCTTCATTAATTTATGAGTAGGGTAGATAGAAATATTGAGACCTAACTTAAAATACTTCTAACTTCATTTATTTTTAAGATAAGATCAATTACGTTCCCTTTCCGATAGTCAATACTGACAGTTAGTATATATATATATGTGTGTGTGTGTGTGTGTAACTTCGATCGCAGTTTCATCAGTATTGATTGTATGCAATACTATCAGTATTGTGTGTCGAAAAGGGAACGTGATTGATCTTATCCTAAATATAAATAACTTTGGAAGTAATTTAAGTTATATCTCAATGTTTCAATCTACCCTACTCCTACATTAATAAGGACAGTCATGTAGGGTATCCGTTTTGTGTTTAGGATTATGAGAAAAAAAATGGCAGGAAACATAATCGTTAATAAATGCAAAGGTACTTAAAGACATTTAAGCTGGACATGGCGAATCGTGTAATGAAAAAGACATATTATTATCAAATATTCATATGTAGACAAAAGAATGGCAACCAAACGATAGACAAATAAAGGTAGGCTTGTAAAAGAGGCGAACAGAAAAATAATTTTTAAATAATGCATGCAATTGGCATTGCTTAATATCTAAATTCCACGATTTTCAATAAAGCGAAGACTAAAGCTGTTAAAATATGCATTTCTGATGATAAAATACCGACATTATTTAATACCTTTTGTACCCAGCGTGAAAACTCCGTTAATGCAGATTCAATCTCCTTTATTATTACCTTCGGTTGCAACTGATATCGCTGTCGCAGTTTTCTATAGGACCTTGACAGCGAAGTTTAAAACCCAAATTTATGGCTCATAAACAGTTTAATACAAAGTCCTCTGCTCCAAGCTCCTGCACTTATGATAAGATACTCTCCGGCTTTTGATAAATGTTGCGTTTTCCCAAAGTTTTGCTTGTGACCACCTTGAAAGGCCGGTGGTTTAGCGCCCAAAGAGCATTTTAAGTAGAAAAATAAGCGTATGCTTCGTGTTATCCTACGATCGTATTCGAAGAATGAGAATAAAAACAAAAACGTCGAAAATTTATTGAAAAACTGAAAAATGTGTGGGGAGCATTATTTAAAAGAAGTCCCTTTTCTTTCCTTTTGCATTTGCAAATAACTCGAATTTATCAAATAAAGTTGTCATATAAAACCCGAAAAAGTTATACATATTGTAGGTTGTATTTCTGAGAAGCCAATATTTCGAGAAATAGTGAGAAAATACATTAAATTACTTTCAATTTTAGGATACTTTATTTATTTTAATACGTATTTACAGTTACAATCACATATTATGAAAGATTTTATAGACTTGAATGTACTAGTATAATAAATACAAGTATTTAATAAAAAAATTTAGTGCTTCTGCTTTATGAAAAGTTAACAGTTTCTTTCGCACTACAGTTTATTATCTATGAAGTAAGTAAGCTTTAAGGTATTTCTTAACATTCAGATGAAAGTTTGAAATGCAAAACATTCGAGATCGTTTGAAATGCTAAAAATAAACTTAGGGTTGTAAAAATTGCAACACCATGAAGGAATCACGTGATTGAGCTGAAACTTTCAGGAAATGCAAATTAGGGTATGCTATTCAAATGATTAGAATTTCAGAGTCATCGCGCATGCGTGGGCTGAGCAGCGCCCTCTGAACTGCTGATGGATCCGTATAAATAGAGGGCTGTAGCGGGGCGTGTATGGTTATCTGCTAGTGGTAAACGTTACATGAGACGTCACTATGCCTCTACGACGAAAGAGGGCGACATTTCAGCAAGTTACGGAGTTTGAACGGGGATTTGTACATTAAATTTCATTCAATTCGGACGAGTCCTTCATGGTGTCGCAGTTTTTAGAAACATGAGTTTATAAGCATTGTAAGCGGCTATATATTAATGATATGCTTAATATTCATAAAAATTTCATTTTTAAATATTTATAACATTTATAAATATTTCATTCCCATTCATAATAATTAATAACCATAATTTTAATTAATATAAAAATTGCACGTTAACGGACTCCTTATCAATAATACATTGATACCCTAACATATTTATTTTAGGTTTCTAGTGATTTTATATAAAAATTTACACTATTATATAAACGGAAAAGTTATTATAGCTTCTACAAAGCATTTAATGAAAAAAATAAAAATTTATAACTCTTAATGAGTTAAAATTTTAAATAATGTGCAAAAAAAAATCAGGCCTTCATTCAGAACTTTCAATGAGTAGCTCTGGAGCCAAGTGTACTAGTTATTCATGCACAAATATTGCGCTTAAATATGTTATCTGTTCATGAGCATAATTCAATGGCATAGGTTTTACAACAAAATTGCAGAAATTAAGTAACAATATGAAAAAACACAGCTCAGCAATATGCAACTAATTTGTATAAACTTTCGTGGAAACCCACAGTTCAATTCATATTACAGAAGATTGCAGAAATATTTTATACAAAGCGTTTATGTTTTGTATTTGTAATAGAAAATATAACAAATATCATAAACACGTACAAGTAATCGCAAAACAAATGAAAACATATGGTATATGGTATATTTATTTACAATGAGATTTGCATTCTTATGAATTGTACTTTAAGCAGCATGTAAATATTTAAATCTGTAATTATTCTTGTTCCCAACAATTTAGCAAAAAGTAGTAGTTGGCTTATTATATATATATCCATTCTTGCCCACACATAGTTTATCTGGTGTATTAGTTCTTTCAAAACGGAACTGCATTCCTCATGAAATACCCACCATCTGCGGAAAGTTTAATAATATCTTACATCCTTATATACGAAGAAAGAGAGCGTTGTTCCTCTCCTCGTTGGTCTAGCGGTCAAGGCACTCCGGGCTCAATGGAGGGGTCCAGGTTCGAATCCGGGATGAGGACGGCGTCTCTTTTCTCTTAAAATAAAAAAAAAAGCCGCATTAGTTTGAACTATAATAATACATGGATGCCGAAAATTATTCTATAAGAAATTTCCCCACGAAAACTCAAGAAAATCACTCCCCGGTGGCTTTGTGTGTTGACCATTATTTGGCAATTGTGTTATCCCTGAGAAGGGTAATAATATCTTGCATGACCAACTAAGTTGCAAAGCCTGCTTCGCAGATTCAGATAAATCGAGATATCCCAATTTATCCGTCCTCAGACTATCCCATTTTGTCGAACTTCGCATATTTTAAAACACCGTGCCTATAAATCAACGTTAACGTAAAAACTACACACTGAGTTAAACACGGAAATAAATGTCAATTAGCGTGATATACTCGCAATTACTTTCGTGTCCATATCTTCGAAGATTTATTTATTTGAACTTCCAAGAAAATTGAAAGCCTTGCAATTTCTTACTATAATCGATCAGTTTAAATGAGCCTTCTCGAATACATGTCTTGTCTTTTCACACAAAGCGATTCTCACGCCAACTGTCAGTTGTTTGCTACTATTTGTAGCATTATCCGATATAGTGTTTGAACCGCAAGCGCTGGAGGGCTAAGTAAGTATCGTGATTTATCCGACTGTCTCGTCTCGTCGAACTTTCCCCTACGACACCGTACAGTTGGGCCTGATGAGGAATTCTGTTCTCTTTTACGCAACTTGAAGGTGCTTCTAACACTTCTGTTGAAACAATGGAAATGTGTTGCTTTTAAATTTCATAGCTACACAATTATTAATAGCATGAAAACCGTTTTATATCCTGTTTGTGTTGACACCATTCTGTATACCATATGTTTTCATTTGCTTTGGGCTTACTTGTTCATGATATTTTTTTATATTTTTTATTTGCAAATACAAAACATAAAAGCTTTGTCTAAAATATCTTTGCATTCTTCTCTAATATTTATTAAACTCTGGGATTCCGCGAAAGGTTATACAAATTAGTTTTTTCACATTGTTACATAATTTCTGTAAATACGGGCAATTTTGTTGTAAAACCTCTGCCATTGAATTATGTTCATGAACAGATAATATATTTAAGCGAATATTTGTGCATGAATAACATGTACACTTGGCTCCAGAGCTGCACAGTGAAAGTTCTGGATGAAGGCCCAAGTTTTCTGCACATTATTTTTGAATCATGGCCTAAGAGTCTTTTAATAGATGAGATGGACAGTCAAGAACTTGATAATAGTTAGAATGATGGAGCTAAAAAGGATCTAAATTATTCAGAAACGAATATTTAATAATTTTAAAAATCATGTTTTCCATATGCAGCGGAATATCGTTGTTTACTTGCCAAATATTGTGGTACCTCTTTGTTTAAAATAATATATTCAATATGTTGCATTGATGAATAAATTGAAAAATGGGTTTATATGAGATGATTATTGAGCTTATTACCCTATCGCATTACTTGGCTGTAAAATAAAACCCTATATACAGTAAATTCTCTAACTAATTTCGTCCAATTAGTAGATTTTTCTATAAACAAATATTATTTTGTTGCCCTGACAAATATTGGATAACATAAACATCACATAAACATTCTAATTAACGCCTTTTTATGTTCAACTGGGTTTCTCTTTGTTCTTTGAAGGCTGTTTATAAAAGAAATTGCTGGACCTTGAATTGCATTTGTAATGAATAGTGTGTAAGGATATACAATGTAAGACATTTAAGTTATATGGTGTGTCCTGATGTTTCCCCATTTTAAATTAACGTAAGCACGTTAATCCCATGTAGCTGGAGTATAGGTATTGTGTTATGTTTATTTAAAGTTAAATAAGCTTGATTTAGTTAAAACAAAAAAATATTGTGATTTGTAGTTGATTTTAAAATGAACATTAATCCTATCAAACAATTAAAAATTGCATGCGGTTTCATAAAATGCAACTAAGGTTAGACAAATTCGGTCACCCTGTCGCCATTGGAAAGTCTCTAATAGCGAGTGTAATATTGCAGTTGATCGGCGGAAATATTTAACTGCTAGGCTTCAAGATTTTCTTATTGAGGCGGGCAAGTATGTTTTATTCAAGCGAGATAAAGCTCAACGCGATCTATCCATCTTTGAATATAACTACTATGATGATATATGGTAATGTATATAGTTATTAAGTCGATCACAAAAACACTAGTGAAGGCAATCTTTTTTTATCTTGTTTTCAAATCACAAAAGCGATACTGTGTGCGTGAAAACGTAGATTATTTGAGTTCAAATCTTTCCTGAGCTATCAGCAGGAAAATGGTTTGT
>QLNU02015003.1:95496710-95517445 GCA_006491805.2 Dysdera silvatica
ACAGACCTTTGTTCATATATAGTTAACAAATTCATCAATAACTTAAATGTGCGAAAATTTCCTGGCTTTGGTATGTTGTCCATGTTGCGTGGACCACAACCACCATCAAACCACACACGAATGAAGTATGATAAACACCCCTATAAATTCCAAAACACCGAAACACACTAAGCATTTTGGGAGTCACACAGCCACTGTAGCTAGTATAGAAGCTTTCTTAACGCAATGGTGATTCCGGTTATTGCAAATGTATTCCCATTTCAAGAGGCCAGAATGGAAGAATTATTTCAGACTTTGAAAATGTCTCCAAGAAACTTCATGGTCCATCGCAAACTTGGCATTTGAGGAGAAGGTTTCGTGGTAAGATATTCCCTTTAATGATCCACACTTTGCCCAAGCGCTTGTTTTCAGACGACATTACATCACGTACTGGTGAATGGACGCATTTCGAGATATCCACTGCTTCTATTTAATATGGGATTGCCCATAAAAGGAGAAGATATATCTTTATACCCTACACTTACAAGCTTCCAAACTTCCACAGCAATTATTATTCGGAAAAATTCAGGGACTAGGAGAAGCAACGTCTCCTTAGTATATAAAAGTATTTCTTTTCACACAAATAAAGGAACGGCTATGTACCCGTATCCAAAGAAATGTCTCTGCTTTTAGTCCTAATGTGTTTTTATATTTTTCTTAGGATTTCAAAGCAACCGGAAAGAAATTATTTTCGGAGGCAAAAATCAAATTCCCATCTTCCAAAGTTCAATATAAAAAGCAAATAAAAGTCGATTTCGATGGGCTTCTTGCTTCAGGCGTTTGAACTCCGTTGATATTTTTTGATCGTGAAATTGGAAATAACAGTGTTCGTTTCTTCGAAGTGATATCTATTGTCCTACAAAGTACTTTTAAGTGTGCAAATATGGTGATTGAATAGAAATGTGAACAAAATTACTACTTTTAATTCAGTTATTTTCCTCGAATTTTATAAAATCATCAGTTTAAATGTGATTTTATCTCAGTTTACGGGAGATTTGAATTATGGAAAAATTATTCTATAATTGCAATTTCCTGAATGATAATGATGTATATTCCATTTGCGATATAATCTTTTTGAATTAATTTGTTTCCTCCTCTGATTTTAATGAATGCGTCTTTAAATATAATGTGCAATTATCTTGCGAATCGTTTATAAATATAATGTGGTGGTATGGATCAACGTAGATATTTTTTGAATTATTGGAGGGCCCAAGCGCTTATTTTGTAGTTCTATGAATTAAAATATATACAAAATGTCATTTTATTTTAAATTATTTAGGAGCGTGGCCCATGTTACTTAAGCCTATATTGGTATTAGTGCAAGGAATGAATTCTTATAACAATATTTCATTTCTTTACATTTATTTGCATTTTTGCCAATTGGACAAAAGTTAACCCAAATTATTTCGACTCTTTCTTATATTATGTGCTTAACGATCATAAGTTACCACGTCCCAGACAAGATTCGAACTAAAGTATTAACCATTCTGATTTTTAACCATTAAGCTAAAGGAAAAAATTTGCATTGTTCCATATCCCCACACACTGCTTTCATACAAAGTGCACGATCCAGATGAAATCTTGTTTTATCTGCTTAAAACTTGTATATAAGATATCATAATTCTTCGCAGGGATGACACAAATATTTTATTCCTTATTATTTTATACATCAGGAGAATATAAAAGCGATTTGCTTGGGAAATGGAAAGAGAGCAGTAGCGATGCTAGTAACGAGGCTCTCCATCCATTAGAAAAAGCAAGAGATTTATCGTATCCCGGAAGAACAACAAAGACACTGATTCGTTAGTAGAAATCAGCACAGTTATTAAGAGATTCGCATTTGCTGGAATATCACATTTACGGAGTTTATGAGCGCACTCTTGATTCGAAGACGTTACAAGTGAAGGCTGAAGAGTGGTCCAACGGTGGAGTCTTTGTGTGCTGCAGAGTACGATTGTTTTCTCTTGTAATCAGAACCGGGAGATGGAGAGAAACGAAAACAGTAGAAAATTGAAAATGAATTTTGAGTTGGCTGTTGTGGGTGCACTTTAGGAGGGTGTCCAACAGGAAGCTCAGACAAAAGAAAAGATGGAAAAGGAAGTGAAGGGGGAACTGTGGAATAAATGCCAAATGTTAGTGAATACATAAAGTCACCGATACTGCTTTTGGTTTTTTTTGTAATTTTTGAGGGGATTTAAGAGGGATAGAAATTTATTCATCACACTTGTGAACTCCAGCTAGAACTGTATTTATAGCGAAGAAAAAGATGCACAAACCCGGAGCGTAATCGAATCGGATAATTTACGTAAATGTTGGAGTATCTCAACAGATGGACTACCACGGCGACTGTACATACAGTTTATAACAAAAAAATCGAAGCACCAAGAAGGAATTGTCCGATTGCGATAAAAATTGGTGGATGTGAAGAACATACATAGAAAAAGAAATCATTAAAATTTCAGAACAATTGAATGATTTATTGCAGAGTTTGACCGTTACAAAGGGAGGAAGTCAATAAGGCGTTGGTCCACCTCTGGCCTGGATGCAAGCTGTCACCCGGCGTGGCATAGACTGATAAAGATCCCGGATGGTGTCCTGCGGAATTTCTTGCCAAATTGTCTCCAACTGTCGGGCTAAATCGTCAACATTCCTGGATGGTTGCAATCGCCTTCCCATAGCGTCCCAAATGTGCTCTATGGGAGAGAGATCAGGAGATCTAGCTTGCCAAGGAAGTGTTGGGCAAGCTTGAAGACAATTCATAGCAACACGTGCCGTGTGCGGCCGGGCATTGTCTTGTTGAAACGTAAGTCCAGGGTGTCGCAAAAGGAACGGTAACACAACCGGTCGTAGAATGTCGTCTACGTACCGCTGTGCTGTAAGTGTGCCAGAAATGACCACCAAAGGGGTCCGGCTATCAAAGGAGATGGCACCCCAGGCCATAACGCCCTGTTGTGGGCATGTGTGGCGTGCGATAGTAAGGGCAGGATCCCCACGCTGCCCTGGACGTCTCCAGACACGTCTGCGGTTGTCGTCAGGACACAGTTGGAAACGGGACGCGTCACTAAAGACTATACGTCCTCTCTAAGACTATAGCCTCTTTCAATCCGATAGCACGACCTCTTTCAAACTCTGACATATGCTCGTAATGAGCACGAATCTTTCGGCGAGGCATTGTTACAGTCGACGTAAGATATCCGCAGTCAAAATGCAACAGAAATTTTGACCACATATTGAGAATCGCTCCTTATATACACCTGCTGAATGCGCAGTTCCGATGCACTGGAGTTCCCGCTATTCATTCATTGGACACCAAATTTTAATCATTTGCATGTTCGGTCAAAATGTCTTTGCATACGAAATTTCATTACAATCGGACAACTCCTTCTTGGTGCGTCGATTTTTTTGTTATAGAGTGTATTGACCCATATTTTGTAATTGTTTCATCTCTGCGAAGGTTTAGGTCTTCTCTAAGGGCGCATACCTTAGATTTTTGAAGGTCCCAGTTTTATCACCCATGACAGCGAATCGGCTCAGAGACACAATCCGCCTCAGCTTACATATATTAATACAAAAAGAAGGAGCATCATTCCGTGTCCTAACGATCTAGTCAGTTAACGCACTCCAGTACTTACGGAGGGTCACAGGTTGGATTTTATTCCCGGACGGTGTTTCCTTATTGCCTCCAGAAATACAGTTCTACCTTGTGCTTAAAAGCGCGTGGGTATAATAAATGTCACGGACCTGTCTAAAATTATTAAATTTTAAATACAAAAAGTTATTCACACGTAAGTAGAACTTATTTTGAAAATCAATAATTCATATCAGATAAAAAATTTTATTTTATTTACATAATTTAAAAAAAAATCCTATATAATAAGATTTTATTTCAGCATATTTTACAATTAAATCATAAATATTGCAGATACAGATCAAAACATTTGTTAATATACATGCAAATTTAAGAGTGAATTTTATTGTTGATATAATTTGACGATGAGAGTTTATAGGTTTAAACATTTTTATTTCCTAGTAGATATTTTTTAATTTCTGTTTTAAATTTTGTCTTCGGCTTTATCAACTTCATTTAGTTTCGTATTTTATTCCATGATATTTTTCCGCAATAATTTATATCATTTTTACCTATATTATTTCGTTTTTTTTGGTTTAAATCCCTTTTTTGTCTTATATATATGTTGTCATACAATTGTTGTTCTGTATACATAGGCTATATAAAACCATTCATTTATAAAGGTTATTTAAAAGTTTAGTACATACGCATTATTTTACTTTTTACTGTAAAAATATTCCGAAAGGATTTTCATTCGGTACATTAAGTAGCTTCTTTAATTTAAATAAAATGCAGTAATTTAAGTTCTAAACACTTTGTAGATATTATTTAATTACCTTACTATAATCAGGGAATAAAAAGGAATTTACTCATTTATATATTTTGAAGATAGACAGTGCTTTCCTATATAGAACGTTATTCAAATTAACGTTGATTATTGAATTTATAAGGACGAGAAATATATTATCCCAAACTGCATTTAAAGTACAAATTTTTATATTTAAGTTCATATTTAAAAATCATATGGGCGAACACTGTAATTTTACCACCAGGTACAGAAATAATCTAATGCTTTCCCAATAAATAAAGAAAACCAGTAATTTTTATTGGACCCAATTTTGTATTTATTCAGGAGTTACATATCATCAGCGGTACGTGAAGACAGACGAAATCTTTTGGATTTATGTTTAAGATTTGGACTAGAACTCCGAACGAGTATAAAGCCTAAGCTCTTCACTAAGCTACCTTCCAGAATGGTCTTACAATTCTGTTGAGGTTTGTAATTTTCTTTAACATCCGAAATATGGAACACTGCATAGTTCACTAACTGATTTAAACAGCGTTTTCAACAACAACAAAATATTTATTTTGGAGAGATCGTGAACATTTTTACAGGAATATATTGTGGTTACATTTCGTGATAAACGTTCGTGGTTCATGTCCACCCGGGCAACGATAGGTAAAGACAAAATCTGACGAAGCCCATCCTGCCCGAGAGAATATATATTGAATTATTTTGCAAATAAGTATAACTTAAATTATAAAAGGAAAATAAAAACATCTTTTACAACTCACTCATCACAATATTATACGTTCACATTATCTTCTTCCTCATTTTCACTTTACCTCCGTAAAGAAAACATTCCCGATATTATGTAATAAAATTGAATTGCCTTGTTTAATAATTTGTCAGTGCTCCCAAATTGGGGGGAAAGAATAGAAAAGCTGCCTTAAAAACCCAAGATGTCCCTTAAACTTGAAACATTTGTATTTCATGTTTGAATTTGTTTAATTTGTTTAAAGATAGAGAGAATTTGATCATTTGCGGCAGATCGTTCCATATATTTGTGCCAGCATGACTTATTCTACGGTACGCTTAGCCGATTGTAACTCACTGTGTTCTGTAATCGTTTCTGGAAGTGGTTGGATAATGGTGCTGAGGTAGATGAATATCAAGACAGAATGAACTATTGATATTTTTTTAAATATAAGAACACGATTAAAGCAAGTTTATAATTTAATAATTTATTGATCGGTAAGATGGTATGTGTGCTCAATATTTCAGAATTAGTCATGTACAATGCTTGCTTTAGTTTTATTATGTCTAAGAATCCATTTTGTAAGGTCTGAATTCTTATTATGTTCGCTTGTTTGGTCCATTCCCCAGATTAGATGACAATAAGAAATGTTAGAAAAAGTAAAGGAATAGCATAAATTAATAATTACTTTTACTATAAGATAGTAGCTGATTCTGCACAAAATACCTATATTTCTACTTATTTTTGGACACACGTAATCAATATGATTGTCCCATTATAAATTAGACTGCAGTATTACACCCATATTTTCCTGAACCGACGATAAGAATATCTTAATATTAATGCTATATATACGATATTTTGGACCTCATTTGAGAAATTGATTACGTGATGACTTTTTTACGAAATTTCTATTGTTTTGAAAGCCGATTTCCAGAAAGGATTGATGTAAAAGATATAAACTCACTTTTATGACATAGTTAATCGGGAATCAATTCATTCCATATAAATATTAATGTTTTGCCCAAATTTTGGATAAGTTGAAAGTATGATTTAGTTAGTAAATGTTAGTTACTTTTTGAGTTCTAATACAAGCGTTATTCTGATTAGCTTTATTAATTATTAACGAAAATTAGAAGTTCTCTTTAATACCTACAAAATGTTTTTATGCGTTAAGAAAATTACTTTCGATATAAACAACATGCTCCAAACCCCGTGAATATACATGTATCTATATCTATATATATATATATACATATATATATAAATACATGTTCTCTAGAAGTGTATAATGGTACAGCTTAGGCTACTAAAAGTTGGAGGTCCTTTTTAAATCCTTATTCCTTAAGGGGGACACAATACTAAAATATTAGATGGAATTGAAGGTACCAGGTGTTCAGTAGCTAAAATTTACGATCCCCAAAATGAGAAATCCAGTGTTTTTCTGTGGACGAAGCTATCTCTATCAAACCCATTCTCTTTGTTTGGTCCCTTTTGGGAATTATAGCAGTTAGTACAAAAGTGTTGCAATTGCATTCCCACAAGATTCATATACGCAATTTCTTTATATATATACTTAATACATCATTTTATACATTTTATGCATACATTTATAAACTTTTAAATTTCTTTATACATATGTAAAATCATACAGTGACTTAAATCTAGACTATTAACTTTAGCGAATGAGTTGGCTGTTGTATATTTTAAAATATATTGGTAGATGTCTTAAACCTTATTTCGTTTCAACATTATTTAAATATCATATTAAATGAGGGTAATTAAATTTATTAGAGCTATATTAGGCACAGTTTGTGCATAAATAATAAGAGCAAAGTAAACGATGAAAATTACCAAACGTTCCTAAGGAATTAAGGTGATTGTGGCTAAATTAAACGTTATGAGCAGGTGCATGGACGTTCCAGGGTTTGGATATAAATTGAAACCTTTATTTGACTCGTAGTACGCAGAATTAAGGCTAAAAGAGTTACCAGGCACAACAGGCACCTTGTGATCGTCAGATCATTTGGTATAAAAATAATCCCTCTTTTTTAGTAAGCGTAAGATTTTCAGTGCCACAGTTGATAACGTATTCACCTATAACGTGCCGTTAATCCGGGTGCCACTCTTAATAATAACAAAAACTCGCAGTGGCATTCACAGGGAACTAGTTAGTGTCACTGTTAGTTGTAAAAAGTCTCATCTCTTTGGTAACTGTGTAAGTCTTACAGTGTCGCAGTGGTAACTTATTCACCCGCACAACGCTCCGGATACAACTTCTAACAGTATTAAAAACTCGTAGGGGCTTTCACAGGAATCTAGCCATCGTCAAATCATTAGCTATAAGATTCTCATGTC
The DNA here is from genome assembly GCA_006491805.2 of Dysdera silvatica. Taxonomy (NCBI): domain Eukaryota; kingdom Metazoa; phylum Arthropoda; class Arachnida; order Araneae; family Dysderidae; genus Dysdera; species Dysdera silvatica. The sequence goes on from QLNU02015003.1 coordinate 95,504,214, forward strand.
TTTGGTAAGCGTACAAGTCTTATAGTGCCGCAGTGGTAACGTATTCACCCGTACATCGTGCCGTTATTCCGGATAAAACTCCTAACGGTAGTAAAAATTCGCAGTGACACTCACAGGAAATAGTGATCGTTACATTATTAGGTAAAAAAAAGTGCAATACCTCTTTGCTAAGTGTATTAGACTTACAGTGCCGCAGTGGTAACGTATTCAAGAAGCGTGCGTTTAATCCGGATACAACTCCTGACAATATTAAAAACGCACAGTGGCACTCACGGGGAACTATTGATCGCCAAATTATTTTGTATAAAAGGACGCGTGCCGTTTTGGTAAGTGTAAAAAAACTTACAGTGCTGCAGTGATAACGTGTTCACAAACCGTGCCGTTATCATAACAGTGCCCCCCCAAAAAAAAAACAAAAAAAACACTGACTGAAAGTCTTTGTAATTCAGAGTTTCTTGGGCCTTACGGTGGTTCGGACTTCTTGTAAAAAGATAGGTCCATGGCTCAACATTGTTCTAATGGCAACGCAGTTGCCTATTGTGTAATCAACCCGGGTTCGACTCCCAATGTTATCATATAAGGTATGTGGTTTTCCTGTCCACCGTAGCCCGAGGATTGGTTCCCGTAACAGGTCCCTTGGCAACACTAAATTTTAGCATTTAATTGTTTCAGAAGTAACTGGATCGTTTAAAGAGACTATTCCTTGATACAATGCGTATTCTGAGAATTCGTAATGATTTCATTTAATGGGTTTCTTACGTTTCGAATGACATCTGTAGCATAATATACGTATGTTACAAAACATGCACATGTTATACTATATGTGCATATTGTGCAATATAATATGTACATGCCAGTTTCTTACTTTTCCTGCTTTATTTGAGAAGATGAATCCCTACACATAAAAAGAAACGATCAGACTAGTAAAAACCGCACCTGAAAGGGTTTTCTAATATCAATTAATCATACAAAGTCCCTTTTAAAACTAAAAAGCTAAAGACACGCGTTCGTTTGCCTCGTTGATGAAGTATTTTGATGGAAATGTGCCCTAAAAGAAATTTTGAAAAATATGAATTTATTTAGGAGTGCCAAAAATGAAAATTTATAAAGATTATATGCGTTGTTTAAAATTAGCGACGTCTGACAATGTTTAACTAATTAAAAAAAAATGATAAACTCAAGATATACTAAAATAATATGTGGTTTTATATATTATTTGCGTACAGTTTGGTGATACTGTTTGCGATATCTAGAAATTAGTTTCTTCATATATGAATACAACAATTTAGAAATCCAGCGCATTGGAAACTAGAATGAGGGAAACGGACTCTTATCCACTACAGGCGACCATTTCCGCGGTTATCTAAACAGCCAATTCTTGTAGATGGCCCCTCTCACCTAATGAAAAGTGCTTCACTATGGCGTCGGCTCACTGCCATTACTTTCCAAGTTTCCACCACAGAACGCTTTCAGAAAAGTAATGGGCGCAGGAGATGGGACTGAAACAAAGTTAAAGGCAACGGGAGACCCATTGTGTCCCGTTGAAAACCATTTCACGCGCTGGAAGTAATATTGTTAAAAACGTAACGACAATTGAAGTCTTCGTTGGAAATATTTTCCCATAAACAGAGCGATAGGAAACACAAGAATGATAGTGATTGCTTTCTTAGCTATTTTACCAGTGCCACACACACATATATCCGACCGTTGTTTCCATGCTTCTCAATTTTAAGAAAAATTTTTATTGAGAATTTAAGAATCCCTCCCTTTTCACAAAAATTTTCCAAATATTTAAAAGCAACCAAGTAATCAATGGAATAAACCATAAGTATTTAATTAACGCAATAGGCGTGTAGAAGCAATGCATTTGTAAGTGACAAAATTAAAAGTTATTTAAAACTTTATTTTTGTTTAAATGGTTGTTCAAATTTCTAACCGGGATTTAGAAATATATATGTGATATTATGAAATCAAAAATGAATATAATATTCAAGTACTGTACGTGATACAGTAGAAGTGCTTGTATTATTTCTGTAAAAAGTATCGATTTGTTTTACTTTACGGCTTAAGTATTGTAAAGGTCATGTTTGGTCATTGTATAGAATTTCTTGTGAACTCCGGACCTCCGTTTCAAGGGGAACCAAACCTCGTATTAAGGTGAGAAGAAATGCAACACGCGTTCTACGAAAGCACTTGGACTCGAATCTGGTTTTATGAAACAGTAGACAAATGCGTTACTACTGCGTCACGGTATGGTATGGGACTTTATAAGGAATATTAGCTTCAGAAGGACTTTTTAAGGACTACAGAATCAATCTCCAGCCTATAGTAAGTAGATAGTCCATAAGCAATCTGTTTTTTTTTTTGTTTTTTTTTGTTTTTTTTGGTACTGTTGCTCTTGAATCCTGATTAATGGTACTAATGGTGAAAGTGGAAGGACCCTTAAGGACTGCAGAAACAATCTCTGACCTATAATAAGTAGATAGTACTGATCTGTTTTTTTTTTCTTTTTTCTTTTTGGCATTGTTGACTATTGAATCTTTATTAATGGTACTAATAATGAAAGCGGAAGGATTCTTAAGGACTACAGAATAAATCCTCGGATTATAGTAAGTAGATAGTCTATAAGCGATTTTTTGGCAGTGTAAGCTTTTGAATTCTGATTAAAGGTACTAATGGTCAACGCCTTTCCACTGGAGTACAGCAGAACTATAAAATAGAGTGGAACTTCACTAAAGTGACCACCTTTAGGGCTTCACTGCAATAGTGACCACAGACAGGTGGCCAATATACTCGACAGACATTGGTGCAGGCATGGCTAAGTCACTATCAGTTCTCTTTTATTAAAAGTGGTCACTTGCTTCAGGTAGGCACTTTACCAGATGACAAAGTATTTGATATTGTATTGCTAATATCAAATACATTGTAATCCGGTTAAGTATTTGATATTGTATTGCTAATATTTGGATTTTTTAATGATAAGCAGATATAATAGATTACTTTTTTTAATACAAATAGAGAGGTCCAGAAGTTATGATATAGTATTTTTTTTTTAATTTATGTTTTATTAAGAACACAAATATTGTACATATATATTATTACGCATATATATAATACGTATTTTATTATATATAGGGAGTTTCAAATTTATCGAACGATGAGCCCGCAAGCAAGAATAAAAGTACTGTTTTGGAAATAAATTACACATTATCAAAATGTGCTTGGCAAGATATATAAAAATATATTTATAAAGACTGCTTATCCAAAATAACGAATTGTAGCCATTAATTGTAGTGTATTTAAAATTTCATAAAATAAAAAGGGTATCAAAATTAATTTGTGATTTCGTAAGATTAAAACCAATTTTAACAAATCAATAATTAAACAATTATAATTCTTACTTAGTACAATTAAACTGCTTACTATTAACGAAACAATTGCGAGTGTTGTAAATAAAGCAGTGGCAAGATAGGTCGTACAAAAGTTTTATTGAATTTAAAAAAAAAATTTGTGACATACCTTCAACTGAAGAAACAGGTCAAAGTCACAAGGACTCATGTCAGGAGAATATAGAGGGTATTCCAAGACCCCACTTTCATGATCTCTATCTGATCATCAGGGATGGACGGGCGACCTGTGGTGGGTAAATCCGCTACTTTCTCATAATCCGCACGAAACAACGTGCAACGGTCCTATACGCTAACACATTTTTCTCACAGATTTCGTGTAACCCGTGATGATATTTCCGCATATTTTTGTTACGGAATACCTCGATTTTAATCCATTACCGCTGATCAACTTCTGTAAACACAATCGAAAGCTGTACACTCCCGATTTAATTCTCGCACAGTAACTATTATGTCGGCTCGAAAAAATCGAAGTGTCTTAGATCTTTTTGCGGTAGTGCAGAAAAGTTGTGAACTCTCATCATTAAAAGGTATGCAAAATCTTATAAATCTGAATTGGTATCTTCTTTCGCTTCAATGGGCCGAAATTCGTGAAATTGGAAAAAAATGCTTAAAATTCAAAATGAATAAATAATCACAGATTTTGTTGATCCGTTTGCGGTAATGTTTAAAAGTTACTATTTTTTAACAACAACATCTGTACAAAATTTTAGAATTTTAGAATTATAGGTTAATATCTTTTGCCTCCTCAATTGCACAGAATTTTGGAAATTGAAGACAAATTTTTAAATAAAAACATATTACGCTTAACTCATTTTAATGCGAAAAGAAAATTTATTCTATCTTCTAGATATACAAATTAAAAACGCATTATTGCTTGTAATCTTTTTTGGACTCAAATTTTGGCATGTGTTTTCTGGATTCTAGTGTTGCTCTAATAAATCCATCCCTATTCTGTGGTCCAACTGTTTTTTCAGAGGCTTCAGTGATTAGTTTTACAATTCGCTCAACTACTTGTGTGTGTGAAGGATATTTAATTAAGTCCCAGCCGTCCACTGATACACAGTTTTGTATCATCTTCAGAAGTTCATGAAGACTGATCACTCTGAGAACTGGAGGCGATGTCACATATCAAGTTTGCCAGTCAATGAGATCGACATAGTCTGTAGCTCCAAGTAGGAATAACGAATCTGCGAACACGATTTCCATCTAAGCATTTTCTCTTGCCTTGATAATCCGCCTGACTGCAAGCGTCCTAATATGGCATCTCTCATCAGTTAACATGGCCAAAAGCATGTTTTCTGGAGTCGCAAAGTAAGCGCTGCGAGAAGTTACTGGTTCGATTATGTCAGGATACTTCTTAGTCAAGTACCGAGATGAGCTGATGAAATGCCACAGGTGTCTAGCACCGTCCTTTATGGAATGATGGACCTTAATTCGAAACCATGAGGGTGCATATACTCTTAGAATGAACACAACTAAAGTCAGCAACTCATTTGGTGGGTCTGATGTAGATATATAAAACCTCAGCATTTGATTGGCAGTTGTTAGCCAGCGGGCCGAATTCAACGTTGATGGTTGACGCTTAGCTAGATCTGAAGAACAAACGCCAGAACTCATCGCGGTTCAAATGTTTAAGAAGTATTTCTGATTAGAACTTGGAGTGGTAGGATCAATGTCTGGCAAGTCGCTTCTTCTTTTATTTCAGTTTCCCCTTTATTCTCCACTGAATAGTAGTTTGAATCGGTAGACGCCTGTTTTGAAGAACGAATAGTACCCTGTTCCTTTCGCATTTGGTGTTTCTTGAGCCGTTTGGTTTCTGGATCATCAACACTTCCAGTCAACATTTTTCGTTTAGTTTTTTGGTCAATGAGAAGGGCCTGCTCGTTTTCAGGAACTTCATTCCTTTCGGACAGATACACTCCGAAAAAACTGCACATTTGCAAGCAGATATGCCAAACAGTTTTTGTTTTTTGCTTCCATTTTAAAGTTCGCAACATCTAATTTTCTCGAGTAGTCTTGCTTTTTTCACACGTTTTATATTTTTCATGATCGATCGATATTTTCCATGGTATGAGAGTATCATATCACAAACACATTTATATGAAATTGAAGGAACGGATGCATGGAGGTATAAATTTTCAATCTTCAAAGCAACAGTTTCTGCAATAACTGAAAAACATGGTTCTTTGTTTCCATCAGTTTCGCAACAGATACGCCATCTCTGGTGAGCGCAACATCTTATAATGTCCTTATGCGTAGGGAGCATACGTAAAAAACCCGTCTATGCTCCAAAAACAGGGCATTGCAACATTTGCCGACATGAAAACTTTGACTGCGATGATTTTGCCATTTCTAATATTGACCAATATCTCGTACTAAAAATACTGATGAGATACACAAAACTATTAGACAAACCCCTTAAAAAACGATAAGAAAAAACATTACATACAACATGCACGACTGCAGTTGCACTGTAAAGATCGCCCGCTAACTGAAAGGATACTGCTACTACTTTATCAACTAAATGGTTTTAAACAGATTACGACACGCAGGAACCGGTTCTTGTCAGGCAGGTAGACAAGATGGTGCCAAAAATTCGAGGAGGGGGGTAAAAGATATTAACCTATAATTCTAAATTACGAAAGCAATAATGCTTTTGTAATTTGTATGTTTTAAAGGATTAATAAAGTTTCTGTTCGATTTAAAATAAGGTATTTTTATTGAGCCAAAAAGTCGAGGAGACGGTAGAAGATATTAACCTATAATTCTAAATTACGAAAGGGATCATACTTTTGTAATTTGTATGTTTGAAAGGTGGAATAAAGTTTCTGTTCGCATTAAAATGAGGTAAGTGTAACGTGTATTTATTTAAAAATTTGCCTTTAATTTCCAAAATTCGGCGCCGTTGAGGCGGTAGAAGATATCAACCTACAATTCTAAAATTTTATACAGGTGTTGTTGTTAAAGAGTAATGAATTTAAGTACTACCGCAAACCGATCAACGAAATCAGTGATTATTTACTAATTTTTGAATTTTAAGCATTTTTAGTCTGATTTTTACAACTTTCGGCCCATTGGGTCGACAGAAGATATTAATTCAGAGTTATAAGATTTTCCACACTTTTTAATAATGAGAGTTCACAACTTTTCCGCACTACCGCAAACAGATCTAAAATATTTCAATTTTTTCGAGCCGCCCTGGTAACTGTCCTTTTGACTAAATTGATTGGTTCAAGCTCTCTCTATATCTATATGTTTTCACTGCAACCACTGTATACACGTTACACATTATATTATTATTATTATAGCGTCACCTAACGGTATCCATATCCTATTTGCGCATGTGCGAAATTGTGCCACTTTTCCGCCAACGTTGCCTCAGCTTTAATCACAACCCCCGTATTTGCTTTTTGAAAGCTGATGGAGTTACGGTTTAATAAGTGAAATATATTAAAAAAAACACTCAAAATCAAAAATCATATTCATAATATATAAAAAAAAATGTACGATAAGTTGATCAACAAATTTTGATTCGAAGTGGGATGGACTTCGAATAACATTTGTAATTATTTGTTTAGAAGTATTCTGGTTAGTTGTTTGCATGACTGTTTATCGACATTTACAAAATCTAATAGAAATTCGTTGATACAGGGGTTTATTACGAGAATTTTTATATTTAACTATTACCTGTACATGCGCATAAACAGCGGGCGTTCGCTGGGCCATTGACATATCCAGACATTTTCTTTTTCGTTTCATTTCCGATGACAAAAGTACTTTTCCTCATTCCTCTTGCGGATTTAATAGTCCTTTTCTTCCGAAACGAGCTGCGGTTAGTCGTTTGTTCGTACTGGAAAGTCATCAACAGCCGGTATAACGATTCAATCGTTCTTGGCTCGTAGAAAGTACGTCCTTTAATCTTGGTAGATCGATTCCCATCTTCATCATATACGTAGCAAAAAGTCCTGGACGAATTTTAATGGCAGTGAAAGGAGATGAAAATATCTTAGCATGCATTTATTGCTGCATATATTTATGGTATGGTGATATATGTATGGCTAAATTTGATAAAATCCTGTTAGTTTCATCATAAAATGAAATATTTTTTATTGTTGTGGTATTTATCTTAAAATTTATTAGTTTTCTTAATTATTTCATATGTGGTAATCATTTGTTTCCTGGTATATTTAATTTATATGCCGTGGGGTCAAGAAGTTTGTATCAATAAATAAGGAAAGAATACATTAGTGAAAATATTGAAAAATTAAAGGAATTCATACATAAGAAATAACTTTCATGTTTAAGTTCATCGGCATCACTAACCTGATAGAAATGATGTCATTCATGAAGTGGAAGAAATCATATTCTAATTTCAATTTTCGCGATAAATACTTAGCATACATACCTCTAAATTATACGTTTGTACAGGAGCTGAACGTTTTTATGGAAAAGTCTTTCAAACGCTTAAATAGGAAAATATTTTAGGGATGAATTCTTTTCCTCTAAGATTTTTGATAGTACAGGAAGCTAAATTAGGGAAGCACGAACTATTTCAAGAATCTCTAATTTTCGCATAAAATCATTTGCTTTTATAGTTCGCTATGGTATTCTAGAATATAAGGAATAAAAGAGATTATAAAGGAATTGCTTTTCTTAATTAAACTTGCTCAAAACTGAATTATTTTTGCTTCAGAGTTTAAGAAAAACGTGGTCTTCAATTCAATAATTTTTATATATTTTATACAATTCCAACCTTCTGATCCTCGGCACAAAAAATATATTTCAGCACTCTCATACTTTCCATCCGTTGTGTAAACTTATAATAGTTAGCAGAAGCTTATAATTTAAAATGCAGTAATAGCAAATTTTTAATGTTCCATTTGAGCTATTTTAAATCTTTCAAGGATGGACGGGTATTCCCTATTCCGATTTCATTATTTTTTTACACAGGTTTAACGTCATTTTCTTATTGTATAACTAGCATTTGGCTTCCCTAGATTAGTGTCACCCAACCCTTTTCAAGTCGCGACCCATTTTTATATTAGTTAAATGATATGCGGCCCCTCTTTATAGCATCCAAATAGCCTGCGGACCCCTCAGTTCACCGCCGCAATATTTTCAATATAAAACATTTTTAGCAGAATAAAGAAAACGCATTAAATAAGAAATTATAATATATTAATAATATATATGATCGTATGTCATATTATAAAAATAAAGTTGGGAACCATTTTATAAAAATAACTGTAACGAAAAACAGTTGCGCCCCAAGAAATTAGTTCGTGACTCCCTGGTTAGGGGTCGCGTTTTCTCTACCCTAGATAAAATGATATATATTATACTTACAGATGAATATTCCTCTAACGAGGTAAACACTTGTTACAAAAAGCGGTTGTATTTTAATTAAATTTCAGGTTTTAAGTAAATAAAAAAGATTTAATCATTGTTGAGTCACTACAGAGTACTTTATGAGAAAATTCATTAAAACGCTTGCATTTACTTTATTTCATAAATGCAGAAAAGATAAAACTAATTAGAGATAAAATCTTACAATGTTGAATAAAATAAAATATTTTGGAAAGAATTGTTGTTAAGTGTTCAGGGAGTTAATGTACCTGAAGAACGAATAAAAAATCTCCATAATCAAATAAAGTGGGTAGGCAATCTCAAGTATTCCAGTAAATTCCGAAGAAATGTAGTTAAATTTCCATGGTATGGAAAAATCATTTACAGAGTACTAAAGAAAATAAATATAATAATAACGGAATAAAAAAGAATAAATAAATTATTTTTAATATTATGCACATTTCAACACTTCTTGAAGGCGTTGTAAACCTTTAACACACACAGTTTTATTTCTAGTTAATTCATAATCAACGCATTGACGAAATTCTCGTAGCAAAAGCACTTGATATTTTTGATCAAAATGCTAAAAAAAGGGGAGAAACTATAGTTATAATGACTCCTGCATTGCATTTTTACTCTCCGCTATTATTGGCAGACTCCATTTCTAATAAACTTAAACTTGATCTATGAGATTGGGAACTTTATCAAATGGATATAGAATGAATGAGTTACATTAAAATTATAAACCTGTTTTATTTTAATTATTTCTATAAGACACTTCCAGAACTATCACAGATTAGTAGCTTTCATATTCCCTGTTCGAAGATGATGTAAAATGATACCAAGATTAATGACCAATGTAATAAATGAAGCCAAGATTAATAGCCAATGTAATAAATGAAGCCAATATTAATAGCCAACGTAATAAATGAAGCCAAGATTAATAGCCAATGTAATAAATGAGGCCAAGATTAATATTATCAGCGAGTCTATTCTTTTTGACTTTTTGGTGATTATTTTCTACATGGTTCCACAGTTATTAACTGCCTTATGAGCCTGCAATATTTAACTTAATTGACAATAATTTCCGAGCGATTATTTCTCTCTTTATTCTTCAGCGACCATCTTTCTTGTGATTCCTTAGTTATTACCATCTTTATGATAATTTAGTGAGTACTTCGCTATTGATTCCTCAGTGATTTTTTCTGTTGTGATTTCCCAGTGATTGCTTCTCTTGTGATTCCTCAGTGATTGCTTCTCTTGTGACCGCTGAGTAAATTTTCCTCTTGTGACTTCTCAATAATTGCTTCTCTTGTGATTCCTCAGTGATTAGAGATCTTGTGTGATTCTTCAGTTACAATTCTAGTAGTTATTAGGCGTTTATGTGGATTGCCTATCATTATTTTTCGCTATTCAAAGCGCACTTGTGAGAAAATTTGAAATTTATGTCAGCCGCTTTACAAATTTCACATCGTTTTTGTATTTAATAACTCTCGATCGGTCATGTGTTCAGACACTCGAGTATATGGTTCAAAATAAGTAGATCAATAACTCCTATGAAATTTTCTTTCATATCAAAGGCTCAATGACATTATATAGAAAATGTATTTTATAGATATTTATTTCCTGTGTAATTTGGGGTAAATAAGAATGGTATACACACTCTTAAATTTTTCTCTCTGGAGGACACTAATTTAGTTTTCATTGTATTTGTTAATTCAAGTTAGGGTGAGGCAATTCTTATATAGACAAGTAAAATTTAAATTAAAATAAGAGGCTAATAAAATTAAGTTTAAAAAATGGAAACATATTTTTAAGTGGTAGATGCAAACATATGCATTCCAGTTATACTGAGGGTGTTTACACATTTTTAGAACGATTTCAATAGAGGATTAAAAAATGAAAATATTTTGTGGGAAAATGGATCTTGCAACATGTTATTATTTCAAATTAAGATTATCGTCTGCTACTTTCAAATTCGTTTTTCATTCAAAATGGCGCCTGTAAACAAGCTGTGGATCGAAGAATACGTTTTTGCGCTTTCCGAAGAGAAATATTCTTATTCCACTATTAAAAACGTTGTGAAACTCATGGTATAAAGATTTCTAAGTGCAAAATAAGCAACATTATTAATCGAAAAGGGAAAGACCGTCAATCAGAATTCTACGTAAAGAGAGGACTCCAAATGAATACTTAAACAAGATACATACTGTTGCAAATATTTCTAAAGTGAGATTACTGTTAACAAGAGAAAATCCCCCGATGCAGAAATCAGTTGCAAACTCTTTAAGAACTTCTGTAGCAACAGCAAATAAAATAATAAACCAAGATTTATAACTTAAAAAAGCCAAAAAAAACATAATATTCACTGTTTTTTGCCTAAGCATGTGGCTCATCGCAAGACACGTTGCAGAATCCTGTATGGGAATTCCTTAGCAGGAGATAAATGGAAATACGTTGTTACCCTTGATGAAGCATGGGTTTACATAAATGAGTGTAACAAAAAAAAAGGTCCATTTACTATCACAAGCGCGGAGAAAAAAATTTCCAAACTTGGTGCCGAGAATACAAAGGAAGTTTTAGTAAAAGCTTTATGATTATCCTACAAAGTCTTCTGATATTTCTTCTATGGATTATTTTGCTTGTGGTCTATTGAAAAGAGCTCTCTCTCTCTCTTAGCCCAAACCAACTACCATTGATGGACTTTGGAAAGTTGTGGAACAGAAATGATAAGCAATACCTGTAGAAATGTTGAGATAACCCCTCTATCATGGAAAGCACGATGCAGACTTAGTTCAGAAACAAGGTTATCAGATAGAGTATTAAAACAAATAATCTTCATTTTTTAAATATTAGGAAAATGACTTTGAAATCGTTCTAAAAATGTGAAAACACCCTCTGTAGTACGTCCATATTTTATGTTAAACGAAAAGTAAATAAAGCTGTTTAAAACACTTTTTCGTAATAGATACGTTTAAAAATTCATTTAATAAAGTAAATTAAGCATTAATCTAATAATCTCCAAAAAATACCATCGTTGCAAAACTTGGAGCCCAAATCAATTAAAAGCAAAAAACAAACACAAAGAAAAATCTTTTTGAGGCTGAGTAAATTCCAAGTAAACATAATTAAGGCCCAGGGTAATGGAATCTCCCCTAATAAGCTTAATTAAGTCAATGATTCGTCAGGGAAATACTGAAATTATTTTCGACAAATTAGCCAGAAAGCGAAATTGAAAACAAATGAAAAAAATGTTTTGGGTTATGTATTAAAACACAAAATAAGGCTTTGAAATATTTCTGGTCCAAAGGTCGATTTAGTAACGTCTATATCATACTATCTGTATAGTTATTGTATAGTAGACTTTATATCATGAAATCGGTTATACGAAATCCTGCGTTTGAAATTTTATTCAAAATTGACATTTTTACTCTCTCTGAATTCTAAGAAAATTATAATGCTTTATATTAAATTTCAAAAGAATTCGCGGGTACCAGAGTTGCAATTGTTTAAATATAATGGACTTCACAAGACTCCAAACTACAGGTGGCGATAAGAAAAGTGATTGTAGTAAAATTTTTCATTATGAATAATTGCAACCCCATAATGCGTTATTTGTAATGCATATTTTCATAGTAAATAATTACATTCAATAGAATTTTTAACTTAAATTACCCATTTTGTATATATTTTATTATATCTCATTGTAGAAATTATACAACTAATCATTTGTTAAGAAAAATTCCTTAATTATTATTAACAAAAAGTGAATAAATGGACTATCGATTTTGCATAAAGTTTGTAAATGAATTATTTGAATTATTTATTTTTTTAGCAAGATACAGCCAAGATGCTCTTGCGCAATAAAAATCCGAAAAAACAACTATTTATTTAGAAGAAGTTTCAGAAATAAATTATTCATTTAGTAGAAATTTCGTAAGACGTCCTTGCACCCGAACCACCAATGCGGCTTTGTTTAATATGTATATATATATATATATATATATATGGAGGAAGGAATGAACGTGGCGATCAACTCATAGAATTTGCCGAAGCTGAAAATCTTAGCATCATGAATTCATTTTTTAAGAAGAAACTACAAAGAAAATGGACATGGAAACACCCCAATGGAGGAACCAGCGAAATTGACTATATACTGGCAAACAAGAAATCAATTATTGAAGATTGCAGCATACTGAACAGATTTAATACTGGAAGTGATCATCGAATGGTGAGATGTAAAATGCACTTAAATACTAAACTAGAAAGGCAGAAGCTCATTAGGAAACAAGTATGTAAGAGGGTGGATTTAAAGAAATTAAAAGAAAATACCGAGGCATTCAAGTTGGAATTAAAAAATCGCTTTTCTGCACTGGAAGGACTTATTGAAGAAGTTGACATCTCAGAAGCAAATGAAAACATTGTTAAGACAATAATTGAAACTGCTGGGGAAATTGGTGGTGTAATATGTAAAAA
>QLNU02015003.1:95517545-95539434 GCA_006491805.2 Dysdera silvatica
GTATTCCAGTAAATTCCGAAGAAATGTAGTTAAATTTCCATGGTATGGAAAAATCATTTACAGAGTACTAAAGAAAATAAATATAATAATAACGGAATAAAAAAGAATAAATAAATTATTTTTAATATTATGCACATTTCAACACTTCTTGAAGGCGTTGTAAACCTTTAACACACACAGTTTTATTTCTAGTTAATTCATAATCAACGCATTGACGAAATTCTCGTAGCAAAAGCACTTGATATTTTTGATCAAAATGCTAAAAAAAGGGGAGAAACTATAGTTATAATGACTCCTGCATTGCATTTTTACTCTCCGCTATTATTGGCAGACTCCATTTCTAATAAACTTAAACTTGATCTATGAGATTGGGAACTTTATCAAATGGATATAGAATGAATGAGTTACATTAAAATTATAAACCTGTTTTATTTTAATTATTTCTATAAGACACTTCCAGAACTATCACAGATTAGTAGCTTTCATATTCCCTGTTCGAAGATGATGTAAAATGATACCAAGATTAATGACCAATGTAATAAATGAAGCCAAGATTAATAGCCAATGTAATAAATGAAGCCAATATTAATAGCCAACGTAATAAATGAAGCCAAGATTAATAGCCAATGTAATAAATGAGGCCAAGATTAATATTATCAGCGAGTCTATTCTTTTTGACTTTTTGGTGATTATTTTCTACATGGTTCCACAGTTATTAACTGCCTTATGAGCCTGCAATATTTAACTTAATTGACAATAATTTCCGAGCGATTATTTCTCTCTTTATTCTTCAGCGACCATCTTTCTTGTGATTCCTTAGTTATTACCATCTTTATGATAATTTAGTGAGTACTTCGCTATTGATTCCTCAGTGATTTTTTCTGTTGTGATTTCCCAGTGATTGCTTCTCTTGTGATTCCTCAGTGATTGCTTCTCTTGTGACCGCTGAGTAAATTTTACTCTTGTGACTTCTCAATAATTGCTTCTCTTGTGATTCCTCAGTGATTACAGATCTTGTGTGATTCTTCAGTTATAATTCTAGTAGTTATTAGGCGTTTATGTGGATTGCCTATCATTATTTTTCGCTATTCAAAGCGCACTTGTGAGAAAATTTGAAATTTATGTCAGCCGCTTTACAAATTTCACATCGTTTTTGTATTTAATAACTCTCGATCGGTCATGTGTTCAGACACTCGAGTATATGGTTCAAAATAAGTAGATCAATAACTCCTATGAAATTTTCTTTCATATCAAAGGCTCAATGACATTATATAGAAAATGTATTTTATAGATATTTATTTCCTGTGTAATTTGGGGTAAATAAGAATGGTATACACACTCTTAAATTTTTCTCTCTGGAGGACACTAATTTAGTTTTCATTGTATTTGTTAATTCAAGTTAGGGTGAGGCAATTCTTATATAGACAAGTAAAATTTAAATTAAAATAAGAGGCTAATAAAATTAAGTTTAAAAAATGGAAACATATTTTTAAGTGGTAGATGCAAACATATGCATTCCAGTTATACTGAGGGTGTTTACACATTTTTAGAACGATTTCAATAGAAGATTAAAAAATGAAAATATTTTGTGGAAAAATGGATCTGGCAACATGTTATTATTCAAATTAAGATTATCGTCTGCTACTTTCAAATTCTTTTTTCATTCAAAATGGCATCTGTAAACAAGCTGTAGATATGTTTCTGCGCTTTCCGTTTAGAAATATTCTTATTCCATTATTAAAAAACGTGTGAAATGCATGGTATAAATATTTCTAAGTGCAAAATAAGCAACATAATTAATTGAAAAAGGAAAGACCGTCAATCGAAACTTCCACATAAAAAGAGGATTCCAAATGTATACCCGAACAAGGCACGTACTGTTGCAAATATTTCTAAAGTGAGATCACTGATAAGAAGAGACACAGAAATCAATTGCAAACTCTTTAAACACTTCTTTTACAACAGTAAATAAAATAATGAACCAAGATTTACAACTTAAAAAAGCTAAAAAACATAATCTTCACCGTCTTTTGTCGAGACATGTGGTTCAACGCAAGACAAGTTGCAGAGTCCTGTATGAAAATTACTTAGAAGGAGATATATGGAAATAAGTTGTTACCCTTGATGAAGCATAAGTTCACCTAAATAATTGTAACAAAAAAAGGTCCATTTACTATCGTAAGCGTGGAGAAAAAAATGTCCAAACTTGGTTCCGAGAATGCAAAGAAAGCTTCAGTAAAGGCTTTATGATTGTCGCAGGTTTCTCTTACAATGGGAAATTAAAAATAAAAAAGTGGAAAACAACGTTAAAATCAACTCATCATATTATCAGGAGAATTTTTTGCATCCAATATTTACAGAAGAAATTCCATTTCTTTATCCCAACGATTTTCAGAGTGTGAAACAGTACCAAGATAAAGCCAGCAGACATACATCAAAAACAACCTTAAAATTGAATGTCTGAAAAAAAAAATGAAACTTTATATGGATATTGCATATATACCCATTCAACACATTCCTACAAAGTCTTCTGATGTTTCTTCTATGGATTATTTTGCTTGTGGTCTATTGAAAAGAGCTCTCTCTCTCTCTAAGCGCAAACCCACTACCATTGATGGACTTTGGAAAGTTGTGGAACAGGAATGGCAAGCAATACCTCTAGAAATATTGCGAAAAGCCCGTCTATCATGGAAAGCACGATGCAGACTTAGTTCAAAAACAAGATTATCAGATAGAGTATTAAAACAAATAATCTTCATTTTTTAAACATTAAGAAAATGGCTTCGAAATCATTCTAAAAATGTGCAAACACCCTCTGTAGTACGTCCATATTTTATGTTAAACGAAAAGTAAATAAAGCTGTTTAAAACACTTTTTCGTAATAGATACGTTTAAAAATTCATTTAATAAAGTAAATTAAGCATTAATCTAATAATCTCCAAAAAATACCATCGTTGCAAAACTTGGAGCCCAAATCAATTAAAAGCAAAAAACAAACACAAAGAAAAATCTTTTTGAGGCTGAGTAAATTCCAAGTAAACATAATTAAGGCCCAGGGTAATGGAATCTCCCCTAATAAGCTTAATTAAGTCAATGATTCGTCAGGGAAATACTGAAATTATTTTCGACAAATTAGCCAGAAAGCGAAATTGAAAACAAATGAAAAAAATGTTTTGGGTTATGTATTAAAACACAAAATAAGGCTTTGAAATATTTCTGGTCCAAAGGTCGATTTAGTAACGTCTATATCATACTATCTGTATAGTTATTGTATAGTAGACTTTATATCATGAAATCGGTTATACGAAATCCTGCGTTTGAAATTTTATTCAAAATTGACATTTTTACTCTCTCTGAATTCTAAGAAAATTATAATGCTTTATATTAAATTTCAAAAGAATTCGCGGGTACCAGAGTTGCAATTGTTTAAATATAATGGACTTCACAAGACTCCAAACTACAGGTGGCGATAAGAAAAGTGATTGTAGTAAAATTTTTCATTATGAATAATTGCAACCCCATAATGCGTTATTTGTAATGCATATTTTCATAGTAAATAATTACATTCAATAGAATTTTTAACTTAAATTACCCATTTTGTATATATTTTATTATATCTCATTGTAGAAATTATACAACTAATCATTTGTTAAGAAAAATTCCTTAATTATTATTAACAAAAAGTGAATAAATGGACTATCGATTTTGCATAAAGTTTGTAAATGAATTATTTGAATTATTTATTTTTTTAGCAAGATACAGCCAAGATGCTCTTGCGCAATAAAAATCCGAAAAAACAACTATTTATTTAGAAGAAGTTTCAGAAATAAATTATTCATTTAGTAGAAATTTCGTAAGACGTCCTTGCACCCGAACCACCAATGCGGCTTTGTTTAATATGTATACAAGGTCTGCAAAAGGGTTGCTGGTATCTAACTGGAAGGAGACCCACACGCTGAACGTATGTGACGATGTGTGGAACCGGCCAGGCCAGTAACCTAGTGTCCTACCCCGCCTTCAAGTGGTGCAGGCTGAGCTTTCTATTTATGTGGCAAATTAATATTTGCTACACGGATAGAAAGGCGGAAGGGGAGGGCTAATTCACCAACCCGTCTAGCCAGCGTGGTGAAATTATGGCTAATTCCTCCATTATGTTGACACACCAGAAACCATGGCCCCTAGTCTCCAGGTGCTGGAGTGCTCCTGATCAAGGCAGCGGTCAGTGTGGCATGAAAGCAGGGGGTGCTAAGAATCACTGGAATGGCCCAGGCTGCCGTTTGTTATTGACCTTGGCTACGTTTAATGGACGATCCCTTGCTTCTGAAGCAAAACTTCAGGAATTGGAAGAAGAACTTGACAAGATCAAATGGGACATTGTAGGACTCAGTGAAGTTAGAAGAAAAGGTGAAGAGTTGGTGGAACTTAAAAGTGGACATTTGTTTTATTATAGAGGAACGGAAACTGGAAGAACAAGTGGTGTTGGCTTCTTAATCAACAAAAGAATTAAAGACTACCTTCTTGAAGTCGAAAGCACGTCAGATCGAGCAGCGAGGCTCGTTGTTCAACTAACCCAGCGATACCAACTTCAAATAGTACAGGTATATGCACCAACATCAAGCCATACCGACGAAGAGGTTGAAGAATTTTATGAAGAAATCAAAGAGTTACACACCAAAGGGAAACAACATATCAAGCTCATCATGGGGGATTTCAATGCAAGAATTGGACAACAGGAACAAGGAGAGACATCGGTTGGTAAATACGGATATGGGGAAAGGAATGAACGTGGCGATCAACTCATCGAATTTGCAGAAGCTGAAAATCTTAGCATCATGAATTCATTTTTTAAGAAGAAACCGCAAAGAAAATGGACATGGAAACACCCAAATGGGGGAACTAGTGAAATTGACTATATCCTGGCAAACAAGAAATCAATTATTGAAGATTGCAGTGTACTGAACAGATTTAATACTGGAAGTGATCATCGAATGGTGAGATGTAAAGTGCACTTAAATACTAAATTAGAACGACAGAAGCTCATTAGGAAACAAGTAAGTAAGAGGGTGGATCTAATGAAACTGAAAGTAAATACCGAGGCATTCAAGTTGGAATTAAAAAATCGCTTTTCTGCACTGGAAGGACTTATTGATGAAAGTGATATCTCAGAAGCAAATGAAAACATTGTTAAGACAATAGTTGAAACTGCTGGGGAAATTGGTGGTGTAACCTGTAAAAAGCACAATAGCAAATTATCTGAGAAGACGAAACAGCTCATGAAAAGGCGAAGAGATATGAAGGTGGACAATCAAAATACCAGTTCCAGGATTGAGTACATAGAACTTTGTAAAACTCTGCGCAAAAGCATGAAAGAAGACATAAGAAAATTCAACTGTGAGCTAGTAAGGAAAGCCATTGAAAATAACAAGAGCCTTAGGGTTGTTAAAGGAAGTTTATCTGTTGGGAAGAAACACATCATTGCATTAAAAGGAGAGGATGGCACCGTAACAAGAAATAGGGAAGAAATACTTAGAAGAGTTGAAGAATTCTACAAAAATCTATACGAAAGTAACAGTGGATTAAACGAAGACATTGAAATAGTCGAAGGAACAGCTCCTAAAATCTTAAAAGAAGAAGTTTCATTTGCAATAAAAAGTATGAAGAAAGGAAGAGCCCCTGGTGATGATGGTATTACATTAGATATCCTAAAAGAAGCTGGAGAATATGTAGAAGACATACTTGCAAAATTCTTTACCAAATGTCTTAACAGCGGTAACATACCAAACCAATGGGATTCTGCAACAGTAATTCTTTTGCATAAAAAAGGTGATAAAGAGGATTTGAAAAATTACCGACCAATTAGCTTGTTACCTGCTATTTATAAAATCTTCACAAAAGTGCTAACACATCGCCTGCAGAAAAAATTAGATGCAGCTCAACCAAGAGAACAAGCTGGATTTCGAAGTGGATTCAGTACAGTGGACCATATTCAAGTATTAAGAGAATTAATTGAAAGAACACATGAATATGAACTTCCATTGTGTGTGGCATTTATTGACTATGAGAAGGCCTTTGACTCTATTAAAACATCAGCAGTCATCAACTCTTTAAGATCAACAGACATTGAGGATGTGTACATTGACATGGTGAAACGTGTGTATAAAAATGCAAGTGCAAAATTTCGGTTACATAAAGATACCAAAACTATCAAAATTGGTAAAGGTGTGAGGCAGGGAGATACCATTTCTCCAAAACTTTTTACTTCAGCTTTACAGATGATTTTTCAGCAGATAAATTGGAATAACAAGGGAATAAAAATAAATGGTGAATATTTAAATCATTTGCGGTTTGCTGATGACATTGTTATTTTTTCAACGAACCCATTAGAACTCCAAGACATGGTACAGGAGCTCTCAACTAGAAGTAAAGAAGTTGGACTCAAGATGAACCTACAAAAAACTAAGATCATGTTCAATAATTTCGTAGAGGAAACAAAAATACAAGTTGACAACATTGAGCTAGAAATTGCTGATTCATATATTTACCTTGGCCAGCTGATTTCAATGGATGGCAACATTATGAAAGAACTCAACAGACGTATTAAACTTGGCTGGAGTGCATTTGGAAGAAACAGTTTTATCCTGAAGGGGAAATTGCCTTTGTGTCTAAAAAGAAAGGTCTTCAACCAGTGTGTATTGCCAGTCCTCTCTTATGGATCAGAGACATGGAGTCTAACAGTTGGAGCAATACGAAAGTTACAGACAACGCAAAGGAGCATGGAGAGGTGCATGCTTGGAATAACTAGGAGAGATCGAAAAAGAAACACTTGGGTGAGAGAGCAAACTAGAGTAGAGGACATCATTGTTAAAGTAAAAGGGCTGAAATGGCGATGGGCTGGGCATATTGCAAGAAGAACTGATCAACGATGGACAACAGAAATTCTGAACTGGATTCCAAGAGACCACCGAAGACCTAGAAAACGTCCTCAAACTAGATGGGTGGATGAAATAAGAAAACAGGTTGGGGTGACGTGGAAGCGAATTGCTCAGGATAGACTTGTGTGGAAAGCATTTGGAGAGACCTTCATCCAGCAGTGGATAGATAATGGTTGAATATGATGATGATGATGATGATATTCATACAAAAGAAATTGTTGAAATAAACTGCGAATAGCGAAATAAAAATAACAAATGACTGAAAGTTGTGTCGCGAATGTAAACCCTAAATGCCGATGTCATACCTGTGACATAGATTAAGTAAGTGTTATGAAACTATTGACAATTGTAAGAAAATTAGAAAGAATTCATATGAAGGAAAAAATATTTTTAAATATATATTGATTTCATTTGCAATTACGATATTATCATGGTATAAATTCATCACAACTATAACCTATGTAGATCAAATCCCCTGATTTAAATTTGCTCATTTCAATAAGGGTTATAGTTCGTCTCCTTTGACATCCATATCTGTATATTAAAGAGACATGATCATCAAACTAATCCCGTTTCAGCGGTCTGGAGACACACTACAGCCGGTTCCAGGCTAAACGGAGGGACCCTGGTTCGAATCCAGGATGGGGAAAGCGTCTCTTTTTCTCCAAAATTACATAAGCTCTAGTTTGAGCTGTAATTAATACGTGGGTGGCAAAAATTATAGTATAATAAATTCCCCCACGAAAACTCACAAAATTCTCGCCCCGGAGGCTTTCTTGTGTTGACCATATTTGGCAATTGTGTTATCCCTGCGGAGGGTAATAATACCTTAACAATATTTGTTTAAATTAACTGTGTCGGCTTTCAAGAATAATTAATCACGGGCTCAGCCCATAAGCACTGTGCTGTCGTGCAATGAAGGTGAAAACCTTAGTATATTGCCATTATAGCTTCCTGCTACATTGAATATATCAGACTCAGTTTCTTATTGCCGTCCCAACGTTTATTTGTATACTATACGGATCATGGTAGTTTTTATTAAATCTTGGAAATACGTTAAATAATTGTTAATGTTTCAAATAATCTTATGTCTACCTTAACTCCTGATTATTCACTAGCTATTTACAGGTAAAACCCCAGCTAAATAGGTATAACCCTATCTTGTTTATTGATATTGATCACACTTAATCCGTAACCGTCTGATTAATACTACTTAATATTTAGCATATTAATAATAGCTGAAGTAAGTATTCTCCATATTAGTATATCATTTTATACTACAGTCATTTAGTGACTAGTAGGAACTAAGCATTCACGATATTTGACACCAAGCCTTGTATTTTCCCTAATAAATTTCGCAATTTTTAATTGATATCTTTTATTTCTTGTGGCTTTTATTCAGTTTGCGGGAAGAATACACACAAATTTTTGAGAGCTTAGCTTTATTTATTTTACCAGCGAATTTACCAAGAACGCCCCTTTGGTGTCAATTCAACATGTCAAGTATCCGCCTCTCTCTAGGGATGCAATATCGTATAGCGAGATTTCGATACATCGATATTTCCCTTTGATATATCGGAAAACTTATCGATATTTTCCTTTCGACATCTCGGCGATATATATCGCGGTATTTTATCCCATATAGCTCCATATAACCTGCCAAATTTGGCAATTTATAGCCAAATTGGGCTGTAAGTAGCTAAAAATAGCCGAATATAGTTATAAAGTAGCTACATTTGGCAACACTGGACGATATTCCGATGACTCGATATATCATATAATATGTATATCTATGTTTTCCTTTCAATATGCACCCCTACCTTTCTCATTTCAAGTTTTGTTCTATTGCCTTATTGCCTCAAGATTACTAAGATGTAAAAGATACGTTTCCACCCCTTATCATAAAAATAACGAGGTTCGAGCATTCGGTGAAGCCTTTATCATGAACTGAGTAAGTTCCAAGCATCTGGTATTGGCACGTTTCTTGTTTATTCAGCGAAAGTGTTTACTTGTGGGTTGTGGTCACCTCGTTTGATTTTTCCTTATACTTTTAGTCGTTTTCAATTTGAAAAAATTTACAAAATGTCTCATAAAAGGGGATTCAGTCCTGAAGAAGTAGCAACATTTCTCAGGGATTTGTCTGATAATGAATTCGAAGGCGGTGAGTTATCTGAAATACATGCAGCTTCAGATGATGAGAATTTTAAATTTTATTTGTCCTGAGTCATCTGGTTAAGATAGTAGTGAAGAGGGTAACATCTATGTTCAAGATTCTGAAGTACGTATAGCCCATGATGATTCCCGTTGGAAAAAATGTACTTCTGAAATTAAGTGTGGGAGAAATTGAAGTCAAAATGTTTTGCCAGAAAATAGAGACCCGATGGATCATGCAAAAAGAAAAGTAAACAATGAAAATGTTTTGAATGCTTTGTTGCTGTTTATGGAAACAATTAATTTAGAGCTTATAATAAAATGTACGGAAACTAAAGCTCACCGGTTGTTTCAAAATGCTCATTGGAATTTTTTGAGAAAGGAAATTTTTGCACACGTTTCGATTGTGTATGCCCGTGGAACAACGAAGGCTAAAAACCTAGAATTTCATTCTTTTTGGTCTAGCCCATGGGGCTTAAATTTTTCAAAGAAACCAGGTCAAGAAAGAATTTTTTTGAAATTTCAAGGTTTTTATGGTTTGCTATCAAATAAATGTGTTCTGCTCGTATAGAACTGGACAAATTTGGAATGATTTTTGAAGTCTGGAATCGTTTTATAGAAAATTGCATATGCTGTTTCAAGCATGGTAAAAACGTCACAACAGATGAACAGTTTTTTCCAAGTAAAACCCTTGACCTTTCACTCAATTTGTTGCATGTAAACCAAACAAATATGGGCAAAACTTTTAGATAGCTGTTGATTTGGAGGCTAAATATATATTGAATGTATTTCCTTATTTGGGAAGAGATGAAGCCCGACCTCAAAATCAGAGACTTTCTGAACATGTTGTTTTAAAATTAATTGCACCGTTACAAAATAAGTGGAGAAATGTAACAGTTGACAATTTGTTTTACTTCCCTAGAGTTGGTTAAGCAACTCAAGGGAAATGAACGAGCTTAGTAGGAACAATGAACAGAGCTAGAAGAGAAATCTCTGATTGTGTAAAATCTAGAAAAGATTATCTATATTCAACAAAACTATAGAGAAATAAAGAAACCAGGTCAACACTGACATTATACTAAGGAAAAGGGAAAATATTCTGATACTAAGTTCTATGAATTCATGTATTACAGTTCAACTGATGCAGAGAAATTACATGATACTGTCAGTTTTTATAATGAAAAAAAATGCGGTGTAGTTATTATAGGTTAAATGGCGCGACAATATTTTGTGCAAGCATCTTCAAGCAGATGGCTCGTTTAAACATTTTATAAAATTCTAGGCTTTATACAATAATTTCTGCCACCCACGTTTTAATTATAGCTCAAACTAGAGCTTTATTCGTTTTGGAGAAAAAGAGACGCTTTCCCCATCCTGGATTCGAACCAGGGTCCCTCCGTTTAGCCCGGAGTGTCTTGGACCGCTAGACGAATGAGGACAGGAAACAACGCTCTCTTTCTCCGTATGTAAAGGTGTTAAGGTATTATTACCCTCCGCAGGGCTTTAAGCCAGAGAAACCATTTTGTATTTCTATCCGGACCACATATTTAATTGTTGCCAGTTTGAATTTTAATTAGCATATCCTCTTTGTATATTGAATTGTAAATAACGCAATTAGGAAAAATTGTTATATTGATTTTGTTTAAAAATGCAACAGTGATTTGTTTCAAATATTGTAACGATGATTTTGCTTAAAAATAAAACTGTGATTTGTTTCAAATACTGTAACAATGCTTTTGTTTAAAAATGCAACAGTGATTTGTTTCAAATATTGTAAAAATGATTTTGTTTAAAAATGCAACAGTGATTTGTTTAAAAATGCAACAGTGATTTGTTTAAAAATGCAACAGTGATTTGTTTCAAATATTGTATTAATGATTTTGTTTAACATTGTAACGACTTTTAAATATTCTTATATGATGTATACTTTTAAGTAAAATTAAATACTATATCATTTAACATATATGCCAACTTCTAATGCTATGAATATCATTACTCAATAATGAAAACATTTGCATGTTCTAAATGTACAACAACTTATAAAATTTCAATATTTTCAACTTAACATAATAATTGAATTTATTAGTATGACAGTGAAAATTCATGCAGCATATAAGTAACTATGCAGTGTATAAGTAATAGTTTTGAAACAGAACAATAAAATAACATATTAACATGCATTTTTATCCAAGCCTCTGACTACTTGAGCGCTCCCGTATGCTGTTGTCAAAATGACACCGCAGGGCGTTCTATGGGGTACAAGGTTCCTGTCGTTCTAGTGTTAAATTAACCATATTATGGTTGTGGATATAGTGATCAAAACATTTGGTTGGCTCAATTCTATTTTGGTTATATTAAAAAGTATTTGGTTGAATCAACCAAAATATAGTTGCATCAACCATATTTGTTGGTCCTTATGTACACAACCAAATAAAGTTAATTTGAACAAATATTTTTTTTCCGTATTGGATTCGAATTTATATCACATATCTGCTTGTGTTTCCACCAGTGGAACAGTTATTAAGTATTAGTATGTGTCCATAATATAGTACTACTGCGTATTTAAAAATTATATTGGAACAAAAGTATAATATTTTTTGCTATGATGCTTTTTCTACTTTGCATTCTTTGGGTCTGCAAGTTACTCAACGACATCATGTGATCTTTGAGATGAGACTTTTTAATAAAAATGCGACATATACCTTTTATGTCTAATAAATTTCAAATCTAAATTAACCAGAATATGGTTATGGGCGTAAACTATCTCGATAGTACATAACTCCGTTCAAGTCATTGTAATAGCAGGAACCTTTTAATTTTGGTGTACACGTAATATTAAACTCGTGTCAGAAATAAAGGATACACTCAATGTTATTTCAATGGGAGAGGTATATATTTTGCTCTTGAACTCTCAATGTGCTTTATTTATGAAAACGTATTTTGCAAAAAAATTATAGAGTTATAAACACTCCACGGAATTACAACAAATCATATTTTTCAGGTATCCTATGAAGGAGATTATACGATTAAATTCTATGCAAGAATTGAAATTCGTAAAAACTGATTTAGGATAACAAGTTTTCTCAGACAAACATTCAAAAATATTATAAATGAGCTGTTGTTATTTATATAAGCAAATTTGTTATCTTAATCTGAATTTGTTATCTTAAATTTTTTTACAATTTTTTGTTTCCCCCGTCTTCAATTTGTGTACTATATTTTATCGCATATTCTTCTTCACAGGATAGCTGAAAATATTTGATTTGCTGTAATTCTATTTAGTGTTCATAGTTCTTCAATTCTTTTTTAAATAATTGTTTATAAATAAGGCAAATAGAGAGTTAGCGAGCAAAATATGTACCTCTCCCATTGGAATGAATATGAGTGAATATGTAACTTTAATTTTGGACACGAGTTCATATGCTTTCCTTATCTCTAATTAAACATTAAATTTCCTTATCAGCAACCTGCGAAAAATATAATTATTTTTTTGATTAAATATTTTTGATAAGAAACAATAACATAAATAATCGAATTTTAATACCTTTGTTGATTTTCCTTTTCAGCAGCAAAAAGTAATTAAAAAAACATTCATCTCGGGCATTCGACTGTTATCACGGTTTCCGATTATTCCCATTACTATGAATGATTGAATTTCGATACGCGTTTAATGAATTTTCTTCTTCGCTGCTAATCACTTTTACGATAAGCACCATATGAGCTGATGCACGGGAACAAATACTCCAAGAGAAATGTGTTGCTCAAGGTTGCACGATATCTAAATACCATTTTTATTAAAGCAAAGACGAAAATTTAATATTTAATTACAATATAACAATCAGTGGATATACATTAATTCACGGCCTTTTAATTCACTTCATTTTTGGGAAACTACATCAATTTAGAAAAGTAATTGCTTTATTTTTAAATACACTCCATTTGTCCTATTTATTACTTTATTATTAACGAAATTTTCTACATAAACTACTGTGATGCTTCTGTCAATTCCAGTTTTAGTGCATATCTTTATCCAATTCAAAATCTGCAGATTAGTACCTGTTAAAGCCAGCTTCAGTTATTTTGTGTTAATTTTCGAATAAGTTGATTTCATAAATCAGGCATTATCGAGCTAAATATCCATTGAATTAATATATAACCTCACAGATCTTCCTGAAAAGTCGGATCTAACTTCATAAAGTTAGTTTAACTTTATTGGAATTTAATTTTTTTCAAAATTTAAATAAGGAAATTCAATACATGTCCTATCACGTGAAAGAAAATTTCTTAATTTCTAAAAATTCGTCAAAAATGGGGAAATTACGTTTATTCTTTTATAATACACATAATTAATTTTGCCAAGCTTATTAATGTGTAAGTTTTACTATCATACTAGCGACAGATGACATTCATGGCTGGATTTTTCAGTACAAAAGTAGATACAAAGGCAATAGGTAGCTCAAAAATAAAATTTCCCAAATTTTGCCACGCTTAAAATGATGTTCTGTAGTACAAATATACGAACACAGAACAAATACATTTAATGTCTGTGTTGACATAAATTGTTTGTGAATGAGGGAAAGTAACTTCAACACTACCTGTGTTTAAGCGCTATATAGGTGGCATGCCACCCCAAATGGCAAATACCGTTCTAGGAATGTCCTGAGAACGATCTGAATATCCTTAAGACGTCCCTCGGATGATCTTTGCTATCTGGGCAATAGCCATATGTACGGATGGTAAGTGGCGGACTCTGAAAGCCTACGAATTATTAATTACTATATTTAATTGTTAGTTAAAACATTAGTCCGAATAAATGTATTTAAAATCAACTCAATATATAAAAAAATAATATGATATGCCTGAAGTTTTTCCTAAAATATGTGTCTCCTTCCTCTGAAATGAGGATCATTCAATTTCTCAACTCCTCTATTAGCGCTCTAATAGAAAAATATAAAAGATATTTATTTTATATAAATCGAACACTACGCAGATTAAATTAAACAATGTCAAACAATCAACGTTTATTGGCGTAGTGATACCGACGCCGATGGTATGGCGTGATTAGATGGTGAAACGTTCGAAAGAAAATAAATATTTCTGCCTTCGGTGGGGCCTGAACCCACGACCTTCCACTTGCCGGGCGGAGGCTCTCCCTACTGAGCTACGAAGGACAATACATATTCTCTTTACGAACGTATATATATTGTTGCCAGTTATTTCGCAGAATGGTGTAGTACATCGACTACTATTTAAACCAAATTGCAAAGAAACTGGTATTAAATTTATCGAAAAGCCCGTTGCAGCATATGTATTTATTTTATATAAATCGAACACTACGCAGATTAAATCTGCTGATTCCATCTAATCACGTTGAGACCATCGGCGTAGTATCACTACCAATAAACGCTGATTGCTCTGACATTCTTAAAGAATATTTGTTCTTTGGAGGGTCAAACTCAACAAACATTCTGGTAGTATGTCACTAATTCCGGGCTAGGGAAAATTTAAAATTATTTTATGTGAAAACATACATTTTAGCAATTTAAATATAAAGAGAATCTTATTTTTCTTTGTTGTGAGAGGCAATTTAAATATTTATTTATGAAGCAAGTTTGCGTTGTACTTCGCAAATGTTTTCCACTAACGCACTGCTATTTACCTTCTACATAAAATTTCTAAAACGTAATTTTACTGTTTGAATAGGGTTGTTTCTTTTCGGAACGAATGGAAAAAGAAAAACTATCAGAGATTTAAAAATCTTCAACTTACCTAGATAAACTTAAGGTCTTGCGTAAAAAATTAAATTTTAAATAAAGATATAGAACTCTGCATCTTAAAACAATTGGCCATCATGATATATAATTAATCGACTACCCATTGATTTGCCAAAGGAACCAAACCCCACACTACGGTAGGGTGATAAACGGCGCCCGTTTTATGGTTGGTATCATTGAGAGTCGAACCCGGGTGCAAAGCATGATTAATGAATATATTACTCGTTCACCAATGCAGGGCATAGTCAGCCTGCGCTTTCTCTAGAAATCCGAACCTCGTGGCACCTATAGAACCAACTCCGGTATACAGCAGATTCAGAATAATCATAATCAGGTGATTATAATCGATTGCAATCGATTACATTTTCGCGTAATCACATCTGTAATTGTAATTGAATGTTTTGAAGTAGCTGTAATCTGCAATATAATCATAATCACACTTTTAAATTTCATTTAATCATAATCGTTTTTTGAAATTCTTAGGTAGTCGTAATCATAATCGCTATGATTATAATTGTAATCCAATTAATTATTTCTGCATACAAGTAATTATGATTATAATCTGTAATCGTAATTGTAATCATGCTTTTTTGTGTATATTCATAATCGTAATCGAAAAATGAAAATTGCCTGTAATCGTAGTCAAAATAATGATCCAAATTTTGATACTTAGGTAATTGTAATCGAAATTGTAATCGAAAAATAGAAATTGACTGTAATCGTAATCTAAACCATAATCTAAATTTTGATATTCGGACAACTGTAATCGTAATTGTAACCGAAAAATGAAAATTGACTGCAATCGTAATCAAAATCGTAATCTAAACTTTGATATTTAGACAATAGTAATCGTAATCATAATCCTACTACGGTAATCGTAATTCCAATCACATAAACCGATTGTAATCACTACCGAGTCTAGAATACAGTGTGCTATTAGACAGTAAAGGTTATATTTTTTTAACACCGTTGGGAGTTAAATCCGTATTAACGTCAGGCTGGGTAAATCGTTAATACTGTAGCGTGTGTTTTGTTATAACTAAATTATAGATTGACTTGAAGTGAATTTTCGTTTTACATTTTATCATTTTTAGGTTATTTTTGCGAGTGTTTTCTAAATTTACGTGTGTTACATGCATTTTAGTGTATGAGTGAAAATAAAACAAAATATGTATGAAATTTTAATTGTACTAATTATATACATGGATGACGTTATTTTTGATATAGATTGAAGTTATCATAGAATTTATCCATCGTTTTTAAACGAGAATATATCTGCATTTTTGATTTGATAATTATGGCAATAAAATAATTTCGAAACTAACAAGGGGAACCCACAGTGGGTGCCCCGCCGATTTTTTTTTAAATGAAAGTATAGCCGAAATAAGGAAATACGTGTCTCGGCATTCGTGCCAATGCGGCTAATTTCCAGAGATATGGATTTTTAAAGATTTTGCATCCGATATATGAGCTTAAAATACGACATCCTCCGCAAAACAATCGGTAGCTTAGTGGGCAAGTTACCGGCTCTGTGCTTTTGCGTTCGATGCCCGCGAAAATCGGTCACTTCTTTAATTTTTTAATATGTATTCTTTTTACATATTTATTTATGTATTTTTATTAGTAAAAATACTTCGCTTACAATCGGATTTTGTTCATAAACTTACTTTAATAAAATTCATATTTATGTAGTTATGTTAATTGTATGCTTATTGGCAGTGATAATTTCTACTCGAATTTTAATTGTTGATTATTAAAAAGTTGAAAAGTAGAAAAAGTTTTGGTGTAGCCATCCAGCCTGTTATGTAGTTAAGTAGATCCAGCACACTTTAATAATGTTTTTACAAATGACGACGGCACCTCTTCTTCTACTGTTGAAGTAATTCCACCTCATTGTACCCCATACTGTTTAGCCTCGTGATGTGTACTTCTTCCGTCAAGTAAAAAATTTCATTAAAAGGTTACAAAATTGTGTTGAAATCTTACAAGAAAATAGTCATTTAAACACGCGAGCAGATAGATGCTTTGAAGATCCATTCACTTATTTATAATCAACTTTCGGCGCCGAATTTTAAGAATACATTACAGTACTCTTGGTTTGTTGCAAAGTTAACAAACGAAAGAAGCGTTTTTGAAAATGTAGATGGTATTTGTTTTCCAGATGATATTAGACAAAGAAAATCAGTTGTTCGAACAATTCATTTATAAAATGCTCACGTTGTAGAATTTTTTTATGTTTTTATGATAATTATCATCCAAAACTGTGTACCAGTATACAATTCCGACACCTCCAATAGAGTTACACAAAAAATATGTTCACGTCAGTCAGTTTTAAAATAAAATTGATTGCATTTTATAAAATAAAATGTTTCTGTATAAATGAATTTCAAATGAATGAGATGCGCATAAATGGTTTCAAAGGATAATAATGACAAAATAAGACGAATTAACTCGGTTTTCTTTTTTATTTAATGGAATTGTTAAAAGTTTTCAGAAAAAATCTTTCAATCCTTAAATAAAACAAAACTGCATTATTGGTGTAATTCTATCCCTTCACAGGTTGACAATGAGTACGCAAATTTTATAAAAGTTATATTCACATAAAAACTTACAGCTAACTCCTAAACTTTTTGTACCTTTACAACTCTTCAATTAAAAATTAAAATTCGTGTAAAAATTATAACTGCGAAAAATAGTATCACAGAATTAAATATGTAAATATGAATTTTATTAAAGTAAGTTTATGAAAAAAATCCGATTGTAAGCAAAGTATTTTTACTAATAAAATACATAAATAAATATACAAAAAGGATACATATTAAAAAACATAATTTTCGCAGGCATCGATCGCAAAAACACGAAGCGCTAGCCCGGTAACTTACCAACTAAGCTACCGATTGGCTCTCTGAAAATAAGCCGCATTTGCGCGAATACTGAGACACATTTTTCATTATTTTGGCTTTACTTGCATGAAAAAAAATCATCAAAATCGGTGGGGCACTCACTTTGCGTTCCCCTTGTAAGTCTGTGTCTTTGTACAATTTTTTATAAGACGAATATTTATGAACAACAAAATGATAAAAAACATCCTTTGTTTTGTTACCTGTTACCAAGCTCTTAATTATTATAAATTATATATTATTCGGAAGAAATTTAATATATCCCTTCAAACTTGTTTGCGTTAGCGAATATTATCTTAAAGATTCCTTTTTATGTTTTTATATCCTATTAGGCTGAAAGCGTTATAAGTCTTTGAATGCTAAGTGTTTGATTTTCTTCGAAATAAGATATCCCAATGTCCAAAATTAATTTCTAAAATCTTGCCAAGTATATTAATTTCAACATAGATCTGTTTTCTTAAACGTGATAAGAAAATAATTTTGGAACGATGGACAATTTATTTAACAATATAGTTTAAATAAAGACCATTTGCCAATTTTTAATCAACTCTACAGCTATCAAAATATTGAGGTTAATTACAAATTGTTATTACAATTTTAAAAACCACAATTACAGGTGAAGTTGGAAGCTGCTTACAGGCGTCAACACTGATTAATAAAAGGCTATGTTTGCCTGCGGGTATGAAAAGAGGAAAGCCTGTTTGTCCTTAAAACCTGCAATGAAAAATCACCACCAATATCTTTGTTCAGTAGAGTGGCATTCTGAAGTAAATAAAAAGACATTTTCGGTTATTCGTTCATAAAACAGATGAAACATGGAACAGCACATTCGTGTAAAATTTCGTTTTAAAAACAAGAAACATGGGCTTATCAAATTTTAAAAAGCAGCTTTCGAGGATAAAAGGTCTGAGCCGATCAAATGTTTTATCTAATTCAACTGACTCAACTATGGTCTCCAGAATTAATCGAAAGATGACGCCCGTTCAGCAGACTTTCACTTCAAAAACCAATAGAAACATTCGAAAGTTCGCGATTTGTTACTTCGACGTAGATTTACAATTAGAAGTGGCTGATGACGTGAATTTAAATTTATACGCTGTTCAGTAAATTTAAATTTATTTCTACGCTGTTCAGTAAATTTTAACTGAAGATTTGAACATGTGTAGAATGTCCGCGAAATTCATTAAAAATTGTTATCAGACCAGCAGAAACAACACCGACTTAAAGTGCCCCAAGAACTGATAACTGGGCTGAAACTGAGCAGATGTGTTAAATATCATAATTACATGCGATAAATCATGGATTTATGGGTATGACCCAGAAACAAAAGCACAATTATCGCAGTGGAAAGGTCAAAGTTTGCCACGACTTTCAAATGTGAAAACAATGTTGGTGGTTTTTCGGTTCTAAAGGTATCGTGCATCACAAATTTTCTCCTAGGGCAGACAATCAAGCAGGAACACTTCCAAAAATGGAAACATCGTTGGAGTCGGCGTGTGCAATCCGAAGGGGACTACATTGAAGGAGATCTATCGCCTATAAATATTGCCATTTTGAAATTACAAGCATACTCTTAAAACTTTCCAATCACACCACTCACATTGGCAAAATTGGGAGAGGCGCAAGGGGGTGGTTTCGTCCCCTCCATAAAAACGAAAATTATAAATAAATGCTATGTTCGCAGCATTGGCGTGGGGATGGATGGCTATACGTACTCCCAGACAACAAGAGCAGCCGCACCTCTAAGGGTAGTTGCACTACCTGTTTCCAAATCTCGTTGCAGTGGTTCATGTTGTTTAATTTTGGAAGCGCAATCTTATGAAACAGGTTAATGAAAATTTGTAAACGTTTTCAAAACAAAATTAAATAACAAGCTGCATTCAATTGTGGTTAATATTATTACAAAAATTAATGGCACAATGGTGGCGTGGCGATGATGAGTTCACGTAGAGTGCCGTTAATCTGGGTAGCCTGGTGATAATCCCAGTATTGTACCGTTAATTCAGGTTCAGCTCACAACGATACCAAAGACTGAATGTTAATGACCAGTCATAGAGTGAAATCTGAAGACCTGAAGAGATACTGATTCCTCGAGGAAATGTGACCTCACTGCACTATAATGACCTAATAATGAACTTAAAATACACACCTGGGGTAAAAATTATCCCGCCAGAAATTTTTTTTTGGTGTTTTTATCCTATTAGTTTTATTTTTTTTATCTAATGATTCTATTACTTCATTTTCTAATGATGTTTTACATAGAATGTTTAGTTTCTATTGACGATTTGTTTAGTTTCTATTGACGATTTGTTTAGTTTCTGTTGACGATTTGTTCACTTTCATTAGATTTATGTTTAATACTAATTTATTTGTAAATCACGTCTTATTACAAATTAATGTGATTACTTTCTTGTTAATTAATCATTAATTACAAGAGTTACATGAGAGCAGTTAAGGAGAATAAATTTAATAGCATTGCACGATTTTACTTCTACTACTTATAATAATAATAATAATACTTTAAAAGTAATGAGCAACATTGCAATAAGCATGAGTTGAATTTGACCTAGTCGCCAATCACTCATCCTTTTCCCGCCAGAAATTCTTAAATTTGTATCCATGCTTGTAGTGGAAGAAATTGTGTGAAAGGTACAGAGAAGATGCGATAGCAGCTCGTGTGAATAATTAAACAAAACAGTTTTATCCGGTTTTGAGTAATTTTTACTTCAACGTGTATGCTTCTGGATGAAAACAAAAACCTGAACTACCATTGAAATAACATTTATTAAATGAATGTTCAGTAAATTTCAAATCAATTGCTTAATGGACAAGCGTATAATTCTGTGTGTTTTTGTGTAGGGTTTTATATATTGATATAATTTATTT
The DNA here is from genome assembly GCA_006491805.2 of Dysdera silvatica. Classification (NCBI taxonomy): domain Eukaryota; kingdom Metazoa; phylum Arthropoda; class Arachnida; order Araneae; family Dysderidae; genus Dysdera; species Dysdera silvatica. The sequence continues at coordinate 95,538,189 of QLNU02015003.1, forward strand.
TCATGGTTGAAATACTTTCTATGTATACAATAAGTACCGCCTTAGAAACTTTGTTTCACCGGAAATAGTTGAGTTTAACGCAACCTCGTTAGGGAAGTGCTTTATGGGCTAGTACGTCAAGTAGAAGACACTATAAGCGAAAGAAGTAAATGCCCTGTATCGCAATTGAAGTTTGGCAACAAAAGGATTCGTTGAGAAAAAAGATTACATTGCCTTCTTGATGCCGAATTGAACTGAAATGTGGCGTTACTCACCGTGAAGTTAAATTGAAGGACACTTTGAGTATAAAAAAGTTCTTTGATAAGAATTTTTAAATAGCTATGAGAATAATTACCAAAATATTGTGGCAAAAGGGACTTCAATGCATTATCAGATGTTAGTTGTCTTAAACTCAAAATAGAGTTTAACCCTTAAGTGCATAACCTGGTTCAAATTGACTTGGTGTGCTATGTTTTGTCCTATATGTCCGATTATTTTCCAAACACACATTGATTCTCCCTGACATCTCAGATTATACATTTTGTAAGACATCTAGCCGGTTTTTATTTTGTCATTTTTTTATTATTTTTTTATTGCAAATTTCATACCACTACACCGTTAATGCATAACCTGGGTCAAATTGATCTTATAAATTATTTTGCATATGACGTCGCCATTTCAAATTAAAAATCAGCCTTTTAGCACATTTTTCCTAGAAAGAAGTAAACTACTTAACAAAGGTATTCAGAAATATTTTCGAGGCTTCAGTCAAATCAAATCAAGTCAAGCTTGATAAACATAAACCTTGTGGTTCTCTGCTGCATTTGGAATTGAGAGGCTTTTATATTCAAAAGATTTCATATTTTGCAAGATTTATCCCCTTCATCAATATTTTTTTATGATTGAAAGTATGCATTTCATTTATTGGCCACACTACATATTACGTCCTTTTTTTTCGCCAATCGCGCCAACCACTTCCTTTTAGGATCACGTCACCATGACTTTCCGTTCTGCGTTTATTTCCTACCCCCATAATGGAATACCTTTTACAAACAGACATACTTTATATTTTTTGTTTGCATTTCTTATATTCTATTCTTTCTTAAAAAATACTTATTTACATACATAAACTAATCATTTCAATTAAAACGAGGACTGATTCTGAGGTACGGTAAATTTTTAATAAGAATAATAGATAAATTAATCAGTATAGATAAATAAACTATTGAATAATTATAAATATATATAAGCAATGCATATATATATA
>QLNU02015003.1:95539534-95566814 GCA_006491805.2 Dysdera silvatica
TTATTGAAAACAAAGAATTAAATACAATAAAAAGAGTAGCTAAAAATATATAAAAAAAGTTAAAACTCCAATTTATACATCTGAAACGCAGAACAAGTCTCTTTCGACGTCACTAAATAAAAAAAAACGACGGTGGCCAAGAAATAAACAGTACCTGTAATGTGGCCTGTAGAGCGTCTTTCTGCGGAAAGTACACAGCACAATTTAAAATAATGTGCTCAACATTATCTTCGCCGTCACCACAACTGCAAAATTCACCTAAAGGGAGTTTGAAACGCTTCAAGTAGCTTCCAAAATTCCCATCTCCGGTTAAAATTTGAGTGAATTTGCAGTTTGTTGTGAATATTTTTAATTTTGCTCGGTGAAAAATAATCGGAAAGAACTTTTTGGTCCAATGAGCCTTGGGTGATCGGAGATATTCTGCATTCCAATTGAAGATAGCATTTTTCTCGAAAAAGCCTCTCCAATGGGAAGGTGAAATCCTATATTTTGATGGGTGGCCATCTTTGCCAAGACGTCAGCCCTTTCATTGCAAAAATTTCCTCAAAGAACGAGGACATGAGCCAAATGGATATCTGTATCCAAATTTCCTAAAGGTTTTAAAATTGTTTGTACTTCAACAACAAGTTTCTCTGCAGTATTAATGTTCTGAAAATGCTGAAAATGTTTATGAAAATCTTCATCATTGAGTATGTTATCAGGAGAAAAATACTTCTTCATAATGGACTTTAAAGGATGAAGTAATAAAACCTTGAGATAGTTCAAGAGCTTTGTGCTGGTTTTATATGGCATGACAGTGTTTGACTGTACATATTTTATTATTTATATAGGTATTTTTGTTGTAAGTAATCTAAAAACAATAAAAATATAAAATGTGGGTTGTTGTAAGCAGAAATTATCAAAAAATCCTCAATTTCATTTTTCGGGTCAATTTGACCCGGGTTATGCATTAGTGTAAAAATTGTAGCTCATGCAGTTAAGGATTAATGAAAAAATGAAAATAACTGTTGAAAATACTCCTTCAGGTATTGTTACGATTACTGAATTTTTCTACTGCTTAAGATTATGGCAATAGACGTATAAAATCCATTTCTTTAGGAAAGAAGAAGTTTTGTGATATTTACATACATATCATTTGTTAATCGTTAAACGATGTGATATAGTGTATCTTGTGGAATGTATTAAGTAATTTTAGTACATTTACCAGCCTGCCTATTAGCAAACAAACTATCGCTCAATATGTTTAATAAATACCCATGACTAACGAAAAAATGACTCATTTAATCGAATGTAGACATCTGTATTGTTTAAAAAGCATCTCAGATCTACATAATATCCCAGCTCTTAATTTTATATTTGGAATTTTAAGGCTCAAGGATAGCTAAAGTGATGCTGATCCTAAATCTGCAGTTCAGCGATGGAAACGTCTGTAATTTAAGAAATTAAACCCTCAGAATATGGTTTGAATGAGAAAATCTGTAGGTGCTTGAAGACGAAATTCAAACCCAGATGTTTTTCCCGTTATCCAAATAAATTATCTCATAATTTTAAAGAAAGAAGAAAAAGATATTTTAATGATAATACGGCATGATATTATTTGCTAGTTCGATAAAACTTGAGCATTTACAGTTTTTCGAAAAGTTTCGCGTCCATTAAGAGGAGCTAAGAGGATGTGCGGTTAAAACCTTTATAGGATCAGAAAAAACATAGTTCATCATTCTTGTATTTTTATGCACACCAATATTTGACCATATCGAGAGAAGTGGTCTCCAATTTTCTTAACAATGAATAGGTTAGTGAAAGCAGATTCGATGGAACAAGCTCATGCTGGATAACTTAGAGAAAGAAACGACTAAGAAGCAGGCTTTCTCAAGATCGCCTTAGAGCCTTGAAAAATTTAGAGCAATTATTAAGAAAAAGGACTCATTTGGTAATATCCTCTCATTTGAGGAGAACTTCCGAAATTTGGTGAGAATTTGAAATAATGAAGTCTCCCTTTCGCTCAGTAGTTTTCAAAGTTCTGAAGATGCTTAATGTGGTCCCGATACGTTTTTAAATTTGCCTTTTCTCTAAGATATCTAATGTGTCCTTAAAATAAATAATGCCGTTAAATCCATTGCGAACATTTACACTTAGTTTTAAAACTGATAAACAACGTGAGTTTTGATTGCGCTACTAAGAATAAGCAACAAATATTTGAGGCAGATCAAATCAGAAAGTACCGTGTGCAGCCGGGCATTGTCTTGTTGAAACGTAAGTCCAGGGTGTCGCAAAAGGAACGGTAACACAACCGGTCGTAGAATGTCGTCTACGTACCGCTGTGCTGTAAGTGTGCCAGAAATGACCACCAAAGGGGTCCGGCTATCAAAGGAGATGGCACCCCAGACCATAACGCCCTGTTGTGGGCATGTGTGGCGTGCGATAGTAAGGGCAGGATCCCCACGCTGCCCTGGACGTCTCCAGACACGTCTGCGGTTGTCGTCAGGACACAGTTGGAAACGGGACTCGTCACTAAAGACTATACGTCCCCAGTCAGCGCAGTTCCAAGTTGATCGAGCCCGGCACCACTGTAATCGGACTTGACGGTGTAAAGGCGTGAGAGGTAAGCGGCGTAACGGTCGGCGCGAGCGTAAATTCCGCTCTCTCAGTCGTCTGCAGAGGGTCATGTTGGACACATGTGTGCGGGCCACACGTTGGATAGTTGATAACGACGAATCCGGTGCTGTGACAGCTGCTCTGACAATCGCTCTGTCTTCCCGTTCTGTTGTGGCCCTAGGTCGACCGCTGCCGTCCCGACGCTGACATCTGCCGTTGTTGACCCACTCTTGCCAGCACCGTCCAATCGCCGCATCGCTTCGACCCACATGTCCAGCGATTCTTCGATTCGTCCAACCAGCCTCTTTCAATCCGATAGCACGACCTCTTTCAAACTCTGACATATGCTCGTAATGAGCACGAATCTTTCGGCGAGGCATTGTTACAGTCGACGTAAGATATCCGCAGTCAAAATGCAACAGAAATTTTGACCACATATTGAGAATCGCTCCTTATATACACCTGCTGAATGCGCAGTTCCGATGCGCTGGAGTTCCCGCTATTCATTCATTGGACACCAAATTTTAATCATTTGCATGTTCGGTCAAAATGTCTTTGCATACGAAATTTCATTACAATCGGACAACTCTTTCTTGGTGAGTGGATTTTGTTTTGTTATAGAGTGTATCTTTACATTATTATATATTATTTTAGTAATGAAAAGAGAACTCCACTATTTTAATTTATTATTCAGTTAAACTCCTGTGACGCCATAGTTACATTGAGAAAATGCAAACAAAATAACTAATTACAACAATTTAAAAACAAAAAATATAAGTACAGTTTCAATTGTGCATTTCAGCAAAAATCTTGAGCAGTTTACGCAAAATAAAATTTGCATCATAGCACTTGGTACAAGAAAAAAGTCGTTACTAAACTCAAGGCCAATTTGTTATTTTTACACTAAAGGTTTTCACGAACTGGAAATTTAAAAGAAAAATGGGCGAAACTTGGGAAAAAAGAGCCGGTTACGCTCCAGTTGGTTTCCGAAACTCGCATCCGAGATGCTTGAAGAAACAGGATCTATTAATAACATGCTTCTTGACGTCTTGGAGGAGGGTAGTCGACAGTGTCTCATTTTGACCTATTTCATGTCTTTTTCTATTTTTTCGGCAACCCCCTAAGGACGACTTCGGACACACATAAAAAAAATATCTAAACAGTTCTGCTTTAATTTATATTTTATAACCTAAAACAGAGGCAATTTTCTGGATAAATTTGAAAATAAACATCCATTAAAATATTTATTCAACTAACTTAGAACAGATATTTGAGGTAATAATCATATTGAAATATATCCCTTACTTTCTTCTGAAATATTTGCATTAATTTAAAAATGTTTCTCTTAAGTTTACGCATTACCTTATAATTTGAGATATAATAGACATATCAAATTTGAGCTCGAGAGATATAAATTGGAATCTTGATTCAGAAGAGAATACAATTTGTGGAGTTGCATGAAAAATTTGTAATAAAGTAGAGTTAATATTATTATATTGTTTAATTTTATATCCGTTAAACAATATAATTATTTCAATTATACTGTTTAAGTTTATATTCGCAAACATTGTAATTATGTAACTGGGTCACTGATTGAATTGGGAACGAAAATCGAAAAATGAAAATAAAACGGTAAGGAAATAACGTAATTAGAATAATTATTATTGTTTTATTAATTGAAGCGAAACTGAAAATATTCTGTGACATTTATAAATATATACCTATAATTTTGTGGAAGTACATAAAAATGAAGCTTAATTAACTTTATGACTTAAAACGGATATTAAAACTTCGCTAACATCAACAATTTTTAGTTTTATACACATTTGAAATTTTCATTATTTGGTAATATAAATAATAAAATATTATAATGATAATAAATATAATAATAAAATATATGAGGAAGCACTCCACCATACAGGAATTGATTAGGGTAATTGATTTATAGGAAATAATCTGAATAAAACGATATGTTGCTTTGGCTCTCCTGGCTGTGGAGAAGGTGTTCAACAAATTTGGCAAGATTTCCTGTTAAATAAATTATCCAAGTATAGTATCATCAAGCATTTGATTCACTTAATCAACTCTCAAGACCTCAACCTACCCTAAAGACAGGAATTTTAAGTGAGGGTAGAAAAAATTCCTCCCGGCATCCAAATTACGTAAACATCCGTCCCTCAAGGTAACATCGTTTGTCCATCACAATTCAATTTGTACATTAACGACATACCCAAAATTGACAAGGATAACTATATAACAACTCTATTTGCGAATGAAACGGCAATTGCAGTGGCCTATCATTGCCATAAAATAGCAATAAAGAGTTTACAAATGTACCTTAATAAAATTCACAAATGGACAATTGTGTGGGATATAAAAGTCAACCTCACTAAAACGGAAGCCATTCTATTTTCTTACATATATAAACTTTCTGCAAAATATACACCAGAGGAAACCTTTATTTACTGGGATGACGTAATCATCGAATAGAGAAGAGAAGCAAAACGCCTTGGAGTTATTTTCGGCCAAAAGCTAAATTGAAACAAGTACATTATTCAAATTATAGAAAACACAAAAACAGCATCCTCCATTGAGACCAATACTCCATAAAAAAGTCAACTTAATTTCTTAAACCAAATAGAGATCAACAAAACGGTTACTACACCAATTCTATCGGGGCTTGGTTTACCCCTCCAAAATTTGAATAAAATAATCGGCAAGCATTGAAAGCAAACTACTCAAAAGAGCCACCCTATAACAATGGTTCGTATAGGCTAATTCTATTTACAAGGATGGCACCAAAGATATACCATTTGAAGAATACCTTGCTACGCTTCAAAAAATACATTTACTAGAACTAATAACCATTCGAGTCACGTTATCACGGTATTAAAAGTACTCCGTGCCACTGAATTTCTGGCACTTGGACCAAAATAACCCCTGATCCTAAACATCATGTACAGATTCTAAGTTAAAAATGCTATGCAAAACAGGAAGCTGTGTTATAGAGGGAGGGTATATTATCCAGAAGACAGAATTTTACATTATCCGTTGCTAACTACATAGCATCCTAATTTGATATACTGACGACGCAGACAGAAAGCTTCTTTCACTGCACAGGAAGACACGCACCCTCGGACACGTATCCTAGTTGGCCTGCCTGGATGGACTTTCCCCTGCAAAATTAATTCCTTAGCGCAGAAGACAAAAATTCTTTAAGATTTCTTCTACAGTATGACAATTCTCACTGACAGCAAGCCTCTTTTATAAAACTGCTTACATTATATAATGTTACTACCATTGCGAGACAAGTTACATAGCATCGATTGACAAGAAGTCTTTACTGGCTTTCGAAAAATTTCGCTAATGGTGTTATCCGACGGGAAGTAAAATTATGGACTAACTATCAGAAACCCTTTGATGTTTTATCTTAATCGAGATGATTCAGAATTTCACCAAAAGATTCCATAACAAACAATTATTGACATTTCGGGAGCAGTTGGCTGCCGAAATGTCGTATTTTTCATCCTCTGACCGCTTATTCCGCTTTTTTCGCGGGAAACATGAAAGTAACAAAATTTTCTCATCGCGCGATTTTCTCGGGTATGCAATTTTTCTACCTTTGATTTCTCATCATGTTTGGTTACAAAAAATGTACTACATATTTTGACTCTCAATTACTTGAAGATTTTAAATATGGAATAAAAAGAAATATACAGTTTTGATGCGATTTTTATGAAAAGAAAAAATTGGGCAGTCAAAGTGTTAAACTTTACGCCGGTGTCGAAATAACTGTTCGTTGACCAAGGTGTTTACTGATGTGAAATAAAAGGTAATAAATAAAAGATCGGCAACACTTTAATAACAATTGTGAAATTACATTAAAAATTCTATAGGCTTTTCAGATGAATTTTACCTAGTTAGATATATTTTAGACATAATTATTATTACATACATAATTTCTAAAGCAGAAGTTAAGCAATACGTATCACAGTACCCATAGAAAATGTATACCTTCCAAAAATAAACATAAAATGAAATAAATGTATGCATAATTAAAATTAAATTGTCATATATTTTGAATTGTGGAAGAATAATAAATTAAATCTTTGCTGTGTATATTATAAGATACTTACGTAAACATCCATTAAAACCGCGCTTGAATTTAAATTTGATTCCTTTTCCAACACGTTTTGTATATGCTTAAAACGGGATATATTCGTACATTCCACTAATTAGTTTTGTCACGTCACACATAAAATATTCGTTGTTTTTGCTTGTTTTAAAACTATGAGTTTGAATAAATAATCGTGTTTGACTATTATTCACAACAACAATTTTTAAACGGAAATTATTCTTTTGCAATGGTAGTTGGGAAATTATATAAATCGGAGCTGTATAATAAACAATCAGCTCTCATGATTATAATAATGAAAACAAGAAACTGTTTGAATTTTTGAGCCTTTCGTTTGTAACCGAAAAGGAAAATAAAACACAAAACTCCTAAAATAAACGTTAATAGAAGATAAAGGAATTTACTTAATTAACATTGCACGCCCAGGTGACAAAAGAATCAAAGATAATTTGTTTGAAAAAAATCAGTTTTAAATAAAATTATTTTGTTATTGTGATTATCAGAAATTGGTAAAAACTCAAAACAATTATTTCCTATAGTGATTGATGTGTGTGAAGCTATTTCAACATATTTAAAATTCTTGGCAAAATTGAACAGTTCGGAAAAAACCTAGCATATCTACAAATAAGTTCCCCACTGGACACGTTTTACACATTGCAAAGATATTTTGATATTTAACAGATTTCAGAATGAGCCTTGAACTGAACAAAATTAATACCAGACTAAGATATTTAATATTTGCTTTTTTCTGTGCAATTAATCTTGAAATAAAACAGTAAAGTAGTTAATAAAAGATAAATAATTGTAAACAATTATAATTTTTTATCAATTAAAATATAAAAGAAAAAAAATCGACTCCAATGCGAGAAGAAAATTAAGGTAAAACCATGACAAAAAAATTATGATAACGATAGACCTCGGTTAGGTCAACGTATTGCAGGTGCATTACAAGACACTGAAGCAGTTTTAAAGAGTGAAAAGTATACAAACAAAAAAATAAAATTGAAAATTTTGATCATGTAGGCCGAAACTCACCCAATGGCCAACATAAAATATAGAAGACGCATGGTATCAGAAAGGGCATGTCATCAGCCATATAGGAACAAACCATTGTCAGTCACTGAGACGGTTAGGATGTACAGGACACACAAAAGTGTGAACGTCGGCGGCGAGGTCACCAACAGTAACGAGATCAACGACAATTCCAGTGTAATAAAAAAGGTGTCACTCCATTTCCGAGTTCTATTAAAACCCGGGGCTGAAAACGCTGTTGAATTTAAAACTTACTCATCTTAATCCCTCGCCTGTATATTCCATCACAATCAAAAATTTTGTTTTGTAACGCTATGCAAACCTTACATCAAGATTTCCGAAGTCTCACTCGGTACTGGAGTGAACTTCTAGGCGTTTTCACATCAATCTCTTGACTCTGTATTCCGTCACAGTCACAACTTTTTCAATTCCATAGTTTATATTCCAAACTTACGACTTATTACATTTGCGAAAAAACCAATAAAACTATTTCTTTTGATGTAATGTTTCGGCAATTAGTCAATAAAATCACAGTAAATAAAACTGCTAGTTGTCTGATTATCCGGCCATGGGTTATATTGGAAACATAATATGTGTGTCATCAACGTTCCGTGTTTTCTTAGAGAGAGTATCTTTTAAATTTAGGAGGTATTTCAATCTCTTCATACAGTTACAGACATTTGCTATAGGTTAACCGGATTTCACATTAATGTGCATGTTTCCAAGCTAATCATTAGGAATTTCCAAACTTAGCCCTACAATTCCTTGCTGCTCTTACAAGTTCTCACCTGCTCTCAAGTATACATAAAACTGTACAAATTTCTTGTTATAAATATTTCGCGTACCATACTGTATGAAACGTTAGGCAACGTTGCAAAGCCCTTTAGCAAAGCCAACGCAGCTCCAAAAGGCAAAGACAAAAAATTTAAAATCTCTGAGCTAAAAAAATATATGAATACCCCTTTTTTTAGTTACTTCTATTATCTTATTCTAATCTATACTTTCATTTAAAAACTGTGTAGATAAATGCAAGTCTAATTTGTTTATTTTCAATTGTAAAAAAAAAACAGTGCTACGTTTTAAAGAAGGAAACCGAAGTAGAATGTAAAGAACAGTAGTTTTAAAAATAAAACTGTTGAAACTTTAAAACCGCAATACCGCACTTTTTAGCCAGAAGAGTAATTTTATCACGAAGTCCATTTTTTCTCCAAGAGCTTATCATGTCTGAGTTGGTGTTTGCAAATTAAGCACTGCCATTCCTTTACCGGGCTTAACTTAAATGTTTTAGTTTCTTATTTGTGTTGAGCCAAGCCAGAAGAGAAAGAAGTTATTTCAACGCTCTTCCTAAAACCGTTATTAAAATGATAGCCTAGCTCATTTACGACGATGGAGATTAAAATTTAAACTCGGGGATTTTTCTTTTTAACAGAAAAGATCCGAGCTCTGAAAAACTCGCTCTAACTTCCGTGCAAATGATTACTTGGATAAACTTGGAACATAAAAAGTTGTAAAATATTTCACAGTTTTATGGTCATTGTGTTCTTAAAGCACAAAATATTATAAAGATTGAAATTTAAGGTTTTGGTTATTTTCTCCATCGTAAAAAAAAACTAGAATGTCGAAATCAAGTTCTTTTGTAATAGTATTTCATAAAGTTGTTTTATAATTGCAGTTCTTAAAGTTGCTTTATAATTATCGTTCATAAAATTGTTTTATAATTATAATTCATAAAGTTGTTTTATAATTATATTTCATAAAGTTGTTTTATAATTATATTTCATAAAGTTGTTTTATAATTAAATTATAGTTCATAATGTTGTTTTAATTATAATTTACAAATTTATTTTATAATTATAATCCATAAATATTTTTAAAATTATAGTTCATAATTTTTTTTTCTAATTTTATGTCATAAATTTGTTTTATGATTATAGTCATAAATACATTTTTGTATAAATTCTATAAAATAAAATTTCTAGGATCTGTAAAACTCATGAGATTTACAGGCAATAAAGTACTTTAAATTATACGGTATTTATGTGCGTACATCAGTTAAAATATTAAAATCATATCTGCCTTGTACAAATTATCTCGCCTGTAGCCAACACCTTAACGTCGTGGACGACACCCTGAGTCGGAGCTGTCTACTACAGCATTTCGTTTCGTCTCAATATTGTAAAATCAAATAGTTTATCTAATTTCAACAAAGATTACACCGTTACAGAAAATCGCCTTGGTAACCTATCTCTGGAATAGTGCGCTGTGTATGTGTATGTGCTAATGCTATTGTCATGCAGTAGCCGTTACCTATCGAAGTTGTTTTACAACAGCTGACACTTCTAGCTACTCATAACTCATTGACGTCTGAGGTCAGCTCAGGCAACTTCATCTGTTCATAATGGTAGAAGAGCTACAGTGGCCCTTTTTTTAATCCTAGTGAAGGACATAATGCGAACACAAGGGTCAACGCATGCTATTGGGTATTGGTCTTCGCAACCAAGGACAAATTCATGCGCCTATGCACACAGAAGTTCGTCATAATAAAAGCAGCCAGTGTGTGCACAATCAAGGACAGTGGATCCCAATTGATGGGATTGGGTCCTATGTTCCATCAAACCCCGTTTTTGTTGCACAATGTATACTAGTAATGTAGTGAACGACGTTCAACATCAAAGAAACCTTACCACATGGTCTTGTTGGACAGATCCAGGAGGTTAAGAGGAGTGTTGGGAACTGCGAAATATTTCTGAGGCGAACGATTGGGCTCAAAGTCGCTGTATAAAAAATTATGATAGCTTAAAATCCAACACAGATAGGCGGGATGAGTAAACCAAGAAATGCTCTCCCTATTTAACAAGTTGTTGCATTTTTGCTCTCTCCTATTTCTAGCCGAATCGTAAAACAAACTCTTTTCGAAAATTGAATGTGCCGCTGTAAGCACTTACAAGCTATCTACCTTATATATCATCATAAAGTGCTATTTATTGAACAAAGTATACATTTGTTACCTCATTTCTTTCCTTCGGTGAGTCAAATTGGAATATATGTAGCCTCTGCAAGTCGAAAGCGTGAAGTTAAAATATTAGCCTACTTTCAATTTCATTCTCAACACTCTTTAGTGAGTTGTGGATTGTAAACAGCAGCCATATCATAAAAATCCAGACTGTACAAATTTTTGCGAGTGATTGATTGTAAGGCTAACTGAGCAACTACGTGCATTTATTATGTCAGCAGCAATAGAATCATCAGATGAAGAACACAATTTTTTTTACCTTTATCAATGGGGTGCCATTATCACAATCCATCAGGTTTTGCGGCCTTCCTGAAAGTGCTTTTTAATGTATTTAAAACGCCAAGCTCCCATCTCTACATCCTACTACTTGCAGTCGATTTTGGCATCTTTAGTTTTGATACAATGCCCCGTATCATTGTATTACTCAAACAATAGTGTCTAACCAACGCAAGCCGGAAATCACAAGATTCACCTCTACGTATATTCGTGTAAACTTTGCTGATTACATGACAAAACACTTCAATTTTATGTACTCGGCAGGCTTCATGGTAGCATAGTAATAATACTTCACTCAAGCGTGCCACTAATTAGTGTTCGACTCAAAATAGTGAAAAATAAAATGTTTTGATCTAAATGCTCACTGTCATTCGGAGGTTAGTTCTCCAGCATATTTTTATGAGATATCTGAGTCTCCTTGGAGACTCAGATATCTCATAAAAATATGCTTTCACTACTCTACTCTGAAGTTTGTTTGCTGTTGGTTTTTGTTGTGGTTTTTACGGCTCAAAGATTACAACGATCATGCTGGGCCGAGATCTACTGTTTTCTAAGGAATTCGAACCTCTGGACCTACAATTTTCAAAGGAATAAAAACCTATCAAGGCCTAGGGAACTAAACCTCGGACTAGAGCGAGTAGTGAGATCTTTATGATTGACGATGAGTAAGCGTTGTTTGCACCGTTGGATGTCGAAATCGAGTTAACGGCGCACAAGGCGAACGCGTTACCACGCTGCGCCGCCGCAGTTTCTACCGTGACGTAGTGGTGTGGTATTCGTCTGCCGTGCCAATAACCCGGGTTTCACTCTCAATTGAAAAATGAAACGCGTGCCATGTTTCTACCCGCCGTAATCTGAGGTTTCGTTCCGTTATTAGTTCAGTTTCGGCTTCCTCGAAAAATCGAAGGTCCCGGTGCAGTATGACCATCACTGACTTTGCACCATAAAAGCACAGGTAAGTATATCTCTCAAATTCTCAGTGCATTTTTTTGTGCATATGTTCTTGTATTTTCGCATATTTTTGATAATGTGTGAAAATGATTTAAAAAATAAAGTACATGACATAATGCCGAGGTGATTTTTAAAGCACCGTAGTTTTAAATGTGCATTCTCGTCTGGAATCATGCAAATCCTGGTTAACCTGGAAATACTAAGATGATATTATAATACCAAATAGATATTTATTTCTAGTTTCGATATTTCGACATCAATTTCAAATTCATTTAATTTTTTGATGCTCCGGTAATCTCAATTTAAAATTGCTTTCTATAATCTGACGTGAGGTTGAGTATGAACAGATTAAAAGTTAATGATGTAGGGGCATTAGGATGGCAGTAGTCCAAGAAACTATATCTTAACGCTGGTCACTCAATTTACGTCAAGAGTTTAATAAATATTTTCATTTTTTAATTACAGATGAAAGTCCGTAATTTACGTATAATTTATTCAAAAACCGAACTGTATTAAACAGTCAATAGTATAAAAGAGAGGACGCTTTTTTCTTTTACATTTTGGAGAAAAGAACTTTAAAGCGGAATTATTCTTAATTTTCTACGAAATCCCCACCGGAATTCAATGACTTTTCGAGGAAAGAATTCTCGAAGACTCTTTTACAAATTTCGTTTGAAGGACAGATTCTATGCATTCTAAGAAGAATTCGGGGCAATTTTCAAATTGCTTGTGAAATTGTTATTAACGTCATTCCCGTTGAAGCAATTTCGCATTTCACATAGAATTTTCTAGCGACTTGATGTGATATCTTTTTATTTCTTCGATCAAGTTGAAAACGTTAAAGTAATCCCTTTTTACCATCATCTCCTTATAAATACAGAGTGGAACACGAAGATAAAAACATTGCAAGAAACACCATACTTTTCTATAACTGAATGACACTATAACCGATATATAATTTTTAACGGTTAATCTGCGAATACAGTTTAAATTGATAGAATAGCTGAATAGTCTCTACAACCTAGGTTATTACGATCGAGTTTTATTTCGTGATTTCCGTAGCATATTTTTTACAGTATTCTTAGAATTTTGCCTAAAAATATTGTAGTGAATTGAAACAAGTGTTTACAGACTTTTACGCCGGCACAATATGTACGTAAAATAAAATATTCTTGGAATTTATCATATTTTCATTAATTTGAATATTTATTACACTTCGTTTTCAATATTTGTTTAAATATAACACTCATTCCAAGTGTCATGGTGTCGAAATCATTAAAAACATTATAGTATAATTAATATAATTAGAACGGTATTAAAATTTCATTTATAATATGTGTGTGTATGTGCGTGTGCTATCTTCATATGGACTTTTATACATCATCATGGCAATTTATACATTTTAGGCAATGATGGGAAATCGCTTGCAAGACTGGACCCAGGAGAAGGCAAGTGTATTATCTCAAATACTTAATAGAATAATTTAGAAATATTATTGTTGTGATGCTTCATGCAGCAAGGGCAAAGAAATGATCACTAACATAACTGCTAATGTTCACTTGACATATATGGAAGAATAAGAAACAAATAACAATTGGACTGCAAACCTTTTTAAAATCATTAAAATGATGTTAACAAAAACCATAAATTGATTATTTTCTGAAAAAAACGAACAACCACGCAATTAATTTTTATGAAACTTTATTTACGCAATTTTCCAATTACGGATAATATCATTGTTGGTTTATCGAATTTCTTAAAATTAGTGCCAAAAACTTATTAGCATATTTACGTCATTTATATTTCTGATAATACTTTATTTATTGATACAATTGCTGTGAATGAAGAATATTTCACATCTGAAAGATTTTAAATGTTAATTTATATTTATTTAACCAAAAATTGTTAAGAAAAACTTGTGAACGAAAATACAGTTTATGACATATTTTTCTTTAAATTCAAAATATTATATAAAATAATATGTAACTTGGTCTCTTCGAATGATTTTATTTATTTATGATTTTTATTTATATGCCAATACAAAATAAAAAATTTTTTATTCGTATATTTGATATATAATACTTTTTATCGAAATTATGATTAATATAATTTGTTATGATCTACAGTTTCTTCTACACTGAACAATTTTTGATTCTAAGCAGAAAGATTATTAATTGGCTATTAAAAACCAATGATTAAATATTACCATCATGCTTTGGAAAAGGCTTAAACCAACAAAAATTCTGTTCTCGAATTCTGATTTTAGGGACACTCAACTAGTAAAATTAGATGAACATAAGTAACTACATCCGTAATATTGTAGCTTTTGGGTAGGTTACCCTGGGTTTTGCTATACCCACTTCTTAGTGACGTGTTCATCCGTAAGTGTCCGTAGAAGCTAGGGTAATAAATACCCCGAACAAAATATTATGAAATCCTGTTTTATTTAACTTAATACTTCGTTATATCACCATGTGCCTTTATTACCGCTTGGATCTTACAGCACATGCTGTCCACATGAGTCCAAATAACATATGCAGTGATGGTGGTCCACTGGTCCATGAATCTGTCTGTCAATTCCACTAGTGACTGAAGGTGTGCAACGTTCCTCTTGATAGAAAATTAAAAAGTTTCCCGCATTTTCTCGATGACGTAAAACTTAGGAGAATTGGTGGGCCAAGTGAGGTGTGTGAGAGATCAACTTCGTGTTCTGTGAGTCAGTCTTGAACACATCTTGCGTGATGCATGGTACAATTGTCGTCTTGGTGAACAGGATGATTGAAAAGACCCCCTTCTCGCAGAAAGTAAACATGAGGGACGACCTTGTCATCCAGGAGGGGGATAGAGTCCACAACCTTCATCCGATTGTTCATTTGCACCAGTGGTCTAATGCCAGTCCCCAAAATACACCACAAAACATCACACCCTCACCCCCGAGCTGTACTGATCTCCGGACACAGTCCAGATTATATGGCCTCCCCGGGACTCCTGGTTATGCGAGAATGTGAGTTATTGGAATATGAGTAGAAGCGTGATTTGTCTGAGCATACTACTTGTCGCCAGGCATCCACAGTCCAGTGTCGATTTGCTTTAACCGATTGCAGTCTCTTCTGCTTTGGGGCTGCTGCGGTCCAAGCAAGTCGCTGGGGTATACGCTGAATATGTCAATGTGATGCACTTCCGACGCAGAATGTGCTCGGAAATAGACGGACCTAATCCAGCATTAACCTGTGCCAGCAACTGGTCCCTGGTTTGGAAGCGATTAGCGGTACACATGCAACTCACATGGCGGCGATCGCTAATGGTCAGTATCGTCTTGTGACCGGCATTGCACCGTCAAGAACTGTATGCTCTGGACAAACGTCATTGCTTATGTAAAGTACTTAAGGTGAATGTTGTCGTACACAAGAATGCTGCAATCTCTTCAGTTTTGTAACCATTTTCCTGGCCAAACATTATATAGTGTTTGGCCAGGAATATAGCCTTCATTTGCCAGTCGGTGATGTCTCGTTTGCAACCCATTTATAACTTTACGAATGCATGATGCACACTGATCTCCAGATCACAACACGTTCAATCTTCCTCTTCGACTGCCACCTCCATTCGTTTTGCATCCGCTAGGTATACTTGAGGTAAATGCTAATTTCGTAATATTTTGTCCAGGGTGTATAGAAGTAATTCTTTGCAAACGTTAACCTACTTTAATGTGACCAGTAATATTACAAATAAACATCGTTAAAATTAAGCAACAAAATAAAACGTATTGGCATAGGGCCAATAAACTAAAGAACGCAACGAAGTTAAATACTGTTAGCCGTTCAGGTCCTAGTAGTAGTGAATAGCGTTTGTAAATCGTCCTTTTTTTACTTTGTGGACATTGCGCCAACGTAGCATGACGTCGGATCACGCCGGAGTGGAATCTGTATTAAACGTCATGCCACAGTAATAATTTCTTTATATTAGAATTATTTTATACGAGTCGATTATATATCGGAAGCTCTTTACTTTTGATACAACATTTTAGTTGCCTATCGCTAACAAATATTTGTAATTGCTATTATTGTGATTTGAAATGTAATTATTAAATTTATAATAATTATATTATTATTCTAAATATATATTATAATAACTATTGGTAAGATGTGTAATTGCAGTAACCTCTGACGTGAAAGGTCAATCGTACATTTAAAATAATATAATTAAATATATACGACCACTGCACTACTTCATTTTTAAAATAAATTTAGTTACCACTTAAGATACTTCAAACAAAACAAAGTTAAAATTAAGCAATTCAAAACTACAACGCGAGCTAACAGAAATCTGTATAATAATAATAATAATAATAATAATGGAAAACCACATGAAATTTATTTACAAAAGAAAATCTAGGCTATTGATACTGCGAGAACAACATTGCATAATTAATTTTGAGAATTAGCGCATGATCCGCGACAAGAATATTGAGCTTGGAGAGTAGTAGGGAGATCAGAAGTTGGCTTAATACAACTAATCGCAGTAGAAATCTTGCTATCTGTGTGTAATCAGTAAATTATAGTATTAATTTTAAGATGTAGAAATACGTATGAGGCATGGATTAAATTTCCTGTGGGCGTCAATACCATATAAGCATGCTATGGTTATAACTATTTATCGCTACCATTACTTCTATACAGAAAGGGTTTTTTCTTTCACCTTATGATTTATTTTAAAAATGTAAAAAAAAATCAAAACAAGTTTCCTCTGTATGTAAATTAACGAAAAAAAAAACCATTTTTGCTATTGTCTTACTAATACGTATTGAGCTTTCGTGCTATTTTGTCGTTTCGAGTATATATTTTGCATTATTTTATATATAGATGTATATAAATGTTTACATATAAATATATATATATAAATGTTTTGCATAAATATATATAAATGTTTACTATATAATATATATCAATATTTTATATATAGATATAAAAAGCGATTTCATTTACAGATATACATAAACGTTTAACACACACACACACACACACACACACACACACACATATATATCATCATCATCATATTCAACCATTATCTATCCACTGCTGGATGAAGGTCTCTCCAAATGCTTTCCACACAAGTCTATCATGGCAGGCAATATGCGCCACCGCCGATTTTCAACCCCTTTTTACTTTGCTGTGATGTCATCTACTCTAGTTTGCTCTCTCACCCAAGTGTTTCTTTTTCGATCTCTCCTAGTTATTCCAAGCATGCACCTCTCCATGCTCCTTTGCGTTGTCTGCTTAACTGCATTGCCTCAGCCATTAGACTCCATGTCTCTGATCCATAAGAGAGGACTGGCAATACACACTGGTTGAAGACCTTTCTTTTTAGACACAAAGGCAATTTCCCCTTCAGGATAAAACTGTTTCTTCCAAATGCACTCCAGCCAAGTTTAATACGTCTGTTGAGTTCTTTCATAATGTTGCCATCCATTGAAATCAGCTGGCCAAGGTAAATATATGAATCAGCAATTTCTAGCTCAATGTTGTCAACTTGTATTTTTGTTTCCTCTACAAAATTATTGAACATGATCTTAGTTTTTTGTAGGTTCATCTTGAGTCCAACTTCTTTACTTCTAGTTGAGAGCTCCTGTACCATGTCTTGGAGTTCTAATGGGTTCGTTGAAAAAATAACAATGTCATCAGCAAACCGCAAATGATTTAAATATTCACCATTTATTTTTATTCCCTTGTTATTCCAATTTATCAGCTGAAAAATCATCTGTAAAGCTGAAGTAAAAAGTTTTGGAGAAATGGTATCTCCCTGCCTCACCCCTTTGCCAAGTTTGATAGTTTTGGTATCTTTATGTAACCGAAATTTTGCACTTGCATTTTTATACACACGTTTCACCATGTCAATGTACACATCCTCAATGTCTGTTGATCTTAAAGAGTTGATGACTGCTGATGTTTTAATAGAGTCAAAGGCCTTCTCATAGTCAATAAATGCAACACACAATGGAAGTTCATATTCATGTGTTCTTTCAATTAATTCTCTTAATACTTGAATATGGTCCACTGTACTGAATCCACTTCGAAATCCAGCTTGTTCTCTTGGTTGAGCTGCATCTAATTTTTTCTGCAGGCGATGTGTTAGCACTTTTGTGAAGATTTTATAAATAGCAGGTAACAAGCTAATTGGTCGGTAATTTTTCAAATCCTCTTTATCACCTTTTTTATGCAAAAGAATTACTGTTGCAGAATCCCATTGGTTTGGTATGTTACCGCTGTTAAGACATTTGGTAAAGAATTTTGCAAGTATGTCTTCTACATATTCTCCAGCTTCTTTTAGGATATCTAATGTAATACCATCATCGCCAGGGGCTCTTCCTTTCTTCATACTTTTTATTGCAAATGAAACTTCTTCTTTTAAGATTTTAGGAGCTGTTCCTTCGACTATTTCAGTGTCTTCGTTTAATCCACTGTTACTTTCATATAGTTTTTTGTAGAATTCTTCAACTCTTCTAAGTATTTCTTCCCTATTTCTTGTTACGGTGCCATCCTCTCCTTTTAATGCAATGATGTGTTTCTTCCCAACAGATAAACTTCCTTTAACAACCCTAAGGCTCTTGTTATTTTCAATGGCCTTCCTTACTAACTCACAGTTGAATTTTCTTATGTCTTCTTTCATGCTTTTGCGCAGAGTTTTACAAAGTTCTATGTACTCAATCCTGGAACTGGTATTTCGATTGTCCACCTTCATATCTCTTCGCCTTTTCATGAGCTGTTTCGTCTTCTCAGATAATTTGCTATTGTGCTTTTTACAGGTTACACCACCAATTTCCCCAGCAGTTTCAACTATTGTCTTAACAATGTTTTCATTTGCTTCTGAGATATCACTTTCATCAATAAGTCCTTCCAGTGCAGAAAAGCGATTTTTTAATTCCAACTTGAATGCCTCGGTATTTTCTTTTAATTTCTTTAAATCCACCCTCTTACTTACTTGTTTCCTAATGAGCTTCTGTCGTTCTAATTTAGTATTTAAGTGCACTTTACATCTCACCATTCGATGATCACTTCCAGTATTAAATCTGTTCAGTACACTGCAATCTTCAATAATTGATTTCTTGTTTGCCAGGATATAGTCAATTTCACTAGTTCCCCCATTTGGGTGTTTCCATGTCCATTTTCTTTGCGGTTTCTTCTTAAAAAATGAATTCATGATGCTAAGGTTTTCAGCTTCTGCAAATTCGATGAGTTGATCGCCACGTTCATTCCTTTCCCCATATCCGTATTTACCAACCGATGTCTCTCCTTGTTCCTGTTGTCCAATTCTTGCATTGAAATCCCCCATGATGAGCTTGATATGTTGTTTCCCTTTGGTGTGTAACTCTTTGATTTCTTCATAAAATTCTTCAACCTCTTCGTCGGTATGGCTTGATGTTGGTGCATATACCTGTACTATTTGAAGTTGGTATCGCTGGGTTAGTTGAACAACGAGCCTCGCTGCTCGATCTGATGTACTTTCAACTTCCAGAAGACAGTCTTTAATTCTTTTGTTGATTAAGAAGCCAACACCACTTGTTCTTCCAGTTTCCGTTCCTCTATAATAAAACAAATGTCCACTTTTAAGTTCCACCAACTCTTCACCTTTTCTTCTAACTTCACTGAGTCCTACAATGTCCCATTTGATCTTGTCAAGTTCTTCTTCCAATTCCTGAAGTTTTGCTTCAGAAGCAAGGGATCGTCCATTAAACGTAGCCAAGGTCAATAACAAACGGCAGCCTGGGCCATTCCAGTGATTCTTAGCACCCCCTGCTTTCATGCCACACTGACCGCTGCCTTGATCAGGAGCACTCCAGCACCTGGAGACTAGGGGCCATGGTTTCTGGTGTGTCAACATAATGGAGGAATTAGCCATAATTTCACCACGCTGGCTAGACGGGTTGGTGAATTAGCCCTCCCCTTCCGCCTTTCTATCCGTGCAGCAAATATTAATTTGCCACATAAATAGAAAGCTCAGCCTGCACCACTTGAAGGCGGGGTAGGACACTAGGTTACTGGCCTGGCCGGTTCCACACATCGTCACATACGTTCAGCGTGTGGGTCTCCTTCCAGTTAGATACCAGCAACCCTTTTGCAGGCCATATATATATATATATATATGTGTGTGTGTGTGTGTGTGTGTGTGTGTGTGTGTGTGTGTGTGTGTGTGTGTGCTTGTGTAAAACGCATGATAATACTAAAGTATCAATTTGACAATGTAAAGTTCTTAGATTTCTTTAATCTTACCATTGAAAATTATAGACATTCTTTTAGAGTAATAACATAGTGGAATCTACTTTTGAAATATACGGGTTTCCAAGCCACGTATAAACTTTTTAAAGTAAGTTAGGCCATTTAATCATTCTTTCCGGTTGCTGCTCATTTAAAAGACCTTTATTGTCAATCTATTGATTTTAAAAGCATCCGGTGAGGTGTAGATAATATCTCGTTCAAAATTAATTACACTTTATGCGATCGATAGCTCTCGCATAGATCCAAGATAGTTTGCTTGTAAGCCTACAGGCACCGACTCCTTATTGTGTTCTCTGATAGTGTGTGGACCATTTACATTTTCACGGTACTCTAAATTACAACAAGCATGCACACGTGTGAAACTTACTCAGAGGCCGAAAGGAGCAGAGTATACTTGACAGTAGATGCAGCAGAAATGCCTTCTCTAAAATCCACTGAAGCTTCTCGAAAAGCCATTACTAGACATACGCTTACATGCTCCTAATGATCAAGAACACAATTGGTTCAGCCAAGTTGTTTTCTATTGGAATGTGCAACTACAATTCTCAGAGAAAACAATGCCTGCGTGTACACGTCCGGACACAAATATTTCATGCTGACTAAATATATTTAATAGTTAATTTTCAAGGAATTTGTATTAAAAATGTATTATAATTTTAGGAGCTGAGTAAACAAGCATCACACAGAACAAATTCTGTTTTAATTGCCAATTTGGATGATAACGGAATTGCAGACATTTACTAGATTAAATAAACTAGAAATAGTTTCCCAAAAGGAGACTCAATACAATTCTAAATTAAATATCTTTATTGATTATTCCTTAGTATAAAGCACCTTTATTTTAATTACCGTACGTTCAAAGTGCATGTGGTTGAAGCTTAATGTTAAAAACACAAACATCTAAGGTTCTGTCATAAGGGACCTACGTTTTTCGATACCACATGGATACATATGTCCAGATGGCTCTTTTAATTTTTGTTATATGAGGTCAAGAAGATATTATACAGAATAGCGAAGAAATATCTACCAAAGCTTGAAATAAGGCGTTTGTTTACTTTGACCAGTCCGAGCGAGGACGCAGTAAAATTCTTTTCCTAAAATTATTTTATTTCTAGAATGGCGTTTATAATTCTACTAACTTTTAAACGATAATATTATATAATAAAAGTAATTTTGTGGTTTGTAAAACACAGAAAGGGAGAGAGAGAGAGAGAGGGGGTGAGAAATAGGCGTAGGCATAAAGTTCATAAGGAGGGGGGTTACAGAGCTACAACTCATATATTCCTATGTTAAATATACAAAATTTCATTGCAATGGGGGTTACAACCCAAAACCACCCCCTGGCTAGGCAGCGGCTGGCTACGGGGAGATCGATATGGCAAAGTCATCTGCAGTAAACTCAGCAATAATTTTACTAGAATTAAAGAAAATACATAAAATGAAAGAATAATATTAAGAAATTGACAGATCTCGTAATTTCTTTGAAATGTAATAAACATTTCAAGGTTAGAAAACGCTATCGTTAAACCTCATAGTCCCTTGAACTTTTGTCACTGTTGAGTCAAATGTTTAAACTGTACCTGAATTTATGAAACTTTAATTACAAAATTATATACTTCCTTTAAAACGATATACATTAAAATCACGGACGAATTTATTTGTGAAAATTCAATAAAGCTAGTGTTTATCTAAACCCTCGTATCTTCCATATTGAACGCGTTTTTGTTATTATGTTTAAGGTAATCATTTGCAGTGGTTTAATTTATAAGTGAGGAGTAGTAAACTAAACGCGTTTTTTTCAAAAATATCAAGTGGGTGTTTATTTAAGAATATACAAATAAAATATAATAATAATCTCCATTTAATCATTCCATGAATTATTCAATTAACATTAAATATATTAAAACTTGACTGCAAAAATAAAAATAATGATAAAGTATAGAAATGCTATAACTTGTTCCAAGTGTACAGGAGAACATAAGAGTTCAGAGTGCTTTCAGGAGATTCAGGTTTGTGTTGTGTTCGATTTAATAAGGAAACTAAAGATGTTGGCAAAACAGTTGATGTTGTTCATAGGCTTTATTCTGATGGCTGCCCTAGTCATGAGTTTTTCAAAAATATGGTTATTTCCCGGACATTTTATGGCTACTTCCCGTTTTTTGCGTGTTGTTCAGTTAAATTTGTACATGTCTAGGTCTACCACGCAACATTTGATTCTTCATACGGAAAATTACAATACTGATGTTGCGCTTATTCAAAAGCCTCATTGCTTTCGAGGAACCCTTCCTGGGTATCCGGGAACGTATAGAATTTTCTTTAGTCCGGAATTTGAAGTTATCAAAGCGGCAATCATTATTCGCTCAAGTGCCTTTTCTGCCTTCCTAGATGTAAAATGTTTTGACTATAATATGGTTACTATTGAAGTTTCTACTGCAATTTCTCAATTTGTTTTATTCTCATAATTATTTTGAACCTTCTTTGAACATTGACGCTGATCTTAATAAAATTACCCGAGTTTTTAAAAGTAAAAACATACAGTGGTTGGTCTGGGGTATTTATTGAAATAGAAAATCCGACATTTGGTTTAGTCCAGTCACAGACTCCAGAGGCATTAAATTGTGTGAATTTCTGAGAACCTGGCAGCTTTCTGTCATTCACGAAGATTGTAGACCAACCTTTTGTTACACGCAGTTACAAAATACTGCACATCAAAAATACAGTACATCAATGTAACAGGATGCAGTTACATTGATGTAACGGTTGTTGGAGAGAATCTACAGGCATTTATTCAAGATTGGTGTATTCCGAATGTAGAGTCATTGTCTGATCATAGACTGATTACCTTTGAAGTTTCTGTATTCGATGTGCAAAATGTTTCCATTTGTACCTTGATAAGCAATCTCTTCAACGTTAAAATAGCAAATTGGAGACAATTTCAGAGCCGCTGTGTTAATAATATCGACGAAATTATAAATTGTTTGCAGGTTTGTAATTGCCCAGAAATGTTAGAAAATGTTGTGTTAGAATTAAACCAATTCATCATCTCTGCTGCAAAAAATTAGATCCCATTGAGAGCTAGAATTCATGGTACTCCTTGGTATTCAATCGAGATTGACTGTTTGCGTAAACATTTAAATGCAGCTAGAAGAAGATAACAAAGAGCACAAAAATTCTTAAGTCAGTGACGTTTTGAAGGAAAAATAACTTCAAATAAGGCACAAGAATTCATCTTTACTGAAAGAGAGCAAGCTTAATTCTTGGATGAAGTTTCTGGATTACATAACTATGTAAAATATTTGGAGGAAAATTTATATATTCGGTATGAAAACTAATTTTAGTAACAGAATTGAAATTTCGGGTCTTGAACTATCTTCGGGTCTGGTTACTTCATCCTTTGAAGGTACTATTAATTCCATTATGAGGAAATGTTTTCCTCCTGATAACGTACTCAATGATGACGATTTTCATAAACCTTTTCGGTCAGAAATGATTGCTCCTTACGATGTAGATGATGATTTCTCTTTTTCAAAGGCTGAAGTTGATGATGTTATAAGAAGGTTAAAGCTTGGAAAATCTCCTTACTGGATAGCATAACAAATGAAATGATTCAAAATTTTCATAATGTGTGTCCTTCCTTCATTCCTTTGACATTTATTTAGTACATGTTTGGACAAGGGACTTTTTCCGGAACTCTGGAAGAAGGCTAGGGTTGTGTTCATACCTAAAGGTAGTCAAACTAAACAAGTTCTTATTGATAATATTAGATGTATTAGCCTTCTCCCATGATTAGGTAAATGTCACGAGAAATTCTGCATAAACATATTAAATTGGCATTTGAGGAATGGAGATCTTTTGAGTGATGATCAGTACGGTTTTATACCACAGTGGTCAACTGACGATGCACTTCTACGTTTGTGTAATCCGGTTTACCTTAGTAAGTGGAAAAAATTACGTTACAATATTGTTGTTACTTGACATAAGAGGAGCTTTCGATAACGCTTTGTGGAGAGGAATTTTTAAGCAGTTTAGACGTGCTAATGTGCCTAGAGACATATTTTATTTAATTAAGAGTTTTTTGCATGCTCGCACTGCAGAATTTACGCCTGGAAACAATACCAAAGAATACTGTTTGGAAAACAGATGGCCTTAAGGCTCCATCTCTGGACCTTTTCTGTAGAATCTCATTATGAATTATCTTCTGTGTAAATTATCTGCTTTCCCGAATTGTTCTAGTATTGCTTTTGTGATGATCTTCTTTTAATTGTTCAAAGCAAAAATTTTGCTGATGCTTGTCCCTTGTCTCGAGATACTTTGGAGTTACTTTTCAATGCTCAATACATTATTAGCTGGAATTTGATCCATGCACGAGTAAAGTTATGATGGTGCATAAAAATATAAGTAATGATTGCAGAAACAGTCTGTCACTTGGAAATGTTCATATCGAAGAAGTTATGTAAACTAAATATTTGGGAGTTATCCTGGATAATAAATTTCAGTGGAAGGACCACATTTCATACCTCTCAAATAAATGCGAAACATTTTTTTCGGCTTTGTATAAAATCTCTAGGAATACTTATGGACTCAAAATGGATGTTCTTAAGTTAATTTATAAATAAGGCATTGTTCCTTTTATTTCATATGTATCAAGAGTTTGGGGGAATTCCTTAGGGAAGAAAATTATCTGTAAGTTCCTTAGAAAAATTTAGAGAACGTTTCTTCTTAGAAGTGTTCGTGGCTACAGAACTGTTAGCTATGAGGCTCTTTTTATTATCTCTGGTATTCCTCCCATTGACATTGAACTTTTGAGCAATATTGCTATAAGAGAATCTATTTCCAGTTCCCTCTCTTCCTCCTCCCTCAATAGTAATCTTTCCATTTCCTGTATGCCGCATCACGTAAATGGAGACCCCATATCAACTGTTATTTATTCCGATTATATTCTCGAGAATTATCATTTAATTTGTTTCACTGATGGAAGTAAAGTGAATGACAGAGTTGGCCTTGCTTTTGTGGTGTATGAAAATGGAAAAGAAAGAGAATATAAGCAATATCGAATTTGCAATAATTGTTCTGTTTTTCAGGCTGAGTTGTTGTGCTTAAATCTCTCAGTGAAATATATTCATGAGTTCACTTTCGTTTTGGGATCAATTTAATTTTTGATTTGAAGTGACTCTCTTTCTTCGTTGCAGCTTTCGCAGAACATTAATACTGTATGGATACTTGTTGTTGAAGTACAAATAATTTTAAAATATTTGCGAAATTTGGATACAGACATCAATTTGGCTCGTGTCTGCGGTCTTTGCGGAAATTTTGGCAATGACAGGGCTGATGCCTTGGCAAATCTGGCCACTCATCTAAATATAGGACTTCACCTGAGCGTCCCTGCTTCCCATTGGAAAGGATTTTTCGAGCAAAATGCTATCTCTAATTGGAATGCAGAATATCTGCGATCACCCAAGGCTCTGTGAATCGAAATTTCTTTTCCGATTATTTTCCACCGGGTAAAATTAAAAGCATCCAAAACAAACTTCAAATTCACTCAAATTCTGACAGGACATTGAAATTTTGGAAGGTATTTGAAGCGTTTCAGACTCTCTTCAAATGAATTTTTTAGTTGTGGTGATGGTAAAGAAAATGTCGAGCACATTATTTTAAAAGGTGCGCGGTACTTTCAGAAGAGAGATGCTCTACAGGCCACCTTACAGAAATTATTTATTTCTTGGGAAATGGTGCTTTTTGATTTAGTGAAGTCAAAAGAGACTTGTTCTGTGATTCAGTCTTTTGTGTGTAAGTTGAAATTTTAGTTTGTTTTTGTATTTTTATATGTGTTTTAGCTACTTTTTTTATTGTATTCAATTCCTGGTTTTCAATATGTGTGTTAGTATTTTAACTTCTGTAAGTATCGTGGTATACGATGTGAATCACGAGGAGATAAATTGTATACGATGTAAAAAACAAAAAAATATTAAAAATCCATAGCAGTCTATGCTTAAACATTGCAGAAGGGAATTTCATTTTGTCATATTTCAACCATGCGAAATTCGGGAAGTCCGAAGCCGCTTGTATTTAAAAATAAGGATAATGTGTATAACATCATTTTTATTTTCTGTTAACGTTCTTTATATGCTCAAATCTGTCGTAATTTGTTTCCACACTCTGCAGTGAATTTTCAAGGAAGTTCATCAATTCTAGCTTAATATTTTGCCTGCTGTATTTAGCTATAAGCATTAGTTTATATAGTACGAAAATGCAGGAATATTGTTATGTTTAAAAGCATTATAAACAGGAAGAGGCATAAGTGTGTCAGTTTTCCTTTTAATATATATGCAGATGGATAGGTTTACAACTGAATAGCCATTGCTATTACAGTATATGGATGAATATTATAAATTAGTTAGTATTTGAAGGTTATTTAAAATGATTTTCGAAAGGATTGTATTAGATTCATACTTGATTTTGTAAGCAAAAAATGATTTTCACGTTCTAACAATTTTCCAGCTATTGGCTTCGAAATATTAAATTGAGTGTAACGCAGCTTTACGCTGAAGTTATATTGATTTTGATACACAAAGCAGCCCGGAGTATCAATGGGAAAATTTTCGTCATAACCTGGTGCAGCGTTAGAAATGACCCTTCTCTTGCTACAGTACAAAATGGTTGATGCGGAGATGTTCAAACGGTTGGAAATTTAATGATTCGCATTCCGCACCGTTGCAGATTTGTTAAAAGCTTTTCCGCACGAATTCCCCTCTTCGCGATCTAATTTTGCGAGAAGAGTTCCGTTCCATCGATTATACGCATATAGCCGCAGGCGGAGTTTGATACTAATTTTGGTCTTATATTTACATTTTCGCCTTATAGTTTAGAATACATTAAAACGACTTAGAGTTTGGAACATATATACAAAAGCCTTAGAGTTTGGAATACTTTCAGATATTTTACAGCATCGAACACCTTCCGACGTCTTAGAGTTTGGAATAACTTCAGATGCTATAGAGTTTGGGA
>QLNU02015003.1:95566914-95612418 GCA_006491805.2 Dysdera silvatica
TTTTTCATCTCTTCCCACACAATTCCTTTCCCCTATATCCATCTCAAAACATAACCTTCTCCGAGCACTGATCCGAGATCATATTTGCAGTCGCCACCCTCACCCTCGGGCTGCACCTTTATTGGTTAGAGCCGGCTCCAATTGACAAAGCGGACCCAACATGCTCCAAGGATAATTCTCCATATTTTAACGCCATTTCTACGTTAACATGACTTTCAAAACTCTTTAAGCCCTTTTCGGAATATTGTGTCGGTAACACTTGTTAACCACTGTTGCATCACCGGTCTTTTAATTTTAATTCAGGCCTTCCTAGATTCACCACCCCTCTAAACTCCAAACAATCTCTATCAGACCCGTCCTATCTTATCTTTTCCAACCTCAACAGACACTTCATTCCCTCATCTGGGGATAAACGATTTCATCGTAGGTGCCCCTTTATACCCGGAAATTTAGGCTAAAAGAAATCTCGAAAACGTCAAAAGTTTCTATACTCAATGTACAAAATATTTCCACTTGTACTTCGATAGGTGATCTCTTCAACGTTAAAATAGCAAACTGGAGTCGATTTCAGAGCTGCTGTGTTAACGAAATCGAAGAAATTCTAAATTGTTTGAAGTTTTGTAATTGTCCGGAAATGTTACAGAATGTTGTGTAAGAATTAAACCAATTAATCATCTCTACTGCAAAACATTCGATCCTACTAAGGAGAACTAGAATGCATAGTGTTCCTTGATGGTCAATCGAGATCGCCTGTTTACGTAAATATTTAAATGCAGCTGGAAACAGATACCAAAGAGCAAAAAATTCTACCGTCAGGAAGGTTTTTAAGGAAAAGTATCTCCAAATAAGGCTGAAGTATTCGTCTTTACTGAAAGCGAGCAAACTTAATTCTTGAAGGAAGTTTCTCGAGGACATGACTATGCAAAATGTTTGGAGGAAGATTTATACATTCGGTGTCAAAACGAATTTTAATAAAAGAATTGAAATTTCGGGTCTGATTATTTCATCCTTTGAAGGTATTATTGATTCCATTATGAAGAAGTGTTTTCCTCCTGATAACATACTTAATGATGAAGATTTTCATAAACCTTTTCGGTCAGAAATGATTGCTCCTTACGATGTAGATGATGATTTCTCTTTTTCAAAGGCTGAAGTTGATGATGTTATAAGAAGGTTAAAGCTTGGAAAATCTCCTTACTGGATAGCATAACAAATGAAATGATTCAAAATTTTCATAATGTGTGTCCTTCCTTCATTCCTTTGACATTTATTTAGTACATGTTTGGACAAGGGACTTTTTCCGGAACTCTGGAAGAAGGCTAGGGTTGTGTTCATACCTAAAGGTAGTCAAACTAAACAAGTTCTTATTGATAATATTAGATGTATTAGCCTTCTCCCATGATTAGGTAAATGTCACGAGAAATTCTGCATAAACATATTAAATTGGCATTTGAGGAATGGAGATCTTTTGAGTGATGATCAGTACGGTTTTATACCACAGTGGTCAACTGACGATGCACTTCTACGTTTGTGTAATCCGGTTTACCTTAGTAAGTGGAAAAAATTACGTTACAATATTGTTGTTACTTGACATAAGAGGAGCTTTCGATAACGCTTTGTGGAGAGGAATTTTTAAGCAGTTTAGACGTGCTAATGTGCCTAGAGACATATTTTATTTAATTAAGAGTTTTTTGCATGCTCGCACTGCAGAATTTACGCCTGGAAACAATACCAAAGAATACTGTTTGGAAAACAGATGGCCTTAAGGCTCCATCTCTGGACCTTTTCTGTAGAATCTCATTATGAATTATCTTCTGTGTAAATTATCTGCTTTCCCGAATTGTTCTAGTATTGCTTTTGTGATGATCTTCTTTTAATTGTTCAAAGCAAAAATTTTGCTGATGCTTGTCCCTTGTCTCGAGATACTTTGGAGTTACTTTTCAATGCTCAATACATTATTAGCTGGAATTTGATCCATGCACGAGTAAAGTTATGATGGTGCATAAAAATATAAGTAATGATTGCAGAAACAGTCTGTCACTTGGAAATGTTCATATCGAAGAAGTTATGTAAACTAAATATTTGGGAGTTATCCTGGATAATAAATTTCAGTGGAAGGACCACATTTCATACCTCTCAAATAAATGCGAAACATTTTTTTCGGCTTTGTATAAAATCTCTAGGAATACTTATGGACTCAAAATGGATGTTCTTAAGTTAATTTATAAATAAGGCATTGTTCCTTTTATTTCATATGTATCAAGAGTTTGGGGGAATTCCTTAGGGAAGAAAATTATCTGTAAGTTCCTTAGAAAAATTTAGAGAACGTTTCTTCTTAGAAGTGTTCGTGGCTACAGAACTGTTAGCTATGAGGCTCTTTTTATTATCTCTGGTATTCCTCCCATTGACATTGAACTTTTGAGCAATATTGCTATAAGAGAATCTATTTCCAGTTCCCTCTCTTCCTCCTCCCTCAATAGTAATCTTTCCATTTCCTGTATGCCGCATCACGTAAATGGAGACCCCATATCAACTGTTATTTATTCCGATTATATTCTCGAGGATTATCATTTAATTTGTTTCACTGATGGAAGTAAAATGAATGATAGAGTTGGCCTTGCTTTTGTGGTGTATGAAAATGGAAAAGAAAGAGAATATAAGCAAGATCGGATTTGGAATAATTTTTCCGTTTTTCAGACTGAGTTGTTGTGCTTAAACTTCGCAGTAAAATGAGTTCTCGAGTTAACTTCCGGTTTGGAATCAATGAAATTTTTGATTTGTAGTAACTCTTTTTCTTCGCTGCAGCATTTGCAGAACATTAATACTGTATGGATACTTGTTGTTGAAGTACAAATAATTTTAAAATATTTGCGAAATTTGGATACAGACATCAATTTGGCTCGTGTCTGCGGTCTTTGCGGAAATTTTGGCAATGACAGGGCTGATGCCTTGGCAAATCTGGCCACTCATCTAAATATAGGACTTCACCTGAGCGTCCCTGCTTCCCATTGGAAAGGATTTTTCGAGCAAAATGCTATCTCTAATTGGAATGCAGAATATCTGCGATCACCCAAGGCTCTGTGAATCGAAATTTCTTTTCCGATTATTTTCCACCGGGTAAAATTAAAAGCATCCAAAACAAACTTCAAATTCACTCAAATTCTGACAGGACATTGAAATTTTGGAAGGTATTTGAAGCGTTTCAGACTCTCTTCAAATGAATTTTTTAGTTGTGGTGATGGTAAAGAAAATGTCGAGCACATTATTTTAAAAGGTGCGCGGTACTTTCAGAAGAGAGATGCTCTACAGGCCACCTTACAGAAATTATTTATTTCTTGGGAAATGGTGCTTTTTGATTTAGTGAAGTCAAAAGAGACTTGTTCTGTGATTCAGTCTTTTGTGTGTAAGTTGAAATTTTAGTTTGTTTTTGTATTTTTATATGTGTTTTAGCTACTTTTTTTATTGTATTCAATTCCTGGTTTTCAATATGTGTGTTAGTATTTTAACTTCTGTAAGTATCGTGGTATACGATGTGAATCACGAGGAGATAAATTGTATACGATGTAAAAAACAAAAAAATATTAAAAATCCATAGCAGTCTATGCTTAAACATTGCAGAAGGGAATTTCATTTTGTCATATTTCAACCATGCGAAATTCGGGAAGTCCGAAGCCGCTTGTATTTAAAAATAAGGATAATGTGTATAACATCATTTTTATTTTCTGTTAACGTTCTTTATATGCTCAAATCTGTCGTAATTTGTTTCCACACTCTGCAGTGAATTTTCAAGGAAGTTCATCAATTCTAGCTTAATATTTTGCCTGCTGTATTTAGCTATAAGCATTAGTTTATATAGTACGAAAATGCAGGAATATTGTTATGTTTAAAAGCATTATAAACAGGAAGAGGCATAAGTGTGTCAGTTTTCCTTTTAATATATATGCAGATGGATAGGTTTACAACTGAATAGCCATTGCTATTACAGTATATGGATGAATATTATAAATTAGTTAGTATTTGAAGGTTATTTAAAATGATTTTCGAAAGGATTGTATTAGATTCATACTTGATTTTGTAAGCAAAAAATGATTTTCACGTTCTAACAATTTTCCAGCTATTGGCTTCGAAATATTAAATTGAGTGTAACGCAGCTTTACGCTGAAGTTATATTGATTTTGATACACAAAGCAGCCCGGAGTATCAATGGGAAAATTTTCGTCATAACCTGGTGCAGCGTTAGAAATGACCCTTCTCTTGCTACAGTACAAAATGGTTGATGCGGAGATGTTCAAACGGTTGGAAATTTAATGATTCGCATTCCGCACCGTTGCAGATTTGTTAAAAGCTTTTCCGCACGAATTCCCCTCTTCGCGATCTAATTTTGCGAGAAGAGTTCCGTTCCATCGATTATACGCATATAGCCGCAGGCGGAGTTTGATACTAATTTTGGTCTTATATTTACATTTTCGCCTTATAGTTTAGAATACATTAAAACGACTTAGAGTTTGGAACATATATACAAAAGCCTTAGAGTTTGGAATACTTTCAGATATTTTACAGCATCGAACACCTTCCGACGTCTTAGAGTTTGGAATAACTTCAGATGCTATAGAGTTTGGGAATATTTCAGCGCCTCAGAGTTTGAAATACATTCAGACGCCTGCGAGTTTGCTTCCCCGAAAAACTTCAAAAATATACGGGAAAACTGCAGTGCGAGGGATTATAAATTTTTCCTGCTGATTTGCTTGAAAATAAATTCCATATAAATACGTCAGATTCCTTCTATATATGTTTGTTAACATTATTTCACAAAAATTGATTCGTAACTAACTCGCAGGCTGTCGAATATCAATCGTTACAACTAAGTTTGAAACTCCACCTTCTAGGCTGCAAATAGCAAATGCATTTAGCTTAGAATAGCAGGAAGAACGGATATTAACCTTGCATTCAAAGTAGATTAGAACCAGCAACTCTTAAATCGCCATTCTAGTGATCAGAGCAACATTTTTCTTTACACGTATTTTACAAAAGTTTATTTTTACTATTTTCGGCATTTCGCGGGATATTCCGCCGTATTAATTCTATTGAGCTTAACGTTTCAATGCAACTTGTGGGCATCATCATCAGAAGTAAAAGGTTTAGAATAAAAAAATAAAAGCTAAAAACTAAAAACAACCGACCAGGGTCCCTCTGAGAACAGACTTCTCACCTGGATACTCGGCGAAGTCTGTTCGCAGGGGGATCCTGGTCGGTTGTTTTTAGTTTGTAGCTTTTATTTTTTTATTGTAAAGCTTTTACTTCTAATGATGCACACAAATTGCATTGAAACGTTAAGCTCAGTAGAGTTATTACGGCAGGATATCCCACGAAGTGCCGAAAATAGTAAAAATACAATATCACGCTGAGAAAGCCTTCGTGAAAATATTTTACAAATGTTGTTTGTATTTTACGGCCTTGGGATTCATAATTTCTCAAAGAACCTCAATATGCGTTGCCTGAGGAAACGAACCTTTGACAGCGTGCGTGAAAATGAATTTCGCATTATATTGTAACCTTGGAGTTGAATAGCTGCCCACTTGAAGAATACCTTTCCTATATCATAGGTTTTCATTAGAGAATACAATAAGCAAAATCATGGTCTCTAAATTTCAGAATACGTTTTAAATATCGAGCGTCAAATATTTCTCAAATTAAACTATAAACACAGACATTTTTTAAATTTAAAAGTGTAATCTTTATTGCAAAATGACTGTAATTTAATTAAAACCGGTCTTGTTCAAAATTTCTCCATTTCTAAACGCCTATTAGGTGACAAATGCCATAATATACATCGAAATTGCGAAGAATATTTTTATTATCTCTCCAATACTGTAAATAACTTGGAAACTCTAGTTTTGTTCCGCCATTAAGGCAACAAAAGAGTGTAAGTTTGGAATCCGAAGAATGCCACGTCCCGACATTGTTTTTTTCACTATTCTCTGAGAAAATTTTATTTAGCATAATGAAATTTCCAGGAAATAAATTATTTCTTGGGCAACGGAATTTGCATTATCTGTGGCATTTTAACTGCCGTTCAATATCATTAGATTAACTGAGCAATGTAGAAGCAATCATTTTTAATTACCAGGACGGAAAAGAAGCATTGATGACTTCATTAAAGGGGAGAAAACAATTAATTGTTGAAAAAAAGTAAAAGGTAGCATTTTTCAGTTGAAAGCTCTCTGGAAACTAATTTACGCTTCAACAGATAACGCTCCGAAGATAGACTCCTACAACTTTCGCTTGAACAGAAAACAGTGTAATAGATAACGAATTCTATTTCAGTTAATAAAAGGGAATAGTTAACTGAAGTGAATTACGATTTAGAGCTTTGTGTTCCCAGTTATTATCCCGTTCTCTTCAAAGATAAAAATAGAAATTTGGAGTCGTTCTCTAAAGATTCATAAATACATTTAACCTTTTAATTATTTTACCAAATTAGAGTAAAATTTTAGTTGGTTTTGTAGTGAACAAGGTTAGAAAAGGAAGGTTTAATTAGGATAAAATTATAGAGAATAATGAGCATTGTAAACTAATTATAGCACCTTTTCCATGGCATTAAGATCTCCATCAGTTGGATTGCATAACAGGAAAAATTAAGCCTATTTGGAAAAGGGGTTTCTGTGGAAAGAAATGTTGCTCTATGTTAAACGAGAATAAGAAATACTAGGACTTATCCGTCGATGTGTTTAAAAAATGATCCCATTTAAAAAAGGGTACTTTGCAGTGAAACCCGTTCTCAAGGATAAAAAGAGGTTGAAAAGAAGAAAAGAAAAAATTGTGATGACCCACTCTATGAAGTACGAAAAAAACTTAAATTCTCTTTATAGAAAGAGGGAACAGGAACGGGAAAAAGAGCTAGATTTCATTCTTTTGCAATTTTTGGCTACATATAATTGAGGTTTATAATTTTGAAGTGTATATTTAAGTAAAATAAGTTTAAGTAATTTTAATGATATATAATTTTTTAAGTACATCTCAGGTTGGAACCACGCGACAATGTTACGATGGATTATTTTAAGATTATTTATTTCTTAAACATTTATAACTTTTAAAAGGGTAAGTACGGAAAATATTAATAAAACTTTTTATTTTTATTATAGTTCTTTCTGGTCTAAGTTGAGTAGTTACTACTATATGTGTAGTGTAACAAAAATATTCACAAAAGCGCTAAAGTTGTGTATATAGAGAAATGAGTAACATTGTCATGATACGATAATTCCGGGTCACCTGTTTTAATTATATCGTAAGCAACAAACTGAAATATAATATTGACTTTTTCCTTACCAGAAATTAGTGAAGATAAGGATTTTTTAAATGAAATCTCAATGAATATGTAGAATAATTTAGAAATATTAAGTAAGGAATTTTGTTGAATATTTACAATTCTACGAGATTTTAAGACAATAGTAAGAGAGCATATATTATATGCACAATTTTGTGTAAATGTGAAATTAATTTTTAAATACAGATGTTGTAAGGAAAGGTCAAATACTAATTAAACAAATAAAAATATTACAAACTTTATCTTTATTAATTATAATTATCACCTTCAAAATTATACCAAGGAGAAGCTGTACACTAATATCAGTATTTTAAGATATGAGATGATTTATAGAAATATATTTGAAATGTTGTTCGAAAGGCTTGTCATTTCACTCATCATTGTGTTCAAATTAATGTTTTTGCTTTTTTTTTTTGGCTTGGAGAGAAGTAACAACCACAATGAGAAAGCTATGGCAAATACGGACTTAAATCAAAATTAAATTAAAATTTAAAAATATTATTATTATAATTTATTAAAATAAATTAAAATTTATCAGGTGTTTTGTTAGAAAAGTTTTGATATTAATTCAGATTATAAACTGGTAAATTGAACAAAAGCATTTTTTTTTTATTTTTCGAAGTGTTCACTTTTATTAATAAAAAGCGTTATTTAATCTTTTGAAGACACATAAATAAAATGTACTGTTAATAGTTTTCTCCTGATAGTATTTATAAAAATATAACACATAATACATATCTGGGATATTTTTATAAAATATTTTAACGAAATTAATTCTTAGTACTAGAGGCTTCGATAAAACTTAAAAGTGATGGAACAATACATATAAAATATATAATTAATATTCAGAATGGTTTATGTGAACAGGGCATTTTTAGCAATAAACCAAAATAAAGTAGAATAGACAATTTACTTTTTTAATAAATAATATTTTAACATAAAATTATATTGAAAATTTCTATGGTGGTGTTCTCTAAATTTATAGTTTCCCTTCGCTGTCCTGTATATTAGATGGAGACAAATACTTTGTTAAAATGATGATGTATATAACAGTCACCGCGAAAATCAGTTTGGAATGCTTTTTACTTCTAAAGACCAATCTCCACTGTTGTTTTTATAATCTTGGCCAACACTTAATTGATTTTGAAATAACTTTGTATAGCCAAAAAGGATTATATGGTTATTTAAGTTTGAATATTCTGCTATTGTCGATTTAGTTATCTCTTTATTTATCAAAGCTTTCCTGCTCACGTCTTGGGTAGGCAATATATCGACCTGTTTGTCCAACGTATACCTGTCCTCAAGAAAGGGAATTTGGTATACACATAACAAATAATTATTTATTTTAGGTCCGTGTTTATTAAGTTTAGGTACATATACATATAGTGTTGTGTTAAGGCCCTTGTAGCATAAATTAAGCCTGTACAACTACAGTATAAAATATATATTTATAGTTAGGATTTTCTGGCTAACCAAAATGCTCGCATTACCCGGTAGATCGCCTACTCCGTTCTGGAATTTAAATTTTAAACTTTGAATATAAAGCGGTACAGGTAATATATGTGCATAAAACGTACATACAAAAAAATAGAAAATTATCTTAAAACGTCGCGGAAATTCGCACCGAGGTAAGAATTCTGCCTGGAGATAACGTTCGATTGGCAACGATTTTGAAATAACGTTGAGTCTTCGGCGTGCCGGGCCCCTTAAAGAAAACTGGCCCTGGGCATTTGTCTTTTTGGTCTATGCGCTAATCCGGCCCTGTATACATGTATATTTTAAGGTTTTTCAGTGCACATTTGCATGCATACTTTGAGGTTTTTAGTACATATTTTCATGCATATTTTACAGGTATTCTAGTGCATATAATCTAGATTTGTAATGATAACTATATTAGCATAAACTTTCGTTATTCCCATGTAATTAAAAATTGCATATTTATTGAATCGGTCATTTTAAAAAGGGATTATTTTATATTGTTTTCCTATGGAGTTGACCCCTTTTCAAAATGACCGATTCAATTATTGTATTCACATTTTTCCATTTCAACTGTTACGTTACCGCGAAAATTTTTCACGCGCTTAATACTTTTCTTTATATTACACCAGGAAATAAAGAAGTCATACAGCGTTTGAAGGGCAAAAACATTTAATGACGGTAAAATACCCAAACAGTTTTTTAGTTAATGTCCGCTATAATCATTCCATTCCAAGCGTGCTGAGCGAACATCGTAATTAACGATTTGTTACTTAACAGTTCTTTTAATTACTCCCAATTGTGAAGAACCCAAATCAATCACTTTTTTAGATTCTTTTCCTTCCAGTCTTTTGCAGACTGTAATTTGTCAAAGCGACATTTAATTTATAGTTGTGAATGGGTCCCGTCAAGCTTGCACGATAGTCATATCGTGAGCTTTGGAGAACCGTTCTAAACAATTTACTGCCAAAGTCTACCACGTTGTCTGCGGATTGAAAACAAGCAACTCTAGAAATTGCATTAGATCGACGTTGTCTATCCAATACAGAGTAAGTTATAAATCGCAAAGCGTTTTGTAGAGTTAATATTTCTTTTATTATTTAATGCTATATAAGTTAGTATTTCTTTTAAGTATATCTTGTAAGTATAAGTTGTTTTCTGTTAATATTTCTACTATTATTATCTGTTAATTATTTTTTGAAAATTTGAACAGTCTGCATATAACGATCAAAATATATAACACGCTTAAACTTTTTTAATTAATTCTCGCCTCTTTTATAATGCATATTATAAATTTGCATGTAGCACGCTACATATATTCACACTATTTATCATATTGTCGATTTGTGCCCACTTGTTCGGGAATTAGTTTGGTTTTGTTGGCGAAGTTTTGGATTTTTATGCACTGCTTTACTCGTTGCTCTCTTTCGCATAACAAAATAACAGTTAACCGTGCATTAAAAGAAATTGGTTTTTTAATCCTTCCATGTACTTTTTATTTACATTTCTGTGTATAAAGGTCAAATTATTTTATAATATGTCTATCATGACTCGTTGTAAAACTGTCCATAGCTTTTTATTTTGACCTTTGTAGAAAAAGAACTATGGTTCGAGAGCTTTAAATATTTTAAGCCCTTCAAATAGGCAATGTGTAAATTATTAATACTTATTTGCATATTATTATAAAGTATGATGCGAGACGTTTATATACATATTAAATTAGGAAATATATATATATATATATATAAAAAATAAATATTTAAAGTGGAATCTTCGATTCAAATGTAAAATAGGGTTACCAACGTTGTATCGAATTACATTTTCAGATTAGCTAGATTGCAGATACTGCTTTGGCAAGTCTTAATTTTAGAAATTCTTGAACTATGAACCGATGGGAGCAGCATACTTAATTTATCAGATTTGATAACTGTATTCAATCAAGAGTATCGATATCGCTGGTTTAGGCTCTCATTATGATGTGGATATCCGAGCGTTATGCATTGAAAATTTTCTTCCTTGATACTTTCAATCTGCCATTATTATGTGTTAAAATCGCCAGAACCATAGGTTGGAACTTTATCTAAACACTGAGTTTTGTCAAAAGCCGTACGCTTCGTTTCTTTATATCTGAAAATGAGATTTTAGCGAATAAATAACATATTTTCCGAAAAACTGAAAAATTACTGTATTTGTCAATTTCCTGTACGTGAGTTAAGGAAAATTAAAACATAATTTGTTGGGATACTTCCGGTTGCAGCATATCCAACATTGGTTTTCATTCTGTAATTACATTACGAATAAGGTTATATCCTAGAGTTTTCGTTGGCCCATGTCCGCTCATCGTTGGAAGCACTGATTTCTATATAGCCACAAGAGTTAAACGGAACTAAACGTGGCCAGTTTCGATAGGATGACAATTTTGAATTGGTGGCGTGCTGCAGCTGGAGTTACGTCAATTGCATAATATGGTGTCTTTTGCCGAACACCTCGTAAATGTTGGCCTCTTAACAGCTTGAGCGTCAGACAACGAATGTTGGATGAATATGTGGTCAGCATTAAAATAAATAATTTTTTCCTGTATAAGACAAAATGTAACAACTCATATCACACAATATTCTAATTACTGTAGAAAGGTATATAGTATGGAGTTAAACAAAAGTTTGTATAACTTCTCGGTTCATAAATCATTTACAGCCTGTAATTATATATAGAAGTAGCCAATTTTTTTTGTAAAACACAAATTTAATTCATTCTTCTAAAGGTATTGATTTTGTAAGGAGAGCATCTGATTTACTCAATCTCAATAATAGTCACACTTTTATAGGAAGGAAATGGGAAAACAAATAACATTGGCTATTAGAGACCGTCCCTTGCAGGCACTTAAAGTCTCTATGCAATAAAAACTATACTCACCCATATGTTCGTGAAGTTTTTCGCTGATGGTTATTGGTCAGCAGAAATTCGGCGATAAACTAAACCACTCCATCTTCGTTTTATCATCCAAGCAGGGTCTGTTTTTTCCTTTTCTATTATCTCAATTTATATTTTTCTCCGATATTCTTGGCTTAAAATTCAATTTCCGAGTTTAAACATTTCGAATGGATTTAGGGACTCAGTTTATTTTTACTACCGAAGCAGTCACTGTTTTCTCCCCAAAATAAATAAGTAAGAAATACGCGATCATTCCTTAATGTTCTTTATAGTGTCGTCCCCAGGGAAAAACCTTCTCGATTTCATCTTTCGTTTTAGGAATGAAAAAGAAGATACTAGTCTGAAGAAATTTATTTAAGACAAAATATATCAAACGTATTTGATTACGATAGTGACATGGTTTGGTGAATAAGTTGCAATATCGAAATTAATTAAAGCTGTATTTGGGTACCAATTTTATCGTAATTACGTGTATTATCGTCGTTGTTATTATTATTATTTTATATATTTCTCTTATAGTTTACGACACAGTGTACCTCATTCAAATCAAGCACTTTTATTTCATTTTTGACACAGGGTATAATCAAAATATACGTACCTATTTCCTATTTAATATCCACGTCAGGCAACAAATATATAATTTAGTTAAAACTTAATAAATATTAGCATGTATTTAAGAGGAAATATATTTGATTTTGTGTATATTATAATTATATGTAATTATTATATAATAAAATAATAAAAAAGTCAATGATTTGATCTAAGTTACATAATGGGTAGTGGGAATAAGGGTAAAGTAGAGCAAGAGGGAGAGAAAAAAAGAGCAATACTTAATATTTTCTATACAATATGTTCTAAATTTTATTTTAAACTAGTGTTTTCGTAAAGCCACCGTTTTACGAAGTTTTCCTCAACGAAATTTCGTTTTATGAATACGATCTTACACGACATTATAAATAACAGGCAATTTTTACTTATAACAACGATAAACTGACGTGAATTCACAACTATAAAACATATTATCATGACAGCTATTAAGACAACTATTCGAAATACTTATTGGAATATTTATAATAAATATTAAAGCAATTATTATAAGTAGTTATGAGAATATAATTATTAAAAACAAGAGGAAAAATGAACCAAGAAACTAGTCGCTCCAATTATAAATATTAGAGCGCAGTTTCAAGAATCTTTGAAAAAAAATTATACATTCGCTGGAGTACAAACCTGAAATTTCTATGTCGGCCCTGCGGTGGCGCAGTGTGGTAACGCGTTCTCCTATTGCGCGGCTAATCCGGGTTCGACTCCCAGCAGTGCAAAAAGAACGCTTACTCAGAGATCTCATAAAGATCGCACTGCTCACTGTAGTCCGGGGTTTGGTTCCCTAGGCCTTAAGAGGTTCGGATTCCTCGGAAAACAGTAGGTCCCGGCGCAGCATGACCACTGTAGTCTTTGAGCCGTAAAACCAAAAAACAAAGGAAAGGAAAAGGAAATTTCTATGTAGAAATTTATATTTATTTTTTTATTATTTCGCACAAATATAATTTTTAAAATATCATATTTGTATGTAAAACCCTCCTTTTATTCCACTCTACAGAATTCCAATTCCAATTTTATTCTATTTTGTAGAATAACGTATAAATCTAAATAAGAATATAGGAGGACTCAGAGAGAAATGAATTAAGAATTTTGCTATGATTAGAAGAGCAAAAATATTTGATCAACTATGCTTTTTCGTTTTTAACGTATACGGCGAGATTGTTGTTCACTGCTGTTTTTTAATGGCCTCTTTCAAAATATTTTCTGCAAGCGTTTCTTTAGCCTATTAATAACACAAGTCTGAACCAAGTTAAAAAACTTAATTTGTCAATTTCAGAGTCGTGTGTTTCATGATTAATGGAAGCCTTTTTTAGGGAGCATTGAACATCAACAGCACTTTTTCACAACATTCGGATGAATGGAAACTGATAATTACTTTCATTTTGTAAGTGATGAGCGCAAAGCGTAATGTTCTTTAAATGGAAGATTAATTTGTAATTGTCGTTTTCAGGTCAGGCTGTTTGGGGACCGTATTTGAAAGAGAAAAATTAAACGCATTAGTTTAATTCCTATTAGTGCCGACGACTAGCTCTGCAGCATATATATATATATATATATATCGGAGAAGGCACAAATGCCTTCATCACTTTTATGTCTTTACCTTAGAGATACATTAAACTAATTAAGATAAATTCCTCTTGAATAACTAATGCCCGCTTGAAGGAATTGACACATTAGTTTCAACAATTCGATAAAATACGAACTAAATTTGTTATTTGCCCATTAAGATACCTTTTAAAATAAATTTTATAAGAATAAGCAAACTAATAGAAGCATTTTTACATATTATATATTTCAAGTTTCGCCTTTAGCATATGTAAGCTTCCTCTTAAAATAAAAATTTTAAGGATGCTTTATTAACTGAAATTATACTGGAATATTATATATTCACTGAAAGAATAAAGAAATTATTTTAGGGCATTATTTGCTAATTTGTATTACTATTTTGTGTCTCCTTACTATTAGTTTTTAATATTTTCTTTTACATAGTAAATAGTTACCATTTAATAATATTAATTCATGTGTGTTGTTGTTTTAGGGTATGAGTATGCTTTCTACACAAAATTTTATACGTTATAACCAGAATAAATGAACGCATATTTATTTTGAAATCACAATAATTTGATAGAAACCTTCTTTACTTAAAACCTGCAAATGAATTTATGTAAAAGTTGGACGGAATTTAAATAGAACAATTTATTTATAAGCGTGATTTTGCCTCATTCTCAGCATGATTCAATGGCTCCTTGCTAAATACAGCAAGCACGGCTCCTTGTAAATACAGCTATCATAGCTCCTTGCTAAATACAGCAAGCATAGCTCCTTGCTAAATACAGCAAGCATAGCTCTTTCCTTAAACAATTCGCGCGAGTATGTCATTACAGCTTTGATATAATTCAGACCACAACGGTTTTATATGCTTTAAAATTTAGTCTAAGGTTACATTTCTTTAGATCCCTGGAACTCAGAGCTGGCTACTAAGTTTCTTTAAACCCTTAAACATAGTGACAGGGAAAAAATTATAGACAATATGGACTGAATTTTATGATAAAACAGACCAAACGAAATTTTTGCGGATACTGAAAGTATAAGCACAAACAATATTGTTTTCTCAGCTTTTTTATTTTATTATGGTAACAAGTTTCTAATGACAGAAGTAATCCAACCAAATAAACATTAAAAGAAGAGTTTTTTATTATCTATTTAGTGTCGCGAAGGTATAAGAGCGCTCTGAATGAATAGAACAAAATTGGAACAGTTACCTAAATACACTAGATAAATTACTGAAATAGGTTAAACTGGTGAAAGAGATTAGACATTCTGCTCAAAAACTTATTATGAAATATAAAAAAAAATCATAATACAAATGATTCATAAAAGGTCAAGTGATTTTTCCCCATGGTTCGCGCCAAGCTGACTGAAAGTATCTATTATGACTTAGGTTTTGGGTGAGGGATCACTTCGGACGGTCTAAGTGATGTGTAATGAAGGTAATATTGGTTACTTAGATTGATGCCCCCTGTTGTCTACATCATGCAGGCAATTATTCATAATTATCTAACAATTTGAGCTCTAAACAATACTTTTTTGAGCGAAACAAAGCGCATCTTTTGTTATGAAGGGCCGAAAGGTGCCCGCTGTTTGGAAAAGTAAATAATGGAAAGCAATGGAAATTGACGGGGAAAAAACTAATAATTATGAGGGATTTGCATGATTGGCTAATTTATTTATTTTTTTTTTTTTTTTTGCAATGCGTGCTTAATTCACTTATCGTGTGTTCCGGAACGTGTTTCTGAATTAAAAGGAAATAAGCCTTGTGTTTCAATTTCTTGTGGTGATCTATTCATAGTAAGTAAGTAAAGAGTGGAAATGGAATTTTC
The DNA here is from genome assembly GCA_006491805.2 of Dysdera silvatica. Classification (NCBI taxonomy): domain Eukaryota; kingdom Metazoa; phylum Arthropoda; class Arachnida; order Araneae; family Dysderidae; genus Dysdera; species Dysdera silvatica. The sequence continues at coordinate 95,582,629 of QLNU02015003.1, forward strand.
AGACATGCAGACTCAATAGTGAAACAGAACTTTAAGAAATTATGACTATGCCAATCTTATATCACCACCGAAAAGAATACTGATACCTATCATTATATCTGCAGGAGCAAAATATGAAAAAAAAAATTATTATATTACTTGAGATCAAATATTCAGACTGCAAGTGTCTTTGATTATCTGGAAATATTTGTAAATATAATATTTATAATTTTCTTGTTCTTAGGTGAGGTGTTTGAACTTCACTTTGAAACATTCGAAGAAGCGGAGTGTTGATTTCGACTTACAGAAGTAAGCACTAATTCAGGAGACGGCAACACGACAAACGTGTTTTGTTTGGATGTATTTGGCAGTTCTGGATGGTGATACTTCTAAAATAATTACTGATCCAGAAGCTTACGTCACCTAGATTCAATGCTAGGATCCGGAAGCTTACGTCACCTAGATTCAATGCTAGGATCCGGAAGATACGTTTGGGCGGAGACTTCCCATTAGTCTTCCATTAGCAAGAATGGCAAGAAAAGTATTGGGGCAAAAACATAGCAGCGCAGAATTCAAAAAGATTCCACTTTTCAAATTTGAAAAAACTCTTTAAATTACGAAAACTTACGATTTTCACTACGGATACGCGTTGCGAGACCACCATGATGGAAACTTTAGAAAAGTTACAAGTTCGTGTCTTGTAAAATAACTCTCAAAAAGTACACCATTTCTTAATTCATAAAATATTAAAAAAATAATATATGTAATCTACTATTCGTTCTATAAAACTGAATCTTCTTCTTCGCTATTTCCCCATTCCGAGTTTGTGACATAACCCCTGCATTTCCATTGTTTCCTGTTTATGGCTTCGAACTCATGTCATCCATATTTTTGAGGGCCTCCATAAATTGCTATATAATATTGTAAAGTAATATACATTAAATATACGTAAGACATGTTCATTCATGCATGAGTATAGTCAGGGCTGTCCTGAAGAAAATTATTGAGAGTATGCGGTGCTGTCTTAATTAAAGAGTATTGAAATTGCGGGGTTACTGGACTTGGTGATGTCACCGCGCCGCGCTAACTAGAATTCGACTGATCTTCTATTGTCTATCCAAGCCCAATTTGGCAATTAGCACTCTCATCAGTTTTTCATCCTCTGGTCATGCGCATGATATTGTTTTGAGGCTTCGGGGTATGGTGGGTTCATGGTGGTTCTCCTTATTTCCTCATTTGTTTCCATTCAAGTTTTTAAATGACTAGAAAAAAAAAAGGCTGAACTTTGTTGAAAGTTGCCCAAAAACCAGCAAATACTAACGTTTTCTGGAGACTTTGTGAATACGTTTCGTAAGAGTACACACGGCGCTTACACTTTGGGGACAGCCTGGACTATAATATTAAGTCTCTGTGATATTAAAAGAAATGAAATTCCGTCACAAGATAAGAAAATGAGAAAAAGATGATATTCATTCAACTCATGAAACTTCATTATCTGTGAACGATTCGGTGTATATAGATAAAAATTGTTTATCAATTTCTTTTAGCCATGGATATGCAACTACTTTAAAAATATTTTTAAAAGTGAGATGGCTAGTTTTTTTTTATAATTTTGGGAGACAAAAAGTAATTTTATTTAAAAAGAAAAGATGATTTTCTTTGATCCAATCAATTTCTATTAACTTCGATGTTCGGTTCCCAAACAAAGCTAAATTTAACGGTTAGATCAAAAATATTTAAAAGAGTTGATACCATTACTAGATAAGAACTTATCTTTTAAAACCTGCGCTTCTTATCGCGGCTCAGAGTTATCAAAATACGCAATTTTTGAAATTTTAATAACATAAAAATTAAAATCGAAATCTGTATGAGATAGGTACAATACCAAAATGGTTCTTTTTAGTCTTTCACGCATTTAAATTACATTTCCAATGATTTTAGCAGCAAGGCATTGTTTAAAATGTTTAAAAGGAAAATTCAATTTTTTTTTGCTGGTTGATTACATCTTGGGATTTTATCGAAATAATGGTATTTCTTCTTCATTTTCGTAACTATACATTGAAAACTTAGCGCAAGTCGACTAAGAAAAACTTACTCTTTCACCTTTTGAAAAAATCATTCCTGTTAAATTTAAGCTACCCTCCTAAAAACATAAATGAATCTAAATAATTCCAGGTATAATATTTTATTTGTAATACATAACCTTGTGTATATGTTGAAGTGTCCGGAAGCCTTCCTCTACCAAGAATACCGGCACTTGGCACAGCGTCGCTTCGAGGGAGTCCTGCTAGCTGTCATTCCGTAGGAGGGTGACACAACGAGCTCCGCCTTGGCGCAATAACATCGGCTGTGTTGAAAGTAGTACTTAATGCAATTTTGTAATAAAATAAATAAAATTTAAAATTTCTAAATGTTTAAAACTTTAAATGTTCGAAGAAGCAGTTTAACAGCTCTAACACTATAAGAGCTAGTAGCACATCTAACAGTGCGAAAACCAATTGGACTTTTATGAAATTTAACAGTAAGCGTCATGTATGGGAAGTTGATTGGAGATTGGATGGCTTTGAGATTCTCAAAAGCACCCTGTATGTGTTTGAAGACAGGAGTAGAGTTTGTACCCAGATTTCTGTATTGCTCTGTATTATCAAGAAATTTCTGTATGTTTGAAGCATAGAACCTCTTGCATATGATGGTAAATGTCGAAAAATATTTATCTATGTTCAATAACATAAAGCGTTTATAAAAATCCTTCAAATCTCTTTTGTATACTGCAATGCTCTTGAAATTTTTGTGATCTATCCCATTTTTATACCAGTTAAGGGTAAAAATAAATTTTTTAAGACTTAACAAATTGAAGGTAGTTTTAAAATCAGAAGATATTTGAATAATTCTACTGCTTAGTTCCTCTGTAGACAATTGTTGAGATTTCTTAAATAAAAGTGCATGCCTTTTCGTAGTGAAAACTGTTGTTTTGTCAAAATATTTTAAAATGTTCCTATTCTCTCAAATATATTATAAAGAGATTATAAAGATTACAAGAAAGAAAGATTATAAAGATTACAAGAAAGAAAGATTATAAAGATTACAAGAAAGAAAGATTATAAAGATTACAAGAAAGAAAGATTATAAAGATTACAAGAAAGAAAGGTTATAAAGATTACAAGAAAGAAAGATTATAAAGATTTCAAGAAAGAAAGATTATAAAGGTTTCAAGAAAGAAAGATTATAAAGATTACAAGAAGAAAATTATAAAGAAGTTAAAAGAGTTTATATATACCTGTATTGCCCATATATTTATACATTTAGATTTCAAAACGGGCAAATAAACACCTCTTATACCAGTGATGAACAAAGTGTGGGCAATGAAGTTAATTTTCTTAAAAAACGGACGCTTGCATTAACTTTTTCACCTTGTTGTTCATCACTGGTGTAACAGATATCTCTTTGCTCGTTTTGAAATCCAAATGTATAAATATATGGGTGATGTATGTAAACCATTTTAACTTCTTTATAATCAAGTAATTAAACAATTAATGAGTTATTGGGAGATTGGATAGTAGGGTGTAGCGAAAAAGGGTGAAATTTTAAAAAAGTTATATAATGAAATAGCACTAAGTGTTAAAAGTTTCTATTAACCAGTATAATACTGTCGACTTTCTTTTAATTTTCATACTTTATCTTCATTCCCAGAGCCTTCAATTTTTGCAATTTTTACAGTAAATTTAAAAAATATGGTATGTCATTCTCTTATGTTATTTTTCTCATTACATTAGAATTCTGTTGATCCAGCCTCTTATATGTAGCGAAAAATAACGGAAAAATTTGGTGGGGTATTGGACATTTTTTCATAAAAAAAAATAGTAAAATTCAGTTGATCTTTTCCCCTCAAATATTGTGGAAAATAACGGAAAATGCTTCTGCTCATCATTATGATATAAAATAACAATATTTTTTGTCAATGAATTTATTTTATTCAATAAAGTAAACAATTTCAAATATTTGGGAAAGGTCACGGAATTTTTCAGAATTTCAAATTGAGACAAAAGGAGGGGGGCGCTTTTCCGGGGAGGGCGGATCAACGGAACTTTACGGTAATAGTTTCGACGCTAAATTAGTTTTAATAACCGATATGACTGACATTCATTTACAAAGATGTTGAAAGATGGCGACAGTAGTTCCACGGAACAGGACCTTAGTCCACTATGACGTTAAGCCACGTGTCATTTGTGATATTAGTTCACACTCGCTGCCACCCACTCATTTTCATTTATCGCCTTTGGAGTGTGTATCTTCGTTCTATCCAAATTAGAATGTCACATACGAGAAAGCAAGTTAACTGTCCTATTATTGGTAATCCAAGAGAACTCATTAGTATCGTTCTGCCGATGCGAGAAGACATATTGCGTCATTCAAATGGATTAGGCTACAAAAAGAAAATTCAGTGTAATATAAACCGAAAGTCTGGAAAATTTATGAAGAGATTGCTGCTAAACTTGAAGAAATTTGGAATAAAGCTTCAATCCCAGTTCTTCATCGTGTCAAAATAATTTCCTTGATAAAGAGAGAACACGGGAAACTCCTGATTTTTCTGAATTCATACCACGACCGCAAGGAAACTGTCAACTCTTAATATGAAATTCAAGCCTTCAAAAAAGAAGCAAAAGAACTTTTTGATATTGCTGCATGCAAGTACAATGACTATAAACACTGGCATTGTGAAAAATCCCGGAAAGTTCCCATAAAAGAGAAGTCTTTCATAACTGACCAGAAATCTGCCAAAATAGTGGCTATTGGTTCCGTAGATCTTCGAACCACCAAGCAACTCAAGAAAAAAAGCTTCAAGAAAGATGAGAGACCTAACTTTAGAATACCCACGAATTGCCAAACTACAAAAAAACCAAACCCGCAACCAGCACCGAATAATAGCAAACTTCTGGCGCATACGTTTTAGTCGACGAAGACGCAGTCCAAGATTGCACAGTCGTAGTAGACGTTGACGAAATTATTTCCCTAGCAACAGGATCTGATAGATCTGAACAGTTGCCGTCAACATCATCTACGCCCCAAAGAAAACCCAAGCTTGCAACGTTTGCAAGAACATGTGACAGATATGGAGTTGCGGACAGATCTGTTGCCGCCCTGGCGTTCGCGTTATTTCACGATTTAAGCAGCAGAAGCAAAGCTGAAGAAGATTTATCGATTATCGTAGACCGATGTAAAAAGTTCCAAGAGAACGAAGCAAATTGCGACGAAATCTTCAAAAACAAGTGCTCGGAGAAGAAATTACTCTTCAGATCTTTACTTTGATGGCAGAAAGGACAAAACTTTGGTCATGGAGAAGATTTAAGATGGCAGTTCCCATCGCAGGTGTGAAGTGGAAGAGCACATATCGATCATTCAAGAACCTGGTAGCGTGTGTTTCTCAAGCATCTGGCACAGCACCAAATATCAGGAAAGCCCTGCGGGATTTTCTGACAACTAAAAACATCTACACATCAAAACGTCTAGCGATGGGGTGTGACGGTACCGTTATTAATACGAGAAGAGCTGGTGGTATTATTTGTCTCTTAGAGAAGGAGTTTGGAAGAACCCTGCAGTGTGTAATATGTTAAATACACTCTAACGAACTTCCGCTCAGGTATATGTTAGGGCGTCTGGATGGAACTAAAACAGGTCCTCAAGGATTCTCACGATCTATCGGTAAACGTTTAATCAACTGTGAATATTTACTAATCGTTGTTTTTCAACCAATTGAAGGAAATTTTCCAGTCTTCGAAAAAGGCCATTGGAAGTCTTAGTACAGACCAAAAATATCTCTGGGATGTATGCAAAGCTGTTGCATCGGGTGAAACTTCACCGAATTTGGCGGCACGAAGTCCTGAAAAATTATCCCATGCAAGATGGCTTACTACCGCTAACCGATTGCTTCGATTTTACATCAGCACTACCCATCCATGTGCAAATTTGAAGAGCTGGCGACTTTCATCATGAAAGAGTGTATGCTGCGAATGTGGTTTTACATCAAACACAATCCAACCATCAACGATGCTCCATTGAACTTATGTCGTACCTTCTCTCGGTACTTATGCGATGAACTGAAGCTCATTTTAGATTCTAAAATTCAGCGCAATGACTTCTTCGCACATCCGGAGAATGTACTTTAAGCCATGCTCACCGATAAACGGAAACATTTTCGTGAGTTAGGTATGCGCCGAATCCTTTCTGCGAAGTCAACAAAGTAAAAAACAAAAAAAAAACCACTTGTACGTAAGTTTAAAATTGCCAGAATAAATTTCGGTGCTCAAGGCTATGTTGACCTTATCAACTGGCAAAATGTGAAGTTCCAGAACCACACCTGACACTTCGTCTAACGGAAGAACATTTATAGGAATGCATAAAGCAAAGTCGCCTTTTCGTCCACTCATTTCTTACTTCCCATGTCCTACCCAAGCAGTGAAAAGGTGCATTAAAATAGTCACTGAAACTTCTTTGGAATTATGTGGCATTTTAGCTCAAGGTGGATTTATTAGAGCCAGGATTCTGGACAGATCAATCATGCCTACTTCCGAAACGAAATCGCAATACATAGATACGATTTAAGAAGATAGTGCCCAAAGGTAGGGTGGTTGTGACGGAAGGAACTCGCTATGCAGCCACCTCCTCGTGGTGAGTTTTGGGTTGTTCATGGAACCAGCAAAGAGCTACATATTAAAAATAATTTCATAAATAGCAGAATTAATAATTTTGAAAAGGAAGTTTTGAAATTAAAATATGTAGTTTACCCTGAAATTTTACAATTTTGAAAGCTCTTGCTGGGAATGAAGATGATGTAAGAATTCTTTTTCAAAAATCCCCAGTACTACACTAGTCAATAGACAACTTTTGACACCTAGTGCTATTTAATAGGACAACTTTTATTTTTTCGCTCCACCCGATTGGATAGTCACATTGGCAAATGCCAATTATCTATCAGAAACAACTCACTATTCAGACCTTTAGTAAACGTCTCCCTTGATGAAGGGTTTACTAGGGTCTTTGTATATTTTGTTAATACATTTTGTATGAATATTGTTGTTTTTTTGTGTTGTTTTTTTGTGTACGTTGTATTTGTATGGAGATTTGTTAGGTTCGTCGTAATTTTTTTAATGTATTTTATATATATATATATATGACATAAAACTTTTTTTAAAAAATCAACTACATTATCCTACTTACATTCTTCTCGTAGTTAGAATGTACTTTTATAATTTTGTACGAAATTCTTGCTTTTTGAATATGTCTTCTAGTTTAAAACAAAATTAGCATTTGTAATAATTCGATAATAAAAGCTTATTTAAAGAAAATCTAGTTTGTAGATAATTGGAAGGATTCATGTTGTTTGAGGCATGAAGCAACATGGTTTATTTTTCTTTAAGTAAGCTTGTGAGGAAGGACTTTTTAAAATGAGAAATAAACTTAAATATAATTTGAAGAAATTTTTTTGAGCAAAATATCATCTTCATTTTCTTTGCTGAATATATGGGTTCTATGCTTATTTTTAATTTAAGTATTTTATGAGAATTATACAATTAATATTTTAGCATACACCCAATTGTATTTGTTATAAATAAAATATTATGCATGGAATTATTTAGGTATTTTTATATTTTTAGAAGCATAGCTTAAATTTTATGAGAATGTTTTTACGAAAAGGTCAAAAAATAACATTTCTCAGTCAGCTTTCCTTTCGTTTTCAATTTATAATTACGAGAATGGAAAAAGAAATGTCTTTATTTCGATAAAATCCCAAAATATAATCAACCAGCAAAAAAATTAAATTTTCCTTTCAAACATTTTAAACAATTCCTTGCTGATAAAATCATTGAAAATGTAATTTAAATGCGCCAAATACTGAAACGAACCATTTTGGTATTGTCTCGATCTCACATAGGTTTCGATTTTAATTTTATGTTATTGAATTTTCAAAAATTCCATCTCTTGATAACTCTGAGACGTGATAAGAAGCGCAGGGTTTAAAAGATAAGTTCTTATTTAGAAATGGTATCAACTCTTTTAAATATTTTTAATCTAACCATTAAATTTAGTTCCTCTTGGGAACCGTACTTTAGAGATAATAGAAATTGTTTGAATCAATAAAAGTCTCTTTTTTTCGAATTCAATTACTCTTTGTCTTCCTAAATTACAAAATATAATTATCCATCTCACTTTCAAAAACAATTTTAAAGTAATTGCATACCCTTCGCTAAAAGAAATTGATTAACAAAGCTCTTGGATTTTCACTTGTATGTATCGAATCTTTAAATGTTAATTAAGTTTCATGGGTTGAACGAATATCATATTTTCTCATTGTCTTATCTCTCGGCTGAAATTATTATTTTTTAATATTATAAATATTCAATATTATATTTATGCATGCACGAACTCAGAACTGGAGTTAAAGTTAAAACTCTCTAAGCACCACAGATGCGCTTATTTGAATCTGGCGCAACTAAAGAAGGCAATATTTTTCAGTTGCGTAGGTCGGGGAAAAGATAATACAATTAAAAAAAGTAAAAATAATATAATTCAAAGAAAAATGATTATAATAATTTTTCAAAAGATACTCATTTTGAAAATGCATATCCACCATGAACGTTAATCGAAAATAAATCAGCCACATATAAATTGAATACCTTTTACTGTTCATTCGTTCCTTTGTTTGTTCCGTTTCGTTCTCTTCCCTTCCCTACCTTTCCTTTACATTTCTTTTCTTTCTTTCTTGTGAAGCAAAAGAATTCTTTCGTTTCGTACGCTACACTTTTTAATTTTTTATCTTCTTCGCACTTTTTTTAAATATTTTGTTTATATGTACAGAGTGTTCATTTAACAACGTCCCACCTTAATAATTTTGTTTATAAGGTAGACATGATTTGGAGCAAAAACACGTCAATTTTTGTTTTCAGTGGAAAGACCAAAATCAATACAGTGAACCTCCTCTTAACGGACACCCCTCAGATACGGCCATTCCTCTTTTACGGTCAGATAAATATTCCCCAACAGAAATTGATTTACAGTAATGTATTTCAAACACTTGCGTAGCGGTCACCCTCAGAAACGGGCGCAGACAGCGTTTTCATGATTCATTCCCTTTGACTAAAATCCCTATGCGGGCAAAATACGTTTGACCTTCGACGTTCACGGCGTTTTTCACAATAAAAACTAAGGATAAACAGGATAAAAGCTAAGGAGTATTTTCTCTCCTATTAGAAAACAGTGGCAGCTGACCCTGATTTGCCAATTCAAATGACTAATGCTTAACAAAGACTTTGATTATAAGTTTCGAAATAAAATATTTAGGTGATTGAAATTAAATATTTAAATCACTTCAGAATGAACCCCTGTTTCACGGTCACCCCTCCTTTTGGGCCAAACTTTTCTGTCCTGCGAGTGGCCGCAAATAAGGGGTTTCAGCGTATCAAATACGTTTTCGTTCAACCCTTCCGAACCCCAAGCGCCCGCAACTTTAAATTTTCAAATGGTATCCCCTATCTTGTGATATATCATTGTAAACAGCGTAGTATATACAATATTAAAATTACAAAAAGAATGAAATTACTTCATACATTCGTGAGAAAGAGATAAAAATTAAGCTTTTTTTTTACTTTTTCAAAGAAAACTGAAGAGAGAGAGAGAAAGGGCGTGTGCTTTGGCGTATCGTTGGATTGAATGAACTAGTGGGTGTATGAATTTACACTCCGCTTTTGCAGAAAATCAAGTTTATTTTGTGTGTTGGTCATAAACATTGATATTTGTATCAGATAGCCACAATTCTGAAGTCAGCGTTCCTAATTACTGTCGGCTCAGCATTGCAAATAACACAAAATAAAGATTTAATGTTTAGCTATTCTCCCGAAATCATGAAGCAACTTTATTTTTTGAGCGGAAATATTGTATCTTTTACGATGTTTACAATGATATATCACAAGATGGGGGCCTGGGATTTGAACAAAATTAGCTTTTGATGTTAATTTTGAGATTTTCCCTGGAACTAAAAATTGGCGGGTTTTTATCCCAAAATCTTGCCTACCTTAAAACTAAATCTATTAAGATAAGGCGTTTTTAAATTCAATCAATTTGTTCAATAAGTAAGTCAATCAATAAGTTATCAATCAATTAGCAGATGGGTTAGCTTTTTTCCGCAGGAAAGTTTTTAATTATCTCCACGTATTACCATTACTTTTTCATTTAAATCAATGAGTTTGCAAAAGGGTCATCTCTAACATTTAAGTTTTTCATAAGATATGGAAAACTACCATTTTCGTAAGAATAGGATATGGAATGCTATAAGTTCAGTGTCAAAGTCATATGCTACCTATCTATTCATGGCATAATGTTATTTTCAAATTTGGCTGCTTCATCTCCTTTTGTATATAGGGAATCACTAGAAGCATAAACGTTCTGAAGGGGACCAGATTTCAATCTTACAGAAACCTACATATTTATATAGTATATTTATCTTGTTTACGATCATACTGTTTAAGAAATTTTTTTGGATAGTAATTAAAATTTTAAATGGAATTATTAATATTTTATTGCATTTCATGATAATAAACACTATTTTTTAACAGTATAAATTTAAAATTTTCCTTGCTCCGCACTTCATAAGATTTTGCTATTAATTTTATTGCTTTCTAGGCAGTTTTATCTATATTACTTCTTTCAAATACTTTGAAACTTTTTATAATAATACACACGTAGATAAAAAACAAAGATAATTAGCGAAAATGAAAATTTATTACGATGATTTTAATACCAAAATCCTGTAAAATCAACGTTGAATTTGAGAATGTGAAGAGTTTAGAAGAAAATTAGATTACCGAATTCCCCAAACTTTCCACTGATTCCATTTCGCGTAGTTGCTAGTCGATCACATTTTAGAAAGTTTTCATCCGATTTCAACCCTAATTCCGTTACTAGGTCCCTATGCGGAAGAGAACGAAAATTTCCCCAAATCGTCAAAAATTTAATTGGACCTATTGTTTCGGCGAAGAGAAGTCGATAAGGAGCTTGAAAGCGATTCAGCGGATCCGAATGTCATGTCAACGAATACTTAGAACTGAAATTTTCTCTAATGGTTCAGCGTCAGAAACGGATCTCGAAACTTGCTTTTTTAATGCAATAAATGGCTGGGGCACAACATTCTAGAATGAATAATCCTATGTGTCATTTTTTACATTTTTTAATTTATTTAACCCGCGGTTAATTGTAAATGCAATGACAAGAATGATTCACATTATGCACCTTCCCAAACTGCTTCAAAACAACAAATTTTATAAGTTTCTGTTTATATTAACTAACTTTCGATGCTTATTTTTTATTCTACTAACTCGTCTGCAATTCTATATATTTAAAAGAACAGTTTGTGAAATGCTAAATTTCAATGAGTTATATACATTCCCTATTCTTGCATAAACACCTGGTAAATATATCCTAAAAAAACAAATGATGTCTGTCTCCCTAAGAATGATTTCCTGATAAATGATCATCACCATCATTCAAACTTTGTCGACCAGACAATCAATCTATTGCTTTTCAGTATCCTAAGAAAAGCTCATTGACTTAACACATATTTAGTGTTTGACGTTTTTTATTGTATCATGCTGATCTGATTTGATTACAAAGTTGAACGAGCGAAATAGCTACAAATGACGGAAAAAATGCTAAAGAATCTAATTTTAGGATGTTTCCTAAATCTAAGGCCACGCAAATAACGCTAATGCATTCCTTATGGCCATCATCATATTCAATTATTGATCGAACCGCTTTTAGATGAAAGCTTCCAAGTTAAGTTCAAGCTAGTATATCCTGGGAATTCGTTCCTACATTATATCCAGTTATTACTAAACTTACCTCAACTAATTAGATAAGTTCATTTAAAGAGAGAATTCGTCGATTCAAAGCTTTTGTAGGTACATCGTACAAATTAATAGACACGATAGAAATTATAAAAATTGTGTGTATATATATTCATATATATGTCATCATCGTCCTATTCAACCATTATATATCCACTGCTGGTAAAGGTCTCTAGAAATGCTTTCCACATGTCTATGCCTGCACAATTCCTTCCACGTCACCCAACCTGTTTTCTTAGTTATTATTTTCTTATTTTTCTTTTTCATATATTTCTCATGTATTTATTATATATTTTCTTATTCTTAATTCATATATCCTTATTTCTTATTCATATATTTCTTATTTCTTATTTTCATATATACACATATATAATGTGTTTTATTATAGAGGAACGAACGGAAGAACAGTGGTGTTGGTTCGTAACAACAAAAGAATTAAAGTCTACCTTCTTGAAGTCCAAAGCACGTCAGATCGAGCAGCGAGGTTCGTTGTTCAACTAACACAGCGATACCAACTTCAGATAGTACAGGCATACGCACCAACATCAGCCATACCGCGGGAGGTAGAGGACTTCTATGAAGAAATCAACAGCTTCACACCAAAGGGAAACAACATATCAAGCTCACCATGGCGGATTTCATCAAGAATTGAACAACAGAACAAGATAGACATCGGTTGGTAAATACGATACGGGATGAATGAACATGGCATAGAATTTGCCGAATCTGAAAAATCTTAGCATCATGGAATTCATTTTAAGAAGTAAACTAAAAGAAAATGACATGGAAAACCCCAATGGAGGACCCAGCGAAATTGACTATATACTGGCAAACAATAAATCAATTATTGAAGATGCAGCGTACTGACAAATTTAAAACTGGAAGTGATCATCGAATGTGAGATGTAAGTGCACTACATACTAAACTAGAAAGCAGAAGCTCATTAGGAAACAAGTATGTAAGAGAGTGGATTTAAAAAAATTAAAAAAATACGAGGAATTAAGTTGGAATTAAAAATCGTTTTTCTTCACTGGATAGGACTTATGATAAGTTGACATCTCAGAGCAAATGAAAACATTATTAAGACAATAATTGAAACTGCTGGGGAAATTGTGTTAATTATAAAAAGCAGAATAGCAAATTATCTGAGAAGACGAAACAACTCATGAAAAGGCGAAGACTTATGAAGGTGGACAATCAAAATACCAGTTGCAGGATCGAGTATGTAGAACTTTGCAAAACTTTGCGCAAAAACATGAAAGAAGATATAAGAAAATTCAATTGTGAGTTAGTAAGAAGGCATGAAAGCACAAGAGGCTTAGGGTGTTAAAGGAGTTTGTCTATTTGGAAGAAACACATCATTGCATGAAAGGAGAGGATGCGCTGTAACAAGAAATAGGGAAGATTATTCGAAGAGTGAAAATTCTACACAAAGCTATATGATGAAACGTGGATTAAAGGAAGACGCTGAGATAGTCGAAGGAACAGCTCCTAAATCTAAAGAAGAGTAGCATTGCAATAAAAAGTATGAAGAAAGGAGATCCCTAGCGTGATGGCATCACATTAAATATTTAAAAGAAGCTGCAGAAATGTAGAAGCATACTCGAAAATTCTTTACCAATGCTCAACCAGTGTACACACCAAACAAATGGGATTCTGCAACAGTAATTCTTTTGCATAAAAAGGTGATAAAGATGATTAAAAAATTGCCGACCAATTAGCTTGTTACCTGCTGTTTATAAATCTTCACAAAATGCTAACACATCGCCTGCAGAAAAATTAGATGCAGCTCAACCGAGAGACAAGTTGATTTCGAAGTGGATTCAGTACAGTGACCATATTCAAGTATTAAGATATTAATTGAAAGAACACATCAATATGACTCCATTGTGTCTGCATTTATTGACCATAAGAAAGCCTTTGACTCTATTAAACATCAGCAGTCATAACTCTTTAGGATCAGCAGACATTGAGAATATGTACATGACATGGTGAAAATGTGTGTTAAAAATGTAAGTGCAAAATTTCTGTTACATAAAGATACCAAAACATTAAATTGGTAAAGGGTGTGAGGCAGGGAGATACCATTTCTCTAAAACTTTTTATTCAGCTTGACAGATGATTTTTCAGCAAATAAATTGAATAACAGGGGATACAAATAATGGTGAATATTTAAATCATTTGCGTTGCTGATGACATTGTTATTTTTTCAACGAACCATCAGAACTCCAAGACTTGTACAGACCCTCGACTAGAAGTAATAAGTGGACTCAGATGAACCAACAAAAACTAAATCATGTCAATAATTAGTAGAGGAAACAAAAATAACAAGTTGACAACACTGAGCTAGAAATTGCTGATTCATCTATTTACCTTGCCAGCTGATTCAATGGATGATAACATTATGAAGAACTCAGCGGACGTATTAAACTGGCTGAGGCATTGAAAGAAACAGTTTTATCCTGAAGGGGAAATTGCCTTTGTGTCTAAAAAGAAAGGTCTTCAACCAGTGTGTATTGCCAGTCCTCTCTTATGGATCAGAGACATGGAGTCTAACAGTTGGAGCAATACGAAAGTTACAGACAACGCAAAGGAGCATGGAGAGGTGCATGCTTGGAATAACTAGGAGAGATCGAAAAAGAAACACTTGGGTGAGAGAGCAAACTAGAGTAGAGGACATCATTGTTAAAGTAAAAGGGCTGAAATGGCGATGGGCTGGGCATATTGCAAGAAGAACTGATCAACGATGGACAACAGAAATTCTGAACTGGATTCCAAGAGACCACCGAAGACCTAGAAAACGTCCTCAAACTAGATGGGTGGATGAAATAAGAAAACAGGTTGGGGTGACGTGGAAACGAATTGCTCAGGATAGACTTGTGTGGAAAGCATTTGGAGAGACCTTCATCCAGCAGTGGATAGATAATGGTTGAATATGATGATGATAATGTAATGTAATAAGTTATATACAATATTGTTAAACCAGGTTTATAAATATTTAAGCTAAACACTACTTTAAAATTTGAATTTGGTTAACACTAGTAAAAGTTATATACATTGTACAGAGAAATTGTAAAAAATTTGTTTGTTTTTCGGAAAATATTTATACGCTAAATTCTTTAATCTTGTTCAGAAGGTAAATTTTTGGTATTTGAACAACAAATTGAACATGGATGAGTTATTAGATAAAAAATTTAATTTCCTAAATCTTAATTTTTACTCAAAGTATAACGAGTAGTCTTACCACAAGAGTTATATATAATATAATCGATATATCATTATGTTTGAAAACAAATATATAATTTGCTGCATCTACACTGAGCAAGACCAGGCTTCGTGAAATTTTACGCCAAGTCATTTAATGCTATCGGTTAATTAATTTTGTTAAATGGCCTTCGGCGACAAAATATTCTATAACCGCTTAAACTATCGAAAATTGGTAAAGAATTTCAGCTTTGCATAAAAAATACGGTATCTAATTGCCTGTGTTACTCTTTCACGTAAAACTCTTTTAATTAACGAAACAATTTTGAGTGAAACTGGATTAACACTATCCATTAAGTAACGCTATCGTCCACTCAGTAAGATATAAATGGTTTTCATTGCCACGTAATACATTGTCGCACATATCATAAATCATTCCATAAAAACAGCAACTAACATTTATTTGGAAACTATAAAAATGAGAAAATTATTATTAAATTTCCCTCTCCACAATGGATTTGTCGGTTAACAATAATCATATATTTTATAGTCTCTCAAGTACATTCCGCCGAACTCCAGGGTGTCCCGACGACAATTCAGTGTTTCACGGGCATTTGTAGAAATCGCCAACAATCCGAGATAATTGTTAAATTCTGTAAATTTCGTGCCCCCTAACAACCATAATAAGGGAACCTCGTGACTGACACAACTAAATTTTCTGATTTAGGTTTATACGACAATATAACCGAGTAGGCGAGGATACAAAATCAAATTTGGTGGCAATCGCCTGGGGGGCGAGCTACGGTCCACTGAAAAATAAGTTCACCCTATGATGATGCTTTCCAACAAAGCATCATTCTGGATCGGGTGCTTGCTGCGTGGATTGCCTAACCAGTAATAGCAAATGAACTGGAAAGCGTTTTACTGTTATTTACTTTTATTCGTGTGAGAAGTTTAGCTTTCTGCTTTTTGCAGAAGTGAGGTCCTGTCGTACGAAAAGCTGAGGGTCTTTGCATAGGTTTAAAATCCTTTCCAAAATTAATGTAACAAATTATTTATAACTGCGTATTTATATAGAAAATGAATTGAATGTGAATATGAAGTGTCCTACGTATAAAATGAAGTTATGTAGATATGAAAAAAATTGTGGTTCCTAACTGCGGAGATGATAGAGTTATGACTGCGCTCCGACTGTGATGAATTTAAAAACTTTTAATGGGATGAAAATAATGAAAATGAAAAAAAAAATAATAATTTTGAGCTGCAAAAATAAATGATATCTATCGCACCCATATCCTTACATACTTTCCGTGAAATAAAAAAATCTTGTATATCGTAGAATTTCCAGACAGGGTATGGTTGATTTTCACAAGCATAGGTTATCATATTACGAGTTTTGGGGAACACAGTGATTGAGGTGAGCAAAAATTTTGTAATGTTATTCCTTTCTGATAAGCAATATTATAATAATAATGCAAAGGCAAAATCGTATTAAGTTGGGTTTTTTATCTTTATGTCGGGTGGTTAGTTAGTTACTACAACAATATTAAAGAAATGACATTTATGGTAGAATGGGTTTATTTATTATTTTTATATTTATTTATATTTATTTCTATATTTTTATTTATAATTATGGTTTAATTGAAATAGGGGAAGAAATGTTTAGGGAAATATTCCACTGAAAAGGAATATAGTCACATAGTTCTATGAGGGAGGTTGCTCCAAGTGGTATAATCATCAATTTCAATTAATCTGGTAAACTGGCTTGAGTAAATGATTACCAAAAATATTTTTGTCCGTTTTATCTGTCACGAATCATGATTAATAAAATTTGGATGTTATATTCGGTTGAGTACTCACCTGAGGAACATCTTATATATTTCGGTAGAGGACTTGCCACTTTTGGAATATTCCAGAATAACATTAAAGGTTTAAATAATTTTTCCTGTACTTGTGGACCAAAGACACTCTTTGATTAATGATGGATGAATAGAAATTGTGGCGATAATTGTCCAGCATCTAAAGTCAGTTTTTCTTGCTTTGAGGGTTCTTCACAGACCAAATTCTCGATAGTGCACTCGTTTACTTTTTAGCATCACCAACAGAATATTTTCAGAGTGAGGGCAATAGGAGTTCTCCTGAATAACTTCGTGAACAATTGCCTTAAACTTTTCTGGCAAGAATGCAATTTTCTTGATCATTCCTTGAAGATGCCGTGTTTCATGGATTTCTCTCCGGATATTCTTTATTTCAAACCAGATGCATACAAAATTTTATAGCAAATTTTGATAGGAGCTTCGAGTCATATGATGGTGATTGATATGTAAATACTAAGAATTCTATTGACCGTAGTAGCCCATTTTACGAGGACTCTTGCTTGTAAAGTTTGGATGACACTCCCAAAGGGATATCCCTATAAATACCAAGGTTCAATTTTAAGGGGGCCCTTAAAGATATCAAGGAGGTATTTTTGCTCTGAATTCAGGCCTTTTTTTTTGTCAATTTCTGGCACAATAACTGAAATAGGACATAAACTGTCACGCCAACAGTGTCACATGTTTCCAAGGATTTTCTGTTGTTCGAGAAAATTCTTGTGGCGCATATGTATTTCCATCAATCTTCTGTTTAATATGATGAATATTCAGTTCGTTGATATGCATTAAACATGATATCAGTGTGCGTACCATGAAACCAATACAGATTATTATCAGCAAGGAGTTCAAGACGTAATTAAAACATCTGAATGCAGAAATACCAAACAAACAACTGGTTGCATGGTTGAAGAAGTCTTTGCTATTTTTCTGAGCCCCCTCCGAGATTTTGGTATTCCTTTTAAAGTCTTGTAGTTCATTGTAATTTCTTATAAGACTAATAATTTCATGCTGACTTATAACAGGTATGGAGGCTATCTTCGAAATTTTTGCAATGATACAAAAAACGATGTCGTTGATAACTTCGTTTGACGTATCTTTCTTGTTTCCTTTCCACAATAGCTCATTTTTAACACAAAGGAAATGCTTCATTAAATTGGCATACGAGGGTAAAATTGTATTTTTAATCGTACTGGAATTTCAAAAATACTACATGAAGATTTACTTCTAGCTAAGGTTATCTTACAGTTAGTCCAACATACAGCACGATTATTAAAAGATACTTGCAGAGCAGGAAATATGAACCATATTGAGAGACAACTTTAGTTAGCACTAAACGAAATAATGGAATAGACAGGTAAAAGCGGATTTACTTTCTCAGCACAATAAACCCTTTGCAAACATTTTTGTTACAAATATGGTTTACATTTAGATCCGCAGCTCCGAATGGAAAATGATGTTATTCGAGTGGTTCAGGGGATAAAATACCTTAGGATAATTTTGACCGCTCTTTAGAATTTCGATCCCATATCAGACATCTGCAGGATAAATGTTTGAAAACCCTCAACGTCCTGAAAGTTCTGTTTCACACATCCTGGGGAGGGGGAGACAGACCGATGCTCACTGCTGAGACTCTATAAGGCATTAATCCATTCTAAATTAGATTATTACTGTCCGATCTATGGCTCATCATGCCAGTAGTTACTCAAACAACTTGACCCCATACATCGTTAGGATCTACGACTGTGCACTGGGGCCTTTCAGACTTCCCCAGTCACTAATTTATATGCTGAAGCCGTAGAACCTCCATTATTTTTACGACGCCAACGACTTTCTCTTAATTATTACATTTAAAGACCATCCTGCATCGCAATTACTTTATCAACCTTGTTTCATTTCACCTTTTAATGCTTGTCCTTCAAGTATCCCAACCTATGGCATGAGGATGGAAAATGCTGCAAACTAATTGAGCATTATAAAAACCATGGTAACGGAATCTATGCCAAATATCATTCCTCCATGGTTTGTTATTGGCACAGACATCTGTTTGAATCTATCCAAAAGACAATACCCCAGACATTGCCTATCGGCAGGCATTCGCTGATCTGTCTAGTACGTTTGAAGGCTGTTCCTTCATTTTCACAGATGGATCAAAACGGATGATTATGTCGATGCGGCATTTGTTTGTGGAGATGTCATACAGAATCAACAACTGCCAAAATTCTGTTCAATATTCACACCAGAAATCCATGCCATTGGGTATCATCTGTACAGATTCGCTCAGCGTTTTGCAGAGCCTAGCATCATACAAAATCTCGCATCACGCTGGAATCCACAGAGTTCGTGAAAACAACTTGTGGATATAAAGCACTATCAGTATATTGTGAAATTCTGTGGGTTCCAGGTCATGTCGGAATTTCCAGCAATCAACAGCCTGACATTGCTGCGAGAGCAGGAAGTGTAGTTTCTGAGTGCACGACTATTCCATTCCTAGATCTTAAAACTCATGTCTTATCCCATCTGTACAAAAAATGGCAGTTGGAATGGGACAAGCAATTTTTTAAAGAGGTTCAACACAATAAACCTCGTCTTGAGGTGTGGCAGTCTAGCTATAGTAGTGACCGTCGTAAAGAGGTCACTCTGGCTAGACTTCGCATCGGGCACACAGGCTTCTCTCATCATCTTTTAAAGGGAGAAGATGCCCCGATGTGTGCCACATGTGGTGAAGCATTAAATGTTTTACATATTTTATGTATTTGCCATGATTTTAACCATCATTGTTCACTTATTTTTAACCAAAATAATTTTACCCTTCGTGACATTTTAGGCGGTCCTTTTAATCATTAACTCGTTTTTAACTTTTTACCTAACATTGGCTTCTCCCATCTCATTTGATTTTTATATCATTTCGTTTGTTAAATTTATTGCATTATATCAAATATATTTTTACCATTTTAGATTTAATTTAGACTTAATTTTTACTATATCTATGATCTCACCTTGGTTGGTGCAGAATGACCATTGCTGTACTTGCGCTATAAAACTACAACCAACCAATACACAAGGAATTATAAACTAGATCGCCTTGATTTAGTAAATCAAGCTTTATTAATCAAGGCACATTATTACTAACTGGCTAACAATTACAATTTGTTGAAAGACGACTTTTATCTTATATTTGATTATCATTAAGCTATCCAACGCAACGAAAGCCACACGATCGCTTACTTCAAGCTAAAACCACTAGTCAGGCTGGAACTCATGCTACCATTTAGTGGCATTTTTTAAGTTAGGTTTGCTAGTTGGGTATGAGAAGAAATTTCTCAAGCTGACAATAGCGT
This sequence comes from Dysdera silvatica, assembly GCA_006491805.2. Classification (NCBI taxonomy): domain Eukaryota; kingdom Metazoa; phylum Arthropoda; class Arachnida; order Araneae; family Dysderidae; genus Dysdera; species Dysdera silvatica. The sequence goes on from QLNU02015003.1 coordinate 95,602,918, forward strand.
TTTTGACAAAGTAATTCATGAAAATGCAACAAACCGTTAAAAAAGTCAATATACATATTCACTTAGAATGTGGAACTTCAAGATGCTTGCTAATGATTTTGGGCTGAAATTTGACGATAAATTGTTTTAGTTGCTTGGAACCATGTAATGACTCAAACAATATGAATTTCAAGAAAAAATATTTTTGCTCCACCCTAATATTTATTAAATAATAGATAGCCAGTTAACAAACAATCCATATCCAATAACAATAAAAAGTTTTATTTACTTTTTACTCTGATATATTTATTTTTATGTTTACGCCTAAGTAGTGGTAAATAATAGCCCTTTAGTTTATCCTTAAATATTTACTGAGGGATTCAGTGGGAAAGTAAGTAACTAAGTGAAGTAACTAAGTAAATAAATAGTAGCTAATTTAGTGTACATGTCTGAATTGAAGTAGGTGGCTAACTAAGGAGTAAATAAAGTAGAATGGGGTATAAATACATAAGCAGATGAATAACTACGTAAGTAATGGTAGTAAATAAATAAAGTAAATAAATAGATGTGTAGAGTAAATAAATAACTAAGTGAAATAACTAAGTAAATAAATAACTAAGTAAGTAACTAAGTAAGTAAGTAGCTAACTAAGTATAACTAAGTAAGTAAGTAGCTAACTAAGTATAACTAAATAATTAGCTAAGCCTATCACTTTATTATGTAACAGTGACTATATATATTACTATTACTAGGTGACTGACATTGCCTTAAACCACAGCACCTAGCGAGTTATGTGATATAATTCTACCAAATGCCGCAGTCACAATTACTATGCATATTTTATTCTTATTTATTTATGTATTGTATTATTACACACATTACATACTCTAATAGAATATACAATTTACTTCATATTTCAAAAAGGAGATCGATATATTGGGCACTCGTGGATAGTTCCTTTTTCACAAATTTTTGTAACAACGAATATAATTATTAAAACTATATAACACCTAATAGACAAAATGTACACATAAAGGCCGAAATCTTATTCGCAACGAAAGGGAAATTATATAATAGAAACGTAAATTAGTGAAATGTGTAAATCGAGGCATACGGCTTTAAATACGAAATTCGTATTGATTTTAAAATTGAAAGCTAATGCTATTATGATCCATTTGTCATTTAAATGAAATTTATGAATTCGAATTTAATCACGTTTAATGGATTTTGGATGATCGATAATAAAGTAATATATTGCGTCTTTATTTTTGAATCTCCTGCAATTAATGCGTTTTCCTAAAAACACATTAATAACAACAAAGTCCTAATGATTAAACGAAAACGGGAATGGGATATTTAAAGGCCCTAATTCAGTGTAATTCACTGAAATATGGATTTGTTCCTTTTTTATAAGTAAAATAAAGGCTAAAAGTGTTGATGTGAACAACGTTATGTTCTTATATATATTTGTAACCGATAAGTAGTTAACTACAATAATATCTTATTTATAATAATCTATTTACGTAATTATATGATTTAAAAATAGGTCCTTACAATTTATGGCACATAATACATATATAATTTTCACAATAACAATTACTTTCAATGCCTTTATGTATGCGTGCATATAACAGAAATAATGCAACGTTAAAAAATCCTGTAAATTCTGAATCCGGCACTTGCGGGGGCAAAATCCCAGCTCAATGAAGTGAAGTGTTGTAAATTGCTATTACACGCAAAGTAACAAACACAGAGTCCTACATTTACTAATATACTGCATATGGGTATAAATGTTTATCGATCATTTATTTATATGTAAATTCAGTATGGTTATTAGCGGAAAATTGACATAACAAAGGCAATCTTGTATATGGCTGTACGGATCATCCAAAGACGATTCTATATCGTGACTTATCTGGTACTTTTCTAGAGACTCAACGGTCCGAATAAAATAGCTACGCATATTTCAATATGTCGACATATATTAATATATTAATTAATATAGTATGCATATGTTAATATAAATTCAAAGTCTCTATCAGTGAAGAAAATTACGTAACGTAATAAAAGAAATGGAAGAAACCCAACTAAGTATTTTAAGACTAAGCCAAATTGTGTGGACAGAATTTGGTCAAATGCAAGTTGACAATTTTTAATGAGGTATTCAGGATATGATACCTATAGCAATGGTGTAGGTATAATTGTATAGAAGAAATTAACAGGCGCTCTTAAATGTTGTAAGGCAATCTCTGAGAGAGTCACTCCTTTGAAGTTGAACACAAAGTCAATTAAATGAACGTTTTACAAGTCTACGCATCTACAGCGGATTCTAGTGATCATGATATTGATGAATTCTACGAGATTGTAGAAAATTCTATGGAAACAACAAAACCACATGAAATTACCATCAAAATGGGAGATAATAGTGCCAAAGTAGGAAGAGGAAAGATCACTCTAGGTCATTTTGGTTTATGGAGGAGGAATGAAAGAGAAGACAGACTGGTAGAATTCTGCAGTAAATAAAATTTTACCATTGCAAATACTTGAAGCGAAAAACCACCAAGACGGTTATACACCTGGAAGGTACCAGTAGATTGTAGAGATGAATTAATTAGAAATCAAATTGATACATCATTTTTGGTCAAAGGTTTAAAAATACGATGACATGCTCCAAAACCTACCCCAACTCAAATCGTGTTTCCGACAACAATATACCAATAAACAACATTGATCTAAAGTTAAAAATAATTTTCAGAAGGAAATCCAATCCAAAACTATACTTTAAGACATTTAAGAACAAAAAAATGGCTGCATAGTTTACTTCAAAGATTAAAGAAATACTTGAGAAATGAAACATTGTAAGGGAAACTAAGCCGGGGATCAATGGAGAATGCTAAAAACTACTTTTAAAGACTCAGCAATTAGTGTCATTAGATACAGATTAAACAACAAAAAGGAACCTTTATTATAGATAATATTCTGAAACTAATGGATAAAAGGAAGAAATTTAAAAATAAAGACACACAGAAATGCAAAATAATACATAAAGAAATGCAGAAAGAAATAACTTTGGCTAAGGAAAAATAGAATGCTTTTAAGTGCCAAGAAATTGAGCAGCAATAATTGACTCATAAAACAAAAGAACTGCTCATAAAAATAAATGAAATATCAAAAAAGTACCTAACGGAAACCGATCGCATTGAGAACAAAAATGGGGAAATTATAACTGACTTTGATGAGATAAATTAAATTTCGGAAGAATATATTCAGGAATTGCGCAAGAAACAAAGAAGCAAGGTGGAAACTAGTAAAGCAACAAGGCCCAGATATTAAGGAAGAAGAGGTTATGCAAGCAGTAAAATCTGTGAAGGGTGGGGGAAGCAACCTGAACGAATGAAATCCCCAACCAACTAATCAAATTTAGTGAAGAGATAGGAATAAACGAAATCACTATATTTTTTAATAACGTTTATAAATTTGGTATGATCCCAGAAGAAATAAACGAGTCAATTCCAATCCCCAAGGAAGTAAAAACCACCAAGTGCGCAAAACATAGAACGTTCCGCCTTCTTAATAATATAAGCAAAATTTTGCGAGAAATTATCTGTGGGCTCCCACAATAGAATTTCTAGTTCGTTTTGCAGGCTTTTTCTAATTGTTGCCACTTAAAAAATTAAGTAAATAAAACTGAATATATTTAATTTCTAAACTTGGCAAACTGCCAAATAGTTTCCTTTTACATAATCTTTTCTGATTGCACGAATTTTACTTTCTGCATCTGGCAACAGATTTTGTATAATTATAATTTCGTTTCATATATTTGGCAACAGTATATGTGATTGTTTTCGGAATTTTAAAAAGCAATCAGTCTTCGATTTTCCTCCGACCTGTGTACACGTCCCTTGAAGGCTCCGCCAATAAAATGGCGTTCAAAATTCTTTTAACGTTGCTTTGTAATTTAATTGTCTTTTGGCGAACTAATGTAAACATTTTAAAGCTCTAATAAATATTATTTGAATTGGCTGAAATTGCTGCATCTTTTCAGAAAATATTTCTGCAACTACAACACATTTTCATTATCCCTGCAACTGATGACTGCAGACAGTTTCCATTGTATCCTCATATCCACAATAGAATTTACAAAAAAAATGGATGAAAGAATTGGTAATTCACAATTTGGTGTTAAGAATGGTTTTGGCATAAAAGAAACAATCTTCACATTATCGCAGTTGGCAGGAGAGGCAATTAAAGTGAATATCCCTCTTCTTAACTGCTTTGTGGATTACGAGAAAACTTTTGATAAGATAAAACATGACAAGTTGATAGAAATACTCTTCAAGACAGGTCAGAATTCCAAAGATATCCACAGAATTACAATAGCATATTGGAACTAAAAATCAAAATCGACAACGATGAAACAAACTTGGTGGAAATTAAGGGAGGTGTTAGACAGAGATGCGTTCTTCCATTTTCTATAACCTTTAGAAAAATAATTCTTGATAACCGTAGAACAAATAATCCTAGAATCCATGGAAGAGAGAAAGAAGTTATAAACATAAATGGAAATATTTTAAATAACTTAAAGTATGCTGATGATATGATGAAAAAACATTTTTGCCACAATAACGATTAAACAAAAGACATAAGATATAGAAGGGTCCTGAAAAAACAAAATTCAATGAAATGCAAAAAGTTCTATGTAGGAAAAAATGAATTTACATCTCAGAATCCTAATTCTAAAATGTTATATTTAGCCTATTCTGCTTTATGGTTGCCAGATCAGGACACTATAAGAAGACGCCAGAAAAAAAATCGAAGCTATTGAAAAGTGGACCCCCAGAAGGCCATTGAAAATAAAATGGACTGACAAGATCTCTAACCAGGAAGTCCTGAACCGATCCAATACAAAAAGAATTACCATCACTTCAATTCTAAGAAAAAGTTAGCATATTGAGGTCAAATAATGAGGCGAGTAAAATACAAACTACCCCAACTGGTACTGAAGGAAAACATCATGGGGAAGAGACCTAGAGGCAGAATATAACGAGGATGGATGGGTGACTTAAAAACTTGAACTAGGCTAAGTACGGAAAACATTATATATACCAATAGAGACCATAAAGCGTGGTCCATATTTGACGCCGACCTCCGAATCAAAGAAGGCACTTACTAATGATGATATATCAATTTAAAATTCCAGGTATATTAAAATACGTGTATGTACAGCGAAAAATTTTAACATCGAATAACAATATATTGTAATGGCTACATCTAATAAAACAAAATTATTCTTATTTCTATTATTATCCTGGTGACGATAATCTGTCGTTTTATTTAAATTCTTTTTCTTATAACACTAGAACCGCGGCTGAAGTCATTTTGACCGCGCTTGACTATTCTTTAAAAACTATAAATAAACAGAATTTTATTTTTGTTTCAACAATAGTAATGAATTTGGTTAAATCCCAATAATATTCATTTAAGGTATCCGCCTATCTTGAAAACGCAATTTGTCGACAACTTTGGGGAAATTTTTATATACATATATTATAGTTTATATATCTCTGTTTACAAAACAGTTTTCCTTTTTATTCTACGTCGATTTGAAATAAAGTTATAGCCATTTAAAAAGAAATTGTGAGCTGCGAAATTAGATTTGAAGCAGCATTTCGGGACGGAAAGCTGTCGGAAAATGCAGCATTTCACTTGGTTTGAAAAGTTTTTGATTATTCAGATTTTAATTGAATAATAACACTTTTTATTATTTTATAATTATTTATAGTTATTTAGTTTATTTCTTTACACGGAAGTAGCAACATTCTTACTCTCAATATTTGTGTACATCTAAAAAAACTCGATTCGTTTCGTTCGAACTTCATTTTGAGTTTTTAATCGTGATAAAGTGCATTTTTCAGAGAAAAGTTGTCACTGAATCGAAATATTGTAAAGAATAATGGACCATTATAAGAATTATCGTCCAAAAAAACGAAAATTTAATAGAAATAGGTACACTGCTATGTTTGAAAATCATACTGTTCAAGATAGTGATACTGTAATACCAATTACGAGTTCTTCGAAACTTAGTAATAACAAAGAACCTTTTTTAGATAAAAAATTATCATCTAAAATTAGAAAACTGTATGGAAATCGAATAATGGACAATCAGACTTTAATAGCTCTGTTTACAATACCATGCTGCCCAGTTTTTTTTTGAAAGACGAACAAAACCTAGAAGAAGACTCCCGATTTGGTTTATGTTCAAATTTTTGCTTGAAATATAAGATTTGTCCTTTTTCAAAAGGATTTGCCTCTTCAAAAAGAGTGAATGTTTCCCACATAATTACTTTTGCAGATTTTGCACTGAAACTAATAGGAAAGGGCTATGTAGCAGGTAAGAATTTCTTCTGTGTGCTGGATTTGTCTTTCTTCCCCAAAGAGACTTTCCGGAGGCAGAAGCTGAAAATTCTGCAGATTAAATCTGAAGCTGCTTTAGAAAGTATGAATTATGCGGCGAAAGAAGTCAAAATGCTGAACATTCTGCAATAATGTATATCGAGTTGTTGAGTATCAATGAACGGCACCTGGCAAAAACACGGTTTTTCATCATTAAATTGTTTCGTAAGCTGTATATCAGTTGACACCGGCAAGGTATTAGACGTCGAAGTAATGTCGCAATTCTGCAGGTTCTGTACAAAGATATCCAAAACGGCAAGTACCGAGAACACACACATATTTGTCGTAATCACCAGGGTTCCGCTTCAAGCATGGAGACAGTTGGAGCGTACCGTATTTTTGAACGGACAGAAAACATCAGGAACTTACAGTATGCAGATTATTATGGCGATGGCGATTCTAAAGCTTTTGAAGCTGTAAAGAACATCTACGGTGTAAACACAGTGAGCAAGTTAGAATGCATCGGGCACGTTCAGAAAAGGGTTGAAAGTCGTCTTCGGAAACTGAAAAAGACTACGAAAAGGCTTGGAGGATAAGGAAAATTGACTGATCGTTTCATCGATAAAGCACAAAACTATTACTGGATTGCAATTCGTGACAATAAAGGTAATTTAGAAAGAATGCAAAGTACTGCCATGGCAGCTTTTTACCATTGTTGCTCGATCAGTAAATATCCCATGCGTGGTCAATGTCCATCAGGAGCGGATAATTGGTGTAAATTTCAACGGGCCAAGGCATTGCACAAAACGTTCAGCGATAAATCTTCTGGGCTTCTTCAGAATATCATAAATATTATTAAATCAGCATATATTCAGCCATGCAGCCAAAAATTATTAAAAAAATGTCTTCATGAGAAGATACAAAACTTTAATGAAAATTTAAATGGCGTACCGTGGAATATCGTTCCAAAACAAAACTTCGTTGAACTGCAAACATTACAGCTAGGCTCCTATGTAACTGTTATTCTGTTTAATGAAGGTGATAGAGGTGTATCAGCAGTGTTAAATAAATTGAGATTTAACGCGGGCATTTACACACTAAATGGGTTGGAACTTATAGACTATTTGCGAATAAATGACTCAACAAGACATTCTCTGCCCCATGCAAAATCTCAAAGAAAAATATTACGTTTCTATTATATATTTTTATGTATATTTATTATTTTAAAGAAGAAAACTTTAAAATATGAAGGAAAAGAGGGTCTGACTTATCAGGCAGGTGAATTATAGACTGATTTATAAAGGTAAATTTAATTCTAGACGTACCTGTGTACATATTTTCTGTTTTGTTTTTTTTACGACAACAGCATTCAATTGCGTTTCTTTTTTCCGGTAAACTCTTCACCATTAACATAATACCTCAAATTTTAATTAAGGCATTTTCATGAAATTGTCAGTATATGTTTCAAATACTATTAGTAACCAAATAAACTAAAAGTTTTGATGTGGTTGACATTCATTTTTTATTTACAGCTGTTTTTATAGGAAATGGGTTGCAAAATTTGTAAAAATGTTAAGTATTAATATATCATTGTCTGTATTTTTCTTAAACTTTGATATTTCTCTTAGATCTTAGTTCATTTAAAAACTCATTGTCATATATACCTTTTCCTCAAAGAAATTTAAGATTGTTAAATTACAATTTTGTGTACAGTGTTCACCATTTTTCAAATTTTACTAAAATTTACCTAAAATTATCCAATTCCTTAAAATGTATTATACATATAATTAAATTTTCTAACATTTTCATGTTTTTACTTCACAATTTACCTAACAGCAGTAAAAAAAATTTTTAAAATAATATTTTTCAAAAAATTTGGTCCGAACGTAGGCGGATACCTTAATATTTTCAATAGTTAGGTTAATTTTAGCAATTAAATAAAATTTCTAGCACGTATTTTCTTTCCGGAAAATTATTATTTACGGAAAAAAAAATCTTTAATATCATAACGTCAACTAAAATTAACCTTAAGTCATTTGCGGATCCAATAGAGAGGCTATATGACGATCGCCGCACCCCTTGAGTCGGGATTATATCGTGAAAAATGAAGGAATTTTTAAATGTGTAGTCATAAAATTGCAAAAAATAAAACTAAGTGCAGAAGTAAAATTTCAACTGTTATCAGTTTGTAATTAAATAAACTGGGACAGAAATTAAAATGAATGCCAAAATGATAAGCAAATAACTGCTATGTGAATTTGTCAACGTTGTTATTTGACATCGATTGCAAATAACGTTTCTGATCCGTTGCAATTATTTCGCACATGATTTATATTTGGTCGCACGAAAAGCAAGTGTTTTTCAGGGTCATCTGTTTTACATTACTTTCCTCTCGATTTCACGAATTGATAGAATAACATTAATATTTGATCAGGGATTTTAACAATCAACGTTAATAATTTATTTATAACGTTTGTCATATATCTAATTCATTCATACATGTAAGTAAACTGATTGAGTGATAATCAAGCCAAATTATCTCGTTTCACATATTGAAATTCAATCAGGAAAAAAAACCAACCCCTAAATAATTCTACGATGTTCGCATAATTCTTATACATTATTAATTAGTCATATATATATATATGTTATAGTTATTATCATTACTTTATACATTATATTATTCTTGTTAATTAATTATGATAATACAGTGAAAATCGTTTATAACGACATCGTATATAACGACGAAACCTGCTATAACGACGGCGATTTTGTAGTCTACGTAGATTCTAACTAGGGAAATTCGTATCGGATATAACGACGCGACTTGACAGTCATAAAGCAGAACCACGTAGGTTAGTTATTAAAATTTAAAGTTAGTTATCAAAATTTAAGCGTTATTCTAATCTTGTTTATTTACAAATGTAAGAGTAATTTTTATCACTGCTAAACCTGAATATTAAAGATAGTGAACTTAAAAAGTGAGTTATTAATTGAATATCACGAGGGTCATATTCTTAAAGGGCCCATTCTATTTTTTCAGTGTAGAGCCCACAAAACTCTTAAACCGGCACTGTTCTGAAGTTATTAGTATAATATAATAAATATTATTTATTACATTTGTTTGCT
>QLNU02015003.1:95612518-95650773 GCA_006491805.2 Dysdera silvatica
CAGCAATGTTCATCAGCTTTTAAACAAAGTAATTTTACCTTTTGCAACATTTTATGTGACTCTTTTAACCACGAAAGTATTTTTAACTTTTTATCTAATATTCACTATTCCCATCTCATATGATTTTTTATATCGTTTCGTTTGGTATATTTAATATATTACTTTCAATATGTTTTTACCATTTTACTTTTAATCTATTTTTATTTTAAAACTGTGTGTACGTTCGCACTTTGTTTGGCGCAGAACGACTCGTGCTATCCTTGCGCCATAAAAATACAACCAACTATCCAAAGACGAATCGTATATAACTGGGTGTTTTAAGCTGTGCAACGCGGTTTTTGGGGCGTTGGGGGTTTCAAACAAGGGCGTCGCAACATTGACTAATATTTTACATAATATGTTATATGAAAATGCTTGTAACGTGTATCGAACATATTCGCAAGCCGTCGACAACTTAAAGTAGCTGAAGGAGATCCCCTTTTATATAATGATAAAAAACCATTTTAATTTTTTTAATTATCAGCCATTAGAAATCGTGTTCCCTTATTAGCTTCTTTTTAATTAATACACACTTTACTTTCTTTTATTTGGTTAATGGTTTTATTAAAAACAAAGAATTACAATCCCGATAGCTAATTCTGGAGACTGTTGAATCTTAGGAACCACTCCCGGTGCCGGATTTATGTGCTAGCATAGAGCTTTCACAGACGTCTTGAATGGACCTGGTGCTATTTAAATTTAAGTGTCATTTTAATCTTGTTTATTTACAGGAGAAATTTCCATTATTGAGATACCTAGATACTGCAGATAATTAACTTTAAAGGAAAAAAATTATTGATTAAATATCGCAAGGGCCACATTGTTTAGGGGCTCATCCTGTTTTTATATCATTATTGTCATAAGGCCCCTTAAAGGCCATGCTGCATTCACCGCCCGAAATTAAGTCTGGAATAGGGACCCAAAAGTACACATATATTTACTTGTCAAATTTTCAGAATGGGTGGAATAAACCCTCTCAAACCTTGAATAATTATGAAAATTCTGACCACAAGATCTCGTTACGTAAACCACTAATTTGAGAATACTTCAACGGAAAAAATATAGAAACCATTTACTTTAAAAGGAGGACATTATAAAAAATTAAATTTTGATGGCAAAACTACAAGTAAAAAATTACAATGATGTCTGAAGGCAAAATTAGTATTTTCTCATTTATTTTTGTATGATGTATTTACATTTCTTCTTTACGATAAAATTAGCTCATCTTCATTCAATATTATCTTGCAAAACTTTTTGAAGCCCCTTATATTAAACTTTAGTTACGACCTTGGTTTAACATTACAAAATGAAGTTCTACAATGATAGAAATGCAAAAGGTAAACATATAGAGAAGATAGTGAAGTTAAATTAAATAGAGGAGACAACAATTAATTACAATACGAACATTAGTGTAGCGTGGGGGGGGGGGATGTGCCACTGGGACCTCAGATCCGGACGGAAAATTCTCAGGGGGCGCCAAATTTAAATATTGGACTGGTGAAACTGAGGGGGTGCTAATGGGTTTTAGGAGGCGCAATACTTAATTTACCGCTGGCAACCAACGCTATGTCCCTGAATACGAATTATTATAATTGAAAAGAATTAATGAAAGCTAACTCAATGAATATAGCTACTTTTATCATAGTATTACAATTTTCAAAGAAAATTTTCTAGCCTTTTGTGCAGTGAAATTATCCTTCAAATGTGAAAAATCTGAAGAAGACGACAAGTCATTTTTAATTGAACTAAGAACTAAAACGTTAAGAATGGAGTCAGCCATAGTAGTAAACAATAAGTATATTTTCTAAGTTTCAATATAGAGAATGCACGTTCTGCTGAGGCTACGGTTACGGGGATCGTCAGGAAAATTCTGACAGCGACCGCTATGTTCGGTAAAGCATCCTGGGAACCCTTTTCAAATAAGTACTTAAGAATGATCAGTGGTGAAGAAGCTAGTGTTTCCGGAATCGATCAAGTGAGAACTTTCGGTTCTATGTACAAGTTTAATCCGTTCAAATCGTTTAAAGAAATGGCCATTGTTTATAGTAGTTATATGCGCGGATACATACATGTATGCTGCAACGTGCATTTCGATCAATTTAATACCAGTCTCTTTGCAATTTGGTTTAAATAGTAGTCCATGTACTACACCATTCTGCGAAATAACTGGCAACAATATATATACGTTCGTAAAGAGATTATATATTGTCCTTCGTAGCTCAGTGGGTAGAGCCTCCGCCCGGCAAGTGGAAGGTCGTGGGTTCAGGTCCCACCGAAGGCAGAAATATTTATTTTCTTTCGAACGTTTCACCATCTAATCACGCCATACCATCGGCGTTGGTATCACTACGCCAATAAACGTTGATTGATTGACATTGTTGTTTGATTTCATTAATACTAAATGATCAGCGAAAAACTGATTTTATTTTTAAGGGCGCAGTTCCCTTACCTCAGTGGTGGATGTCTAAATAGATACAAAACGCACGTGGCTAGGGGCAGTACATTTTATGAGGTGGAGATTGGAAACCAAAATAAATTATTAATTATATATAAATAAACATAATAATAATGATGTTTATTTTACAGGCAACCAAGAAAAAGGAAAAAGCTTGAATACAAGTACAAAAAATAGTCAGGAAGGTCCTTGACGGATGACTGGAAAAAAAGCAGACTAAATGTCTGCTTGACAAGTTCCGGCCACTACTCAGATAATAAATTATATAAATATAAAAACACATTGGAAAAAAAACATAAATTGGGGAAAATGACGACATTTTATACAAAATAAATTATGTATTGACAAACAGAAAAAAAATTAAGCGTTGACATTTAAAGTGCAATAAATTAAAAATATTGAAGTGTAAAAAACTACAATAGAAGATATAAAGCATTGACATGTAGGACACATAAAATGGAATTAAATATTAGCATGGGGATAGTAAGTACCTTTTTAAAGAAGACTTAAATTTATACTGGCTTAAGTAAAACTTTAGTAAGACTTGTCGGGAGAAGATTGCAAACCATGGCACCTTGGGAGTCGATATGACCGTATAAGTAATGAGAGATAGACTGCAATGGAATAAGGCTTATGCCGTATCTGGAAGGGATAGCAATCATTACGCGGACGAATCTGAATAACATTAGAGTGAAAGCCTTTGTGAATTCGTTTGAACATGAGAAGGGCCATTCAGGACCGAGAAAATTAAAGAAAATTTGAGCAATTAAAGAAAAGGATAATATGGCAAAAGAAGCCCATAGGTTGGTTCTATTACTAATAATATTTGAAGTCATAATTTTTAATATATGTAATTGAATTTGTTCAATTTTACGTATATTAAAGTGAGTTGTTTTTGCCCAAACCTTACAGCAATAGGTGAGGTGGGGTTGTACTAGGGAAAAATAAACGGAACGGATAGCTCTGATAGAAAGGCATTCGTGAGTTCTTCGAAGAAGTCCAAGAACCCTCGCTGCCTTAGATATAACATTTTCACAGCGAGGGGTCCAGGAGAGCTTATGATGTAATAATATCGCCAAGAATTTGTGAGTAGATGCGAAACGAATATTGTGATTATTTCATGTAATAGAAGAAGTAATATTGTAATTATTTCATATAATAGGAGAAGGAAAATTATGTGGATGCTTAATATGAAATAAAACGCAGTAGATTTTCGAGTCATTGACCTTAAGTTTGATAAATTGAAACCAATCAAGAACCATAGCTGTCTGTAATTGAACGACTGATATTAGTTGATCAAGGTCATAGTGAGAGGCAGAGAAGTAAGTATCATCAGCATAGATTGTAGGACTACCATGGGTGAAGACCTAGAAAATATCATTAATGTAAACAAGGAACAAGAGTGGACCAGGTATGGAACCCTGAGGAACCCCTAAATAATTAACCATGATGTCAGACCTAATTCCATTCAGAAAAACATATTGTTTACGGTCAATCCAGGAATATTAATACAAGTATGTACAGTGTAAGTAAGTATTCAATGATTTTATTTGCCACAGGTAAAACTAGTATTTTCGGGGGGGGAACGATGTTCGCAAATACAGTATCGAACTTTGGATATTATATAGTGCCCCATATAATATCAATAGTTATCCTTACGGTTAATTCCAAATTGCTATCAAACTCATATGTATTAAACGTTTTATTCTCTTATTTTACTGTTCCTCAGATTTTCTTCGATTAACGCTGATTATATTTTTCTTTCGGCAAATGATTTCATCTGTCAGAGAAAAACTAACGTTTTCAATTGCAAAGAAGACGGCTTTTACAAGCCTTATATCGAACTCACGTCCCTATATAGTTTTAAGCCTCATTTTCATCGTTATTGACAATAATCTGGCAGATATTAAACGTTTTATTTCTTTAATTCTTTGGTTGGTTGTATTTTAAAGCGCTCATATAGCAAATGTCGTTCTTCGCCTAACAAAGTGCCTTCATTTTTGTATTCCTTTAATGCTTCTCAGTTCAGCGCTCTCAATAACGGATTTCTAAGTATATGTAAAAGGAACATGCCTAGAGGCAGCATAATTTGTTGGAAGACGGTGGGGAGGGGGGTTCCTGTAAACCCAATATAAATTATTGCTTATAATATTAATAGAACTAGTATTTCGAATACTACGTGAAGAATCAGTTTTACATATAAAATTTGAGAATAATAGATGTATGTTTTTCAAATGTATTCTTTTTTCTTAAGAAATATAAAGAGACCTGCACCTCAGCATGTGTCTAGGGCGGCTGTGCATCATATACCTAGAATGGTTAATCCCTAAATTTGCCAGTACCTAACCTGAAGCTTAAGCAGTCAAAATATAGGCTTTATCTCATGGTGTGCCATTATATTTGCCCGTATCATTAAGCATGTTTAAAATATTTCTCATGAGCTCTTTCGTAAATACGTGTTCCTATTTTTATTTCATGTAATCAAATTAACCGCATTCGTGTCTCTTATTGGAAACCTGTGGGCCTATGTTACGCAGCAGCTGAAAAATCGCCTTTAGTAAATAAGAGCGTAATACGTTATGGATTTCGCAATGTGTGAAATATCTATACACAGAGAAAGTATCAGTATGAAAGGAAAATATCCGAGCACAATTTTTAAACACGTCGCATAGGAGGGTTACTTTTATTCTCCATCAATAACGGGTATGGATCATAAAAGGAGCTCAAAAAATCAATTTTCCATCCATAGGCGAAAATTTCAGGAATTTTGGCTTTATCCTCTCCGAAACCGAGGTTTCTTCTAACCGAAAATGGGAATTCTCTGGAGGTTTTATATTTCGACTATGGCATGTAGACTGATAAAACGGAATCATACATGCCTCAGGATTCAGAATCCGGCTTTAGCATTCAAGAGGTATGGATTCGCGTTCCTGTTCCTTCTTTTTGCATTGCAAATTGGCAGAGCTGTATTTTTTGTCGATGAATATATATTTCGGAGCTACGCTTCCTCTCTGACAGTAAAATACGGATTTTTTGGTTGGCTTAAAATAAATATTTTACGTTAGAGACATTACGCGAATTAGTTCTGAGAAAGTTTCAAAGAAATCTTATGTACGGAGTATCTATTATAATACAGTGGCATATCTCCAAGGGGATTTAGATAGTTTGCATAAAAGAAGCAAGGGTAGCGTATATCAATATAAGTGGGCCGATGAACCAAATAATTTTACTTTGAATAATCCTTTGCAGCTGCGTTTTTAAAGAAAAATTAGCGAACAACGATCAGGTATAGGATTTTTGAACTTATTAAAATATAAATATTTACAACTCCTTTTAATCGTATGCAACAAGAAACGCAGTCTTCAAACCTTCTTATTTCAGTGAAAATTTCTCTGAAGAAAAAAGTTTTAGCTCGCTTGCACGATTCCAAGATTGCTTAATAAATATTCAAACACCAATATGCTAACAGCTTCAAGCTCTTTGTGCTTGGAGAGATTATTTAAGAATATACAAAGTAGTGTTCCGTTACTGATTGTTTCTTTTCCACCTGTTATTGTTTTATTTGTTTCAGTTCCGTTTAATATTTTTCGTAAAGAAACAAATATAAGGATTGACGACATTGAACTAGAAATTGCTGATTTATATATTTACCTTGGCCAACTTATTTTAATAGAAGGCAACATTATGAAAGAATATCGCAGACATCTTAGACTTGGCTGGAGTGCATTCGGATGAGACAGTTTAAGCCTGAGAGAAAAATTGTCTTTTGTCTAAAAAGAAAAGTCTTCAACCAGTATACATTTCTAGCTCTCTCTGATGAATTAGAGACATGAAGCCTAAATAATGTAGCAATATGGACATTACAGAGAATCTAAGAGAGCATGGCGAGGTGCATGCTTGGATCGACTAGGAAGGATTAAAAACAAACATTTGAATGAGAGAGCAGACAAGGGCAGAGGACATCATTTTTAAAGTGAGTAATTTAAAATGGCGGTGTGCTAGGCATATCACAAAGAGAACTGATCGATGGACAGTTGAAATTCTGAACTGGATTCCAAAAGATCCAGAATACCTAGAACCGTCCTCAAAATCGATGGATTGATGAAATAAGAAAACAGGTTGGGGTGACGTGGAAACGAATTGCTCAGGATAAATTTGTATAGAAAGCATTTGAAGCAAGCCTTATCTAGCAGTGAATCAATAATAGTTGAAAATAATGCTATGAAATATATACACAAACTGTATTTCACTCTATTCAGGGTGGAGGAGATGGTCAACTGTTTGGAAATATATACTGCTTCTCATGCTACATCCTTTCTATTATATTCTTGTAACAACTCACCTTCTCCATTCAAATTTCGTTTGCAAAAGTTTTACTTTACTGAATGTAGAATACTAAAATTCAATACCTTTTGACACTTCTACGTTCTGTGTTATATCATATATCACAAATAAGAAAACGTAAATTAACTGTCTTCCCTATTGCACAGTTGTATATGATTTTACAGAAATGCTTTCGAATCCATAGTAACAGAACTATTAATGTTATGTATATGAGTAGGAAAACTGCGTTTACACACATATATGTTTAGCCGAGTATTCTTTAAGTACCCAACTTAACCCTTTGAATGATCAACCCCGATTCAAGTTATAAGAATGCATATCACTTTTCTAAGTCCAATAATGTATGCAAATCTGCTCGATAAATTAAAAGATGATCATGCTATGGAGTAACGGTCATGAGTTTATCGGGCAAGCCGGTAATCTCAGTTTGACTAATAACGGTTTTAAAACAAAAAGAACCAAAGAAAATGAACATTTACTAGCTTTCTTCTCATTGTAGAAGGGTTGATTCCCTAACATTAAGGGACCCGGTGTCCTCAGAAAAATATAGGTCCATTATCCTAAGCTGACGTGGAAGTAACACATTCGTTTATTTCAGCGTTGACCCGATTGGACTGACAATGATATCATAGACTGTATGACACTTTTTTCGCGCGAGCAATCTGGGGTGACCTACATATTTTTCAGGAACCTATAAGTCCCGGTCCAGATTGACCTTTACTGTCATCCTTGAACCCTAAAACTCAAACCAACTAAAAATCGATCAATATTTACGACCTGAACTTCACCTTTTCTTTTCCCCTAGATGCATGAGCATATTTATGTTCAAGAATGAAATACCTTTTTGTATGTGTTCAGTTCGCTGAACAAAATTACAACTAAATTTTCAATTATTTAACGGAACAGAGTCAAAAACTAACCCCTGGTCGATAGTGTAATACATTTATTCATACTTCTGCTTCGTTTAGCCCTAAGCATACGCTACGACAGGCCGTTACTAGTTGCATACAGTAAAAATCCAGTTCTTGGCTTATCTGATAACCATACAAAAAAGTGCGATACGAAAAAGTGCAGGAAGCCTGAATGCCATTCTAAGCCAATTTAAAGGAAATGTAATTTAATGTGAAGGAAATGCCCAAGCATCTGTTACATTATTTTTCTTATGAGTTCTGATTAGCTTCATCATAATAATCGGATTCGAAGGAACGAAACAGGAAAGCAACAACAGTTTACATACAGGTATTAAATGCTTGCCGATTGTTTAGGCCAAATGTACTGGCGCCCGTACGGATACTTCTACGGTTGGGCTGAGAGAAATCATTACCTCCGTCTGGAAGGCTGTCAAACATTTTAGTGAATGTAAGAGATTAAAATGCTACAAAAATAATTGATACTGCTTGACAATTAGTAATGAGCTAAAAAGTACCTTATTTTAAAATGTGACTGTAAAACTTTTGAAAGTAAATGCACAACTGTGCCCAATTTTTGCCCAATTGTGCACAACTCAATTGGGCAAACCAAACTTGCAAACGGCAATGGGGGACCCGAATTCCCTCTGCCGCACCACATGGGAGCCCATGGACACAAGAACAGATAAAATCATACGGTATGGGAATCTACAGTTTTCCGGGGGGATTCTAATCATTATTTTCTGTGTACTCTCTCTCTCTCTCTCTGACACTACCGTTAGGGCCTGGTTAACTCTTGGGCCCTGGAACCTCCATATTACTGAGGCCCCCAAATTTTGTATTTTTTGATACTTGAACAAAAGGCTTAAAATGTCAGTTTGAAACCTAGATGTTTTCATTACATCCTAGTCCTAGTAATTTATTATTATTATTATTATTATATTTAATGACATAGGCATCATTGAAAATGACTTTAATGCAGTGATTATGCAGATAATATACATAACAATAGTTTTTTTATGCTACTTACCTATTGAATAACTTTCTTGAGAGTGCCTGGGGTAGGGCCCAGCATGTATGCTTGGCTCTGGTCCCCCCTCTTTGGCTTGATCCGGCCCTGATTACGGTGGGCGCAAAATAGGGGCTCATATCCTATTGACTTCAAATACGAGTTAATCAGAAGAAAACATGCGTTGATTTGTATGTTTATTACGCTACAATATCAACAATCCTGCTGCGACGGAACTCGTGGTTTCCTGAGGGGTCAGTACTCCTACGGCTAAGGAAACAAAACTCCGAATTGGAGTGCGTAAAAAATATAGCACGTGTTCGATAATACCATTAGGTGTCGAACTCGGGTTTTTACCATTACAGATAAATGAGTCGCCACTACACAACAGTAGAAGATGTCTATTTTTCTGATTGAAGTATTCGAACTGCTTAAGACTTGGGGCATCAATCTCAGGACTACAGTGAGCAATCAGTTGTTAAACCTTCGTTTATTGTTTGGCTTTGTTTTGAGTCTAAGCCGCATGGACACCACGCTTTCCCACGCGTTTCCGCTGCACTATCGCAGGGCACAGTTTATATCCATCCATTTTCACTTCAACATATATTTACGCAGGTTAGAAATGAATATATAGGAAATGTTGTACATTAAAACGCAATGTAGGGATTTTGCTTGAATAAACAATGGAATTTAATACACAGAGTTGATTTATTAATTTCAAATCTAGAGTTCTACGCTGTAAATCTATTTCAAGAGTTTCGTTTTCCCAACTGCTTAGCAATTTGTGCTACTTATCTTGTCACATAAAAGGAATTTTGCTATCCAGTGCATTCCTGCATAGCCCTCAAGTCCAATTATCCTTGTTGTCGGAGTGGATAATTGATAATTTTTGGTGGAGCTCGGATATTAAATTAATAATGGGTTGTCCGACGACGAGTGTCGGGTCCAGTTATGCAATGATCCTATCGTTTTACACGAGGATGTCAGAATCCAGGGATTCGGTTCTGAAATGGGAGGGGACGAAAGGTTTTAAATTGCGTTGTGTCGAAGATGCCAACTCTTCTGAATAATAATTTGTCAAACTTCCTAACTTACCATTTTTCTCGTGATCCTGTCAAAATGTTGAATGTACGTGAAAATTATGAATTGATTTACTTAGAGCTTATTGGCTATGAAGGAATTGTTGTTGTTATTATCTGCGCTGTATAATTTTTGTCTCTGCGAGTATCGGCAAAGATTGCGAATTTATCTAATTACTTTCTAACGAGCCACGTCATTTACTTGTGCGGAAGCTAAATCTCAGAGTTTCAAAATACGGACAGCGCTGAAATAACACTCATGACAATATTAGTTCGCTAAATAATAGAATAGGAACAAAACATTTTCCTGTGCATTTATAAAAAATCTAGTTTTATAAAAAAGAGACATTCTACTCAGGGTCTTTATCTAATATAATTGTAGGCGATACATGTGAAGTTATACCTTTTGCAATCGCTTGGAGGGGTATTTTGTTATTTGAAATTTTCTTACTCTAGTATTTATATACTGGGTGGCCAAATAGAAACCGTAATAATAATTTAAACGTTTCCTGCGATACTATTTATGGCCCTGTTTAACTCAAATTTAGGACCTTTATATATCTTATCATACATTCGCGATTCGCATTATGAAAAGCGGGGCTAAATTAGTTGAACAGGATGTTACGTTCATATTTACTGACTTTAAAAATTGTTTTATGGTAGCGTTAAAATTGCCAAGAAATAATCATTGCATGGACGATAAATAACACCGAAAAGTTTATTTCTACATTAAAAAGTGGAAGAGTAGCATCTATTTCAACAAGTAAAGAGAAACAAGTAGGGAGGAAAAGTATTTCAACAAGTAAACAGACAAACAAGTAAAGAGATAAACAAGTAAAGAGACAAACAAGTAAAGAGAAAAACAAGTAAAGAGAAATAAGTAAAGAGAAAAGTATTTCAACAAGTAAAGAGACAAATAAGTAAAGAGAAACAAGTAAAGCGAAAAAGTATTTCAACAAGTAAAGAGACAAACAAGTAAAGAGAAACAGGTAAAGAGGAAAAGTATTTCAACAAGTAAAGTGAAACTAAATGATAAAGAGGGTATATGCAGAAAACCTACAAATAATGGTAGAAATTTTAACCATTTCTATTAACTTCAAATGCTCGATATCCTCATCATTCTTTTACTGCAGTTGCAGGTCATCTAGGTGGAATTCCATCACGCATATGTCTCTTGTTTAAAAAATTTCGGATCGCACAGTCCGTATCGCTGAGTTTGAGCAAAACCTAGACCTCGATATAAATAATGATTTCTACAAAGGACACATCATGCACCTTTAATGTCTTAACCAATCCATGTAGAGACATTTCATGAATTTGTCGTATCCTATCAAATAGGTATCTATTTGCAAAATTCCTGCACATCAGTCGTGCTCGCTTCAGATGAGGCGACGGTACTTGAATGACAGCTTAAATGCACGTATGTTGAAAAGCTAGGAAGGCGTAGGAATATAAAATTTCTCTTCCTTTCAATCACAATGCGCCCATCAGCCATATAGCACCCGATGGAAGATTAAATAGTTGTTTCGATATCTGGTTTAAAAGCAGAAGACAAAATGGTGATATTTAAGTTAAGTTTTAAAACGAACGTTTTGTGCTTATTTTGAAACCAAAGCAGAAGAGGAAAAGCAACTCGTTGAATACCGACAGCATTTGGTAAAGATGTAACATTCCTACTGTTGTTCAAAATTGATGTAATAAGTTTTCAACTGGTCATTATATATTCTATTGGCAAAGGACACAAAAAGTCATTAACGGTAAAGAATTCGGAATTGCATTGAATGAAACTTACTTCGCAAGCGTATCAGATGCTTTCAGTATAGCTTAACACAAAAGACAGGTAAAAATAAGATACAAAATACAAGGGAGGAAGTTTGCATACAAAGGTTAAACACTGGTAAAATAGCAATGAAAAAGATCACTCAAGCTTTCGGACGCATCAGCAGCAGTCCTTCATCAGGAGTAATGACGATGTTATGTTTCTGTCTCTTTTTTATACTTGAAATTTCTGGAAAACCCTTCATCAGAGTAGTCCCGCAGAATGGAAAAACCCAGTGGGAACCAATGGGAGGCCTCCAATAGAATCATGGAAAAACCCAATGGAAATAAATAAATAAACTGTATTGCAGGGCACTTACTGTTGGCAGATTCTCACATATATCAGAGTAGGAGTTGTTTGTAAGTTTGTAAGTTTCTGGAAGTGGTTGTGATGTATTAATGGCTTTCCCGTGTAGTTTGTAAGTTTCCCAAGATTCTAAGAAGAGTCTACTATTCTTGTTTGTGATGTGACGGTGTAGTATTTTTGTTGAGTCCCAGTCGGGTTCGTGTCCGTGTTGTAAAGCGTGTTCTGCCAGACGTGAGGCTATGTCTCCTTTCGCGAGTGCTTGTTTGTGTTCTTTTTTTCTTGTTTTGATCATTCTTTTTGTTTGTCCTATGTAATGTTTGTTGCAGTCTTTGCATGGTATTTGGTATATTGCGCCTGTGAGGTCTTCTGGCGGAAATGGGTCTTTAACTTTTGTAAGTTGTTTGCGAAGTGTTGTGACAGGAGAATAGAATGTTTTGATTGCAGTACTGCATGTTTAATAATATATTGCATATGTAATATTTTTAAATCAATACTTTAGATTTATTGAATTTTAATGGTGTATAAAATGTAGAGGGTCCAGTGTAACCACCTGTGTGTCTGTGTTTTCTTTCATGACAATGCCCTACCGCTTACCACGAATGAAGCTCGCTACAAGCTGCAAAATCTATGTGGAAATATTTTCCATGGTAATACTTCTAAACCTTACTAATTTTGATTCTTGACATGATGGTGTAAAATCATACGAATTTGATTTTCGGCTATCGTTTTTAAAAATTTGATTTCTGAAACTAATATTTTTAAAACTTCATCTCCTTATTACAATGTGAAATGGTTAAGAACGACGTATTTATGACAAACCTAACGACGAACGTAAAGAAAGATGTATTTATGGTGAACGTAGCGACGAACGTAAGGAAAGAAGTATTTATGACGAACGTAGCGATGAACGTAAAAAACGATATATTTATGATGAACGTAACGATGGACGTAAAGAACGACGTATTTACGACGAACGTGACGATGAACATAAAGAACGATGTATTTATTTTTATCAAATGTAGTAAGAACGCTCTTGATGTCCATTATTTAAATACATTAATTCAATTATTTTATTCGGATGTAAATTAATTTTATAAATATAAAATATATAAAGGTCGCCATGTATTATACCATCCCAACGGTACTCTTCTTTCACTGGTACTTTAAAGAAAGCTCAGTACTTCGAGACATTTCATAGAATTATTTTTAAGAGCACATTAGCCTCTATGGGTTTCTTGAACCAGACGAAAATAAAATGAAAAGTTCGCAGTAAGCGAAATAGTCCAAGTCACCCTCGGAGTAGAAGTGAAAATACAGCGAAAGTAAAAATAAATAAGAACTTTACTTTCAAGACTGTTTGACGGTGAAAAATGACTATAGTGACATTTCGGAGTTTGTTGACAATTTTTTTCCCCAAGTCCTCATTTCGGTATTGATGTCTTTTTCGCTGAGATTTTTAGCTAACTTTTCCAAACTTATTTTCGGGTTCTGACATATTTTCCGAGATTTTATTTGACGAAAATAGATTTACGTCAACATTTCAAGAGATGTTTAAGATATACGATTACTGCTTCTCTCTCTCTTTTCTTTTTTATGCTCACTCTAGACATATACTTAGAAATAAATCATCTTTTCCCTTGTCGATATTTTTATCGTCTTATGTATAATCTCCAACATTTATTTTATTTTTTATCTCGTATATCTTTATAGTGATTATCTATAGTTATACATATCGGGTAGCTAGTTTGCAATTGCATTTCGTCCATTAAAAATTAGAAATGGAATGGAAATAAATATAGTATTTTGGACGGTGCGTGCTGATAAGATATTCCATATTATTTTGAACGGTGGAAGGAAGGTTGATCGTATATTGAATCATACGTTAAATTCATCGTACATTTTTTTTATATGGCCTCATTCGAAATCGTCAATTAAATCCAATATTGAAACTAGTTAACTGATAAATGTACGAAATCGAATAATTTGAAGTTATTTAGAAAAACACCGCGTGGAAAGCTAATCGCGAAGACGAGAGGGCTGGAATAGACCAGAGGTAAATTGCACCTAAAACATGAAAATGGTTATACCACTGGATATCCACTTCTTACCCTCTGGATGATAACAATGATGGAGAAGAGGTCATCAAAAGAAGCTGAGAGATTTACTTAAAAATATATTTGTGTATTTATAACATCCTTGTATATTTAAAACAATTTTTTGAACTAAAAATTGCAAAAGAAAAGCCCCGGTGGATTTGTGTGTTAATTATTTTGCATTTTTCATCAAGCAATAAAATAATTTTCTCCACTCTAATTGCATGCCGAAAATAAATCAACTATTACTATTATTATTATGATATGTGCATATAATAATAATAATAATAATAATAATAATGAAGATAGAGTACACAAGTGTGTACATTCTCTCTTGGTTTTGGTGACTGAAAGTTATTATTTATTATGAAGTCCTGGAGAAGGACCCTATATTAGAAATAACACTTTAGGTATTTCCTTAGGATGCAAGCAGTTATATTTAAGGAAACTTTTTGGAGTCAGTGTATTACGATTTGCCTACTTCACTCAGGTGATTTTAAATGTCTTCGGAATGGTAACTAATTTTAACACCTAAGGCAAATTACTACATGTGTGATTTTCTCTTTCTTCTTCCATAACTTTCAATTTCTATCTACGTTTTTTTATATTTGGTGATTTTTTCCCATTTTTTCTTGGTTTTCTCGATACGATTAAATCTATTAACCCTACACTTGTTTCCTTCCTCCTATGATTTTAAATCACATGTAGCATTCGCTAGGCGCTTGCTCGTTTGTGATTGGCAAATTCCACACAATTTTGTCTTGGTTGTTTACTATATTTTTTTCAACTTTGTGATCTCATTTTTTTAATGGTATATTATATTTTCAGCACAGATCCATTGAAGTTACTTTGTTGTTAAAACTATTCTTATAAAACCTTAACATAAATGACAGATGAGAAAAAAGCCCCCCCCCCTCTCTCTCTCTTAATGTTAGCTATTATAATGTTGGTTATTTTCAAATCCCTTGTGTTTGTAATTTAACTTATTTCATTTCTCGGGCAAATGCACGTAAGAAGGAATATTTAGCTCGATAATGTTAGACATAGTGTCCTTATTTCTTATCTCGTAAACTTGAAATAACAAATAATATTTTTTTATCAAATTAACTGAACAATATTTTCATAAAATTTCAAGGCTTTTCCAAAGACAGAAATATTTATATATTTAAGGCATTCAGATTTCAAATATCTTGATTTATAGCAACACAAATTTTAAAAACGTATTTTCAATATATTATTCCTTTAGCTTACGTTGAATTCAATTTCATGGCGAAAAAACGACCTTCGATGAAAAGAATTTTTCCTTGGGGCCCGTTTTCATTTTATTACGCTTACTTTTCTTGCCATACTTTCCGAATCCGAAGCTCACTCACGGACCATTAAATCCCATTTCCCGAAAACCACATTTTTGTTTCCGGCCCCGAGATTCTTTTTCATTATTTTTAAAGTAAAACCCTTATTACTCTGTATAAAAAACAAAACAAAAATAAATATATTTTAATTCAGAATTCGGACTTTCTTGGACAATATAGTATAACAAGAGCATTGTGAGACAGAAAGTGTAACTGGT
Organism: Dysdera silvatica; assembly: GCA_006491805.2. Classification (NCBI taxonomy): domain Eukaryota; kingdom Metazoa; phylum Arthropoda; class Arachnida; order Araneae; family Dysderidae; genus Dysdera; species Dysdera silvatica. Next base: position 95,628,141 of record QLNU02015003.1, read on the forward strand.
TTTGAAATATTTTGAATATATTCGAATTACCAACTAGATTTATCCATTCGGAATAGTTTGGATTCTTCTCTTAGCAATGTGATGTTCCTCAATATGACATAAATTTCAATACGCTTCTGCAGATCCAATTTTGTTTACAAACTTCTGCAGATAATATTTCGAATATTTTGTTTAACCATGGCATCAATAATACAATATATAATTTCCCAGAAAACTTTTTCATGAAAACTGGGATTTGATATGATTTGACAATGGAATTTGTTATAATATATTTAGATATCACTTGCTTTGCAATTATCCCCTTTTCTATGTTCTACAGGGAAATCGATCCAAATTACATTTGAAATGCCATTTAATTACAAATATTCTTCTTGGTTTTCTGATATATCTCTATCCTCTGTTACCTATATTTATTTTAATATCTCTTGTATTTAAAAATCCACTGCCTTTGATTTTATAATAATTAAGAGATAAGTTATAGGATATGGTGCTTTTGGAATGATCACTTAGAAATGGTAAATTTGAATAGCTTAAGAAAGTGGAAAGCTTTGGATAAGACATCTCGATCAAAAACAAAACACTACATTCCTATAACTGTTAGGAAATAAAGCGTCTGTCACAGAAATCCAAGTTAAATAAGACGCATTTAAGAAAACGGTTGTTCGTTTAAGTTTTACGACGTGCGGACAGCAAGGGTCATCCTGCGTCTTGATCCACAGTTTCCCAAGGCATTCGAATCTCTTAATGACCAAAGGAACCAACCCACGAACTACGGTGAAAAGTTAATTTGTATGCGTCCTTTGTTTTGAAACGGTTGGGCATCCAAACCGGGATAACAACATGCTAAACAAACATGTTACCACTGCATCAGCACAAGGCTGAGGAGAATTGTCATTTATTAGTCAAAATTTAGGCAATGCGTAAATATGCCTTCTAAGAAACAGAAAAATGGCATGCTTACATACTTAAGTGTCAACTTATATATTTTGCCTATTTCAAGAAAAATATGTTCCATTACTCAGACATTTAATGCTTCGCAAATTCTGTAATACTGCCGACATAATAGGTATGGTAGTCGCAGAATATATGAAATTATTTTATACATGGAAAAAGAGTTTTCTTGGGTAAAATGTTTTCATATTTTGATGTTCAACTTTCCCCAGTTTGATAGAAGCAAAATCCAATGGATTGTTTATGTTATTTATATAAGCTAAGTTATTTAAGCTATAAACAATCGCATGACTTCTCACATAGGTATCAATGGATAGAAGTTTACGAAATTGGCACATGACATTCTATATTACTATTAATATATTATGAAAGTGATCATACACTATTTGAAATCAAGAAATTGTTTTAAGGTGGAAAGAGGGTAATGGTTTTCATTTATTGGGATCAACACTTTTCCCATGAATCTGAACGTCTTCTACCAAGGGAATAAACTCCGGATTTTGGTAGTCAGAAAAATATGACACGTAGCCACCAGGGCCAGATTATCACATAGACAAACGAGACAAATGTCAAGCGCCCACTTTTTTAGGGTCCAGGCGCGGTGAAGACACAACGCTACTTTAAAATCTTTTCCAATTTGACCTTATCACTAGGGCAATGATTTTACGATAGCGCGAATTTCCGCCACGTTTTCCGCAAATTTTCGAGTCTTTTGTAAACTCATGTTTGTAAAAATTGCAACACCATGAAGGAATCATGTGATTGAGCTGAAACTTTCAGGAAATGCAAATTAGGGTATGCTATTCAAATGATTAGAATTTCAGAGTCATCGCGCATGCGTGGGCTGAGCAGCGCCCTCTGAACTGCTGATGGATCCGTATAAATAGAGGGCTGTAGCGGGGCGTGTATGGTTATCTGCTAGTGGTAAACGTTACATGAGACGTCACTATGCCTCTACGACGAAAGAGGGCGACATTTCAGCAAGTTACGGAGTTTGAACGGGGACGAATGATCGGCCTTCGTGAAGGAGGGTTTTCTTATCGTGCAATAGCAGCTCGTATGGGGCGTAACAGCAGCACAGTGATGCGAGTGTGGAAGCAGTGGGTTCAAGAGAACCAGACAACTCGGAAATCCGGGAGTGGACGCCGAAAGGTGACGTCAGCACGGGATGATAGACACCTGGTCCGCATGGCGGTGACGGACCGTTTTGCTTCATCTGGACAGTTGGCAGAACGTTGGTGCACTGCTACAGGTGTATCATTGTGTGCTTCATCAATTCGTCGGCGTCTACTGCACCGTGGACTGCGTGCAAGAGTTCCTTTATACAGGATCCTCCTGACGCAAAACCATCGGCGCCTGCGGCTACAATGGGCTCATGGACATAGAGACTGGCGTGCTGATTGGCAACAAGTGGTGTTTTCTGATGAATCCCGCTTTAATTTGGGGTACAGTGATGGCCGCATCCGTGTTAGACGCTATACCGGTGAACGCCACCTTCCGGAGTGCATTATCCAACGTCATAGTGGACGAACCCCCAGCGTTATGGTCTGGGGTGCGATTGCGTATCATGGACGATCTCAGCTGCTACGAATTGTGGGTAATCTTAACAGCAACCGGTACATCAATGAAGTTCTGGAGCCCGAAGTTGTTCCCTTCCTTCAAGGCATTCCCGGAGCTGTATTTCAACAGGACAATGCCCGCCCACATATTGCCAGGAATGTTCAAGACTTCTTTTCATCACAACAGATACAGCTTCTTCCTTGGCCTGCCTATTCGCCGGATATGTCGCCGATTGAACATGTGTGGGATTTCGTTGGTCGGCGTCTCGCTCGTGATCCTCGTCCCATAGCTACTACAGATGAACTTTGGGGTCGCATACAAGCAATCTGGAATGCTCTTCCTCAGGCACACATTCAACATCTGTTTGATTCCATGCCACGTCGTATAGCATCACTTATTGCAGCGCGTGGTGGCTTCACCAAATACTGATTTTCGACATGTAATATTGTATTTTTGCTTTGTAATTTGTTTATTTGTATCAACACAGGTCGTTTGTACATTAAATTTCATTCAATTCGGACGAGTCCTTCATGGTGTTGCAATTTTTAGAAACATGGATATATGTACCTTGCATGCAAGCATGTTACCTGTACCGACTTAATTCTGAAAGTTCAAAATTGAAATTCCAGAAAGGATTTAACGAGCGATCTGTTATAGCGAGCATTATCGTCGTTCTCAAAATCCTCGTTATATACGGGTCCTAATGTAATTGAGCAAACAAACAAACTGTTTAATTTATACTGTAAGTAATACTGTTATATTTATAGTATTTTTTTTATTTTAAATAGTACTGTTTAATTTATACTCAAAAATTGTTTAATTTATACTCCAAGTGTCCCCGAAAACACATTGTCTAGCGCCTCATGAAACTCTAATCTGACCCTGGTTGCAAGTACGTCATTGTATGGCAGCAGACAACATTCTTTGAGGAATTCAAACATCTTAAGGACTAAGAAATCAACCTCCGAACTGCGATTAGTAAGTAGTCGAGACTTGCTTTTTAACACCGTTTTCAGTCGTCCCGGAATTAATGGCCTATATAATCGCATTATCACTACAATAACACGTTTGTTTGTTTGCTTATGGATTTGAGGCTCAAGGACTAAAATGGTCATGCTGCACCGGTACCTACTGTTTTCCGAGAAATCGGAATATTTGGACGTACAATTTTCACGAAGAATCCAAACCTCTTGGACCTACAGTTTTCCGAGGAATCCGAACCTCTTGGACCTACAGTTTTCCGAGGAATCTGAACCTCTTAAGACCTAGGGAACCAAATCGCGGAGTGAGATCTATATGAAATCTCGAAGTAAGCGTCCTTTGCAGCGTTGGGAATCGAACACGGGTTAACGGCGCATTAGGCGAACCCGTTACCATACTGCGCCACGCAGGGCGTAACAACACGCAAGACCTAGAAAATCTTTAAGAGTAGGCAATTTTCATTTTAATAAGCATTTTTAAATTTACCGATTATTATATGGAAATTTCATATATCCCACACATGGAAAAACTAAGAGCCAAGGGTGGCATTACCATATTTAATATCCATATTTTTATTTTAAAAAACCTAAAACATAAAACTCGAAAGTCTTGAATTAATTGCAGAGTGGATTCCATCAATACACTTTCCCCTCTATCACGAGCCCTTCCCTTTTAAGAAAAATGTTGTGCAAAGCCTCTGAGCCTATTCAACAATTAATCAATATCTGAGTTCATCCAATTCCGATATCAAACAACTGAGGCTTGTTTTACTAACATTTTTCAATATTTCTGAGAGATTTTTCGAACTTTGTTTGCATTTTTCTGCCGAGATATATTGTTTTATGGATTTAAAGGCATTGGAAATGGATTAATGCGTACCAACAAGTGTTCTAACAAATTAACCATCTCACAAGTAGACCTCACGCAAGCATGCGTGAACGTTATTCAATTGCCAAGCATTTCCAACGACTTGAGTTTTTAAGACGGAACTTCAATAGAACTTTCCTCGAAAGCAAATTCAATTATTTTCTTTATTTTTTCGGCTTGATAAATTGCTTTTCAAAAGGAATGGATTAGAAACAGCTGTTTTAATGATCTCTTTTAAAATGCGTTTTAGAAGTTTTTACTTTGTTTATTTTATACAATTGAGAATTGTAAACTGAATTAGTACTTACAGATGTACTTGTATCACTCATGCTATCTGAAGTATATTATTATTTTTTAGCACCTTTGGACAGATTAATTATTTTTTAGGGCGCAAGATAGCCAAGGTCACTGTAAAAAAACTTGAAAAAATATGCATACATTTGCATTAAAAGCAAATCAAATTATACAAACGTAAAAGTATATTCCGAGACGGTGGTTGGCAGCCAATATAATCCACGGTACCTCTACCCACATGGATAATCTTCCTTCTATGCTTAGTTCAATCCAAGTCTTTAGATCATCTCCATCGATCACCTTCACCTTTTACTTCTGTATCTATCCTCCATGATATTTTCTGACTTATTTAACTTGGTGATAAAATTATGGTATTTCTCTCCAGCTACAATTTTCGTATTTGTTGTCTTTACTTAATCCAAAGTGTCTTAGCTTTTTCTGTACTCTACTGATGATAGCATTTTTCATACATATTGGTACAGAACTTCTTTGTTAGAGAGTATTTTATGCATTTTTATTTTATTTATTTAAACAAATTTGGCTCAATATCACATGAAAACACACAATCTTAGAGATTTAAAGTAGTGTTTAACACAGCCACTTTAGTTTCGTTATTCTTATGTACTTCTGAATTATACGGAGAACAATTAAGTCGCATGCATTCTGTTCATCGAATGTTTCTGGAATATGAAAATTTTATTAATAGATAATATTAAATTAATAAAATTAAAGCTCAAATTATTGAGAAGTGATACGTTAAAAATGGTATGTTTTATATAATTTATGACGCATCGTGTTAATTGTAGTAAAACACATCGTTCCTTCTCATTAAAAGAGGGCTGAGAAATATTATTTTGCAAGTTTAACAAGCTGTTGGGATATCTTAGAAAACTGAAAATAAAAAACAGGATACATATGAAAATTTGCATATAAAATTAAAACGCAAATTTAAGGTATAAATTGTCTTAAAAATAACGAAACCTGGAAAATGTATCACTGTTTTGAGTTCGGCTGTGGCAAATATTATTTTGATAGCCATATTTAGGTTAAAAATAATATTTTCTTCATAAGCAGTGTCTTTCTGAATGACTTTTAGTCTCATAGGCTAGTGCAGATGTATAAGCGGGTATTTTTCTAAATAAATTTAAGTATATTTTTCTAATCGAGTTGGTTTCTTTACATTTTTTGGTTAGATAAATAATTGTTATACGATTTTGTAATGCGTGGCTACGGTCAACCCGACTAAAATGATTGAAGTTATAACAAGAACAAATGAAACATCGTTTAATTGCATTGAAACTATACAGGAAAAAACACATCTTTAACGAAAGAAAACCTGTTATAACCGGACACTCGTTACAAGCGGTTCTCACTGCAACCGAGCAGGCAGTATTCAGTTCCGACTGTATAATTTTTCTACAAGCTGTATCATTTTGTTAATGTTTTTCTTAATTCATCATTTACAAGGGACAAAACAAGGTATCTGCCTTGTAACGGCTATGCCGTGGCTTGTTAGAGGATATAATAGGTATAGATACATAATATAATTTGCAATTTTTCAACAACACGTGCAATTAATATAGAAAATATTGGGTATACGAAAATAACGATTTATTCTTCACATTCTAATGTTTTACATTCCGATAAAGGCATAATTATACGCTCAATGTTTTTAAACGAGTACAGCCTTATCGAAAATAAAACAGTTCCGTAGGTGAGCAGCATATCTTAAACGTGCTGTGATCTAATAGCACATTTTGGGGAAATTAAGTATTAGTAAAGAGAAGAACACACGAGTTCACTAACACGTAATTTAACATGAGATTAATGTAGTACGTTAAAGCGGAGCCAGGGCGTTAAATGAACTATTTTCTCTGGCAGTTGTCATCACGCGAATGGCGGAAATTATACGATGTGAACGTTTCGTTCCGATTACGCAAACTATAACGCCGAATCTCACACAGCCGATCCTAAGCGATCTATCAGAAGAATTATGGCCGGTTAATATTGAGTCAATAGCCTAAAATTCATATTAAAACGTACGTAAAACACATATTCATGAGCTGTATATTACCCAGCGATTGCACTCTATGGCATATAAAAAGAATTTAATGAGGATCAATGCCGCAATATTCACGATCGGCAATGATGTCCATCCACTTTATAGCCAAAGGTTACATTCTGTTTACAGTTGATTGAAAATGTTACGTCAATTTTATTGCTCATCTTCCGTGCTAACTCCGAAATTCTGTTACAGACAGAAATCGAATATTCTATTGAACCTAAAATATCTAGAAAAACTTTTTAAAATTCATTGAAAGTCGGACTTCGCGAATTATTAATTCCTTTAATCAGTGGCGGATTCTGGGATACTGGTATTGTGAGGCCCCCAGTAAAATAGTTCAAAAGGATCGTCTACAAGAGAACGCGTCTCTGGAGACACTCAAGCTGACGGAGGCCCTTGGGATTCAGCCCCTGAAGCCCATGCCTTAATCCGGCACTGGCTTTATTTAACATTTCAAATGCCTGCGAGAGATCATGCGATGGCACATTAGAAATGCCTTCACCTAGCGTGGGATTAACCTGGGTTCGACTTCTGATGGAAAAAAAAATACTGTTGACCAATTAATTGCTTACTGTAGTCCAGGTATCGATTCCCTATAGTCTTAAGAGCTTCGGATTACTCCGCAAACTGTAGGTCCCGCTTACAATGACATGTGCTGTCCTTGCGGCGTACAAACCCAAACAAACATCTAGCGAAGATAACATACTTTACATATCGTGATAAAACTTTTGAACATATTGGTTCCCGTATGGAAGTTGTATTTGGGAGTAAAAACATCATCTTAAATATCAGTCAAAATTAATATAATATTTATGAGCACTAATTTTTAATTTAACAGCTCAAGTTCAGATTGCACATCCCCTACGGAATTTTTCTAGTTCACTTCCAACTTGATATTCTTGATTTTTGTCGTCTAGTGATTCTGGCAAACTTGTCGAGATGATTTTAGTTCATTCTCGTATGGCTTTGGTTTGTTTTTCTGTGGTAAGTAGTTTTGTTTCTCCGCAGTTTGCTCTTGAGCCGTTTTTTTCCAACGGTATTTTTTTCTTCTTCTCGAGACCAAATCATTTGCTGTCAAGAGAACGAAACCTCGGACTACAATAGGCAGAAAACTACACGAATTCCATGATGCTACTGGAAGATTGAATGAATGCCCTACTATTACATCATTATAGGGCATTGAACCTATATTTTTCCGTAAAGATATGAACCACATAAGCTTCAGGGAACCAACTGCTCAAACTAGAGTGCACAGTTAGTCTGGTAAACTTAACTTCTTTCTCTTCTCCTCTCTTTTTTCCTTCTTTTTATTCGGCACCTTTGAGTATCAGATACGGATTGACGATACACTAAATGAATGGCATATTAACATTGCGCCATTCTGGGACATGTATATGTTAGGTATAACGATCGATATATATAGCTGGACATTTTAATACTTTCGCTTAAAGAATTTTATAACCTTATCCTGCTTTATTTCGATAACGTATATTAAACTTCCTCTTCGTCTGGCTGATTTCTCATAGAAAAGATGTCAATGACGCATTTGACAATTCGATTTTCCGCCAAATTAACACCCCTCCCAGATATGATTATTTCTCTTTTTGGATTATGATTTGGATGATGGATTGGATTTTGATTGCACTTCCGGAGCATTATCCCAAAAGAATTTCAGAAAACCTTGAATGTGGTATACTTTGCTTGAAAGTATTTTCTTGGTCACCATCCAGAATAAAATTTTCTGGACAATTTCAGACATCTCAGAAGAAAACAAAAACTTTGAAAAAAATTTTATGCTCCTAAATTCGCACCTATTGTAATAAAAATATCTATAAATCAAATGCACATGCACTGTCAAGTCTTTTTGTATTCGTCAGGTTACAGCTGATGATGAATAGATGATATGTAACAGCTCGTTCTATATTATTATCATTATTTATAATATGTAAATATATTAGTATTGAAATTATTGCCAACTTATATGTTAATAAAGCTATGAATTTGTCTAAAATATGTAACAAATATAATAATCATTCTCCATCTGTACAATTACTACAAATATTCATCATATGATAAACGTATTTGTTTTACTATATATCAAATTTTACGGTAGGTTTGAACGTGTAAGGGAATTTAAATATTTAAAGAAGCCATTGTAACAAGAATGGAAGAAAAAGACGCAATAAGTTCTTATAATATGCCGCAATATATTTTTAAGTAATACGGACGTCAATTAGTAGGTTCTACTCTGCATTCAAGAAAGCATTGCGTCCTAAGGATACCGCACGAAATATAAATCATAACATCTATAAAACAATATTAGGGTTTGTAGTTTTATATGGAGACAAAATATGGGCATAGACAGCTAAAAGGCAAAATAGTGCTGGGCACTTGAGGACAAAAATATTTTTCGGGAAATACGCAGGATGATTATCGTAAACGTCGAATATAGTATTGTGAAAAATAGCGAAATAAACCACCTGTAAGAAAATCAATAGCTTTTGATAAAAATAATGCAAAGAAGACTTGGATTCCTTGGGTATATAAAACAAATGGAGGAAATTAAGGTAATAACGATAAGCTAGGATATGGTGCGGGAACCAACACAGAAGGAAGAACGAAAGTTCCTGAGAAAAAAATGTCTGAATATTGTGGATGAAGACCGAGAGTTCGTTCACGAAAAGCAGTCAGATGGTGCTGTCAGAATTAAAGGAAACAGAGGTCCAAAATGGCTTATCCGATTACAGCAGAGGGGAGGACGTCATTTCAGAACTAGGTTTTAGCGAACGTTCGTCTGCGCCAAAAACCAGTCCTGAAATGACCAGTTCCCTCCTTCGTTTTAATCGGCTAAGCTGTTTGTGTCATCAGCTCCTGTTATTTCTAACCGTACCACCGGACTACTTTCCCTGAATGAACTAGGGGGACTGGTAGTAAGATAGTATGGGGAACTTTGGAAGGATAAGAGTGAGTAACAAACTTTAAAGAGGCCCATGTTTTTCAGAGAGTGTACAGTCAGAAGAATAATATACACCAACTTGATATTAATTAAAATACTACTTTTATAACTATTTTATTATTCCATAAACTTGTCGATTTGTTTGTAGGTACAAACTTCAAACCATATTTCACGCCATCGGAAACTTAAAAAATCGTATTATTCTACAAAACCGGATTCATGCTTACAGCTCGTTCACTTTTTGATTTTCTTTACATTATTGTAGGTATTTTATTTTTATCCTAAATGAAAAATCTGCATTCTGTGAAACTGAGTCCAGCCTAAGTTCACTAGAGTTTACTTGGAACATCATAAATTCTATGAAAACAATTACTCATGCAGTATCATAATTCTATCAGCAAAAGTAATAATCATGAACCATATACCAGCACATTAATTTGCTTAGTGATATCCTGAGATTCTTGCCTAGAACAGTAAAAAGAAAAACCTTTTTGATTGGATGATGTTCTCATTTTTTATCCGTAAAAGGAAATCTACCTAGTTTTAACAGTTAATGTAAAAATTCCCTAAAAACATAAACATTACTATATCTTATCGGGGAGTAATTTTAAAATGTAAATAAAAATAGATATTTGCATATGCATTCCGTTTCAAACGTTAAATTACATATATCTGCATTATATAAAAATATGTTATAATAGTTTTAAAATTCTGATACATATAAATTCAGATATCACGCTTTTCCGAGGTAGAGATCTGCAGAGAAATTAATCAAAGAAATTAAATATTATTCAAATTCAAATTTGTTTTCCAGACATCAAATATATTCACATAAGATATACATAATAATATATAATAAGATACGTAAGATATACATAATAATACATAATAAATTACATAAATAAGAAATATTAGCGATAATATACCTTAAGATAATAACTCTTAAGAAAATATAGATGCCGGAAATGGGGATAGGAAGAAAGGCAACTAAAGGCCTCATAAATTCCCACCACCATCGGAAACGGCAACTCAGTAATTTTATTGACAAATTAGGTATATAAACAAAACAGGATAAAAGGAAAATGTAAATACAAAATTAATAGGACCATAGGTAAATAAACAGATTGCGTTTAAACAATGGTAAACTATTTATGAACCGCAGAGCCATAGGAACCGAGTTCCAGAATCTAAAGCCAACAATTTTAATGTCATAAAACAGAAAATTAGTTCTTGCGAAAGGAATATAAAGTCCGGCAGCAGAGCGAGTAGGATATTGGTGATCAATATCATGGAAAGGCAAAAAAGAATTTAAATCCGATTTAATAATCTTGAAAATAAAAATTGAAGCCTTATATTCTAGAAACCTTGAGATGGGAAGAACACTAAAACGTGCAGTAGAAATAAATGGCTCCCCTCGCAAATTTGACGCAAAGCGAAAAAACCTATTCTGCAAAGTGGTAAGTAGTCGCCAATTTACGACCGAGAGATTTTCCCAAACTAAGAAATAATAATAAATATGAGGGAAGACAAGAGCATTATATAACTGAAACAGAAATCGAAGTGGAAGGAACTAGGATAATTTAAATATTACAGCCAAGTTTTTACTTATTTTCCAAGAAATATAAATTACATGGTAATTCCAGCTGAACTTTTTTTACAATAATACCCAAAACCTTGATAGAATCAAAGTATGAACAGGTCGTATCATTAATCAATATTTCTGGTAAAACTAATGACAATTTCTTTAAATGATGAGAGAAAATTAACGTTGTAGTTTTGGTATAATTTACTATTAATTTATTCATTATATTCAGAGAGAGAGAGAGAGTATGAGTGAGTGAGAGTAAAAGAGAGTGAGTGTGAGTGAGTAAAAGAAGGAAACAGAATCCTCATGACCACCCTGTTGGCTGTTATATCCAGGACAATCAAATCAGTGGGAAAAACGTTAAATAGTAAGGGACCCAAATCACTACCCTGTGGAACACGGAGGTAGCTTTCACAGACAGCCAACGAGGCACTTTCAACTGCGAGTAAACTGCCCTCGTAAAATAGGAGCACAACAAGTCATGAAGAGGTAACCCTATACCCAAATGATATAACTTATCCAATAAAATGCGTTGATCAATTAAGTCTAAAGCCCTAGATCCAGCTGAATACCTACACAAAAATCACCTTTATCCAAAGCCGAGCGAACGCTTAAAAAAGAACCTGGAGAGCAGTTTCGGTTGACCTGTTCTTCATAAAACCATGCTGGTTTTCTGAAATAATTTGGCGATGCTGGAAATACAAAATTAACTTATTTGCAATAAGTTTCTCATAGACAAGAATCAAAGTAGGGAGTACAGAAACAGGGCGGTAATTAGACATTACTTGCTTATTTCCAGATTTAAAAATCGGGGAGATTCGTGCTAATTTAAGGACAGATGGAAAACAACCTTGCAGCAAGGAAAGGTAAAATAACTCCGTCAAAGGGACAGAAATTTCATTTGAAATAGTCATAAGAAACTTGCCTCAAGCTCACAAGGGCCGGAAGCTTCATTAGTTTTCTGAGACTGCAATAACATTAAATAATAAAATACACGTGAACGTTGAATCCTTGGTATACTGAAAATATTGAAAATATATAATTAAAGTGTATTAATTTGCGGAAAGAATTTTACCATAAAACTGAAAAATTCAGAAAAAGTGTACCATATATTTTAGATAGTGGAAACATGTGCTTCTGTGTTGCAAAAAATGAATTGGCATACCTCTGATAAGGAACGTTGAAATATTTTCTATAAATCGATATTCCATACTTGAGTTTTTACTTTACACTGTGTTAGATGTAGATACAGCGAGAGAACAATCACAAAAAATTATAGTAATAATTTAAAAGATGTAATACGTTAATGACTAATACGGTGCATACATGCTATCTTCTTCAGAACGAATTTGATTTCATTCTTCGGAGTTAGACTCCTTTTGAAAAAGGTAGCACATAGCTTCCAAAAGAACTGTTAAAGGCGTCCAATAATATAGTGTGTTTGGTTTTCTAGGCGAGATATAGTTAGATTCATCGGTAATGTTGGTTCGATTGTTGACAAAATGCGTTGTTGAGTAAGCATGTACTACATACTCACTCAACAACCTTCCTAGTCAATGCGGCAAGAGTGTGACCACAACTCCTCCATGATGCTTTATACTACACGTTTTGAGGACTATGAAATATATTTACCTGATAAAGTGTATCGATGATCAAGATTATCGATAATAATAGCGAAGATGATTTAAATAAGGAAGTGGCTCCTGTGGCAGTGCAATGATAATGCATTCTCCTAGCTCTCCATTTCCCCGGGTTCGGCGCCCAACAGTGCTAAAAATGAAAGTTTACCTACAAATTGATCACTGTAGTCCGGAATTTGGTTCCCTAGGCATGAAGAGGTTCGGAATAATTGTTAAGCTGTAGGTCCCGACGCAGCATGGCCCTTGCTGTTCTAGCGCTGTAAAACTCGCAAACAAGGACTTTCTCTGCCGAAAACATGTCGAACACCCTGTATATATTATTTCTTTTCTAAAACATATACAAAAGAATATTTATCACACAAAACAATGTTACAAATGGATACGAGAATTTACCATAATAAATTACAAATCTGTCATTTGATCGTTCAATAATAATCAAATCCTATTGCATTTAAATTTGAATATAAAGTTACGTTAACGTTTCATGTTTTAATCAAGATAACCAAAGCAACAAATGAGGAAACGCAATCTGGTTTGCCGTTAGGCAATATTACTCGCTTCGACGCCTGTTTCAATTTGAAAGCTTTGAAAACAATTTTTAGAAAAGTTGATGCCAGTAGGAAATGCGTTTTTGAAGTAAATGCCGTCGCAAGACACACTTTTCAAACCACAACTACATTTCTTTGAATTTCTAAAAGCTTTAATCTTCAATGCACATTAACGTCGCACCGTCTATTTCAAGAAATTAATGGTTTGCAGCTATTGACAGAAAATGTGATAAGCTAAAAGAAATTAATTAATGCCTTACGGCATTTTGCAGGCTCCGAAAGGTACAAATTAAAGTTCGTTTCTATCGTTACAAAAGCTTCAAAGTCAATTCTAAACGAAATATTACAAAGGACTGCTCATTCAAAGAAATGCCATATTTAGACTCTCTTTATTTCTTTAAAATTTCCTAAAATGCTACAGTTGTTTAGTTTGCTAAAATGAAATTAAATGTCTGTTGTGGAAAACATAACTAAAGATGGACTGTCTTATCAAGATTTACGCTGTAGCATGGTACAAAACGGTATAGTGACGTAGAGGTCACGTGGTAGCCTATGGTGCCATTAACGCGGGTTCCACTCCTCTTATTTCTTAGACCACGTGCCGTCCTTTCTGTCAACCGTAATTAAGATTTGGGTTCCACAGGTCACAGGGATTAGGGTTCCTTGGAACTCTGATCAGGCTAAGCAGAGATTTTGGTTCCTTGGAATTCTGATCTGATTAAGCAGAGTTTAGAGTTCATTGGAACTCTTATCAGGTTAAGCAGAAATTAGGGTTCCTTGGAATTCTGATCTGGTTAAGCAGAGTTTAGGAAGTTGTTCAAAGCTGCAGTTTTACCAAAGCAGAGTTTAGGAAGTTGTCCTGCTCAGAGTTCATTGGAACTCTGAAAAAATTAAGCAGAGATTAGGGTTCCTTGGAACTCTGATCAGGCTAAGCAGAGATTAGGATTCCTTGGATCTCTGATTGTCTTGGTGCTACATGTCTTTAGCATCCGTTAAACGCCAGCGAACAAAGCAAAAATAGTCATTTGAGGATTTCATGCGGACCGGAGAAACGAAAGATATATATTTCATATGGTAGGTTCATATGTACGTGCGTTTAATTCCTTCAGAAGCACGTTTCACATGTAGGTTTCGACCCATTTCATAGAACTTAAATTTAGTACATATGCCTTGTTGCCCTGCGGTGTTGCAACGGTAACACGTTTCGCCTAGGGTGCGGTTATCCCGGATTCGACTCGTAACTATGTCAAGAAAAAAAAAGGCTTACCGACGAATTAATCACGGTAAACCGGGCAGCTGGCTTGCCAGGCCTTAAGAAATTTCTTATTCCCCGAAACAATGTGCGTCCAGCATAACCATTGATCTCATTGTGCCTAAAAATTGCACAAACAAATATTACCAATATCGTTCAGCGTAATTTTCGATGCTGGATATAGCGTGTTGACGCGTTTCGCAGTGCTGTAATTTTTCTTTGCAGAAATAGATTAGAGTCAGCTTCGATCACTATACTCGGGGCAAAGCTAACCTGGTACACTGTTAAGGCTATGACGATCTACTCACGTCCGTTCAATGAGTATTCATTCCCAAATTGGCGAAAAATGAGATAGCCCTCAATATTATTAGACTATTTGTCGCCTAATTTGGAATGCAGAAAAACGCGGTTGCCAAACTTCCACGCGACAAATTTCCCGCCAAGCGAACAAAGTCCTCTGAGTGGTCAGTTACTTTAATGACGTCAGCGCTTGCTATAATGAGTCTTTTTTCTAAATTTAATAAATACCAGATTTTAATTGCACAAATATGCCGATGTATTTTATATTTTTTATGTTAAGGTATTATTACCCTCCGCAGGGATAACACAATTGCCAAATATGGTCAACACAAGAAAGCCTCCGGGGCGAGATTTTTGTGAGTTTTCGTGGGGGAATTTATTATACTATAATTTTTGCCACCCACGTATTAATTACAGCTCAAACTCAGATTTTCGGGAGTTTTCCGTGGGTTTATTTATTATAATTTTTGCCACCCAAACTACGCTTATCCTGGATTTGTTAGCACAAGACAGCTAAACACCGTTAATCTGGGGAAAGTCTTCTCCAAAATCAATAAAACCTGATTTTCATCCCCAAAAACTCTAAAAAGAGACGTATATCCCTTAACCAATCCTGAAAGAGAGCGTTGTTTCCTGTCCTCATTCGTCTAGCGGTCCAAGACACTCCGGGCTAAACGGAGGGACCCTGGTTCGAATCCAGGATGGGGAAAGCGTCTCTTTTTCTCCAAAATTACACAAGCTCTAGTTTGAGCTGTAATTAATACGTGGGTGGCAAAAATTATAGTATATATGTTTTATATATTTGAGCATTATTTTAATGTTTTATGTCCGAAACATATCTTTTATTAACACTGTTAACGTAAGGAAAGGCGACCTATATGGCATTGACGGAATCACATTGCTCTGCGTGTACCAGTGTCCACAGCTCTACCGCGAATATAGTAAAACTGCATTACTAGTCCAACGTAGATGTTAAAATTGCGTAATGTTTTGCGAACTACTTCGCTCTTTATAAAGCGAGCAGCACTTTGCTTTACAAAGGTAACAACAGTTCTCGAAACGTCAGGGGACACAGTCATATACGTTGGATCAGTGTCGAAATTTTAATAATTGTCGCAATCAGTCGTTGTAGTCTTTTGTTAGTAAGCTTCAAGTAAACCCAGTTTTGTCATTCCATTCTATGTTTTTGTTTGCCCAGCGGCCGGGTTACGAATTGGCCAGAAACAATGGGAGCAGAGAAATTAACGGAAGAACGGTAATGAGCGAAAGACACTATTAATACCCTCTCATTAATTGAGGAAATTAATAAAGAGGAGTTAATAGTGACTTTCACGGAATACTGAAGCTGGTACTTGACCGGTATTATATTTATGTAAAGACTATCTTATTTTCCTTATAAATGTGTTGTTGATATTATAGCTAAAATCAAAATGATAGAAACATTTAATTTTTTGTCTTTGAAAAATATCTTTAGATTTATTTTATATGGGATATAGTTTAATCAGGAAATTATTATTAATTAGAACTGCTACAAGTAATGTTCTCTATTTTGTACAAGTATTTTCTAAGTATCGCTTTATTTCCCATAATTTGTTGACTAATTTGCTCTTAACGAAGGTAAATACTTAATAAAATATTCAATTTCATGTTCTTCCTCGTAGAATACTTCTTTTATTATATTAGGCCGGTGTTTTTTCAAATATTAACTATTGTAATCTGGTCTGGGGACATATTACACAGTATAATGTTAATATACTCGGGATTCTACAAAAAAGATTCTTCAGATTTATCTCTTTTACTACAGGGGGCTCATTTCTTCCTTGTAAGTCATTATATAAGTCATAATATGTCATTAATGTCTAATGATATGCTGTCAATTCATAATATTTATCATTTTAATTTGGCTATAGCAATGCACGATAGAATCTATGCAAAATGTTGTACTGATATAATAACTTTGAACTCTTTCTCCCATACGTATAATACACGTTTTAGAAATTTTCTTTTGCCCTGTCACTCCCGCACGCACCTTATGTTTCACAATAATATTAACTCCACTGGTCCTAGGTTGTGGAACAGTCTCCCCACAGAAATCGAATCGTTACCGCACAGATCTATTTTTAAGAGGGCTTTGAAGGAATGGTTTCTTGCAACGCAGTTACCCAGTTAGAATCCAGGTCTCTTGTTTTTTATTTGATTTCGTCAAGTATTGCTTTAATGCTTTCGTTCATTTGTATTTGGTTTTGCTATTTATTTGATGCTTCTGTTCGTATCTTGGAATATTTAATGACTTGTGTATTGTAGTACTCATTGAGATAATTATTTTAACAGTACTTTTGTATGCGTATTTTGTTAACTATGTATAATATACGGTGCTCTATGATATGCTCGCTTGCGGTGTTATGCGTCTTGGGTGATAGTGGGATCTCAGGACATATTTTTTACCTTTTTCCTCTGTTTCCCCTCCTTTTTTTCACCACTGTGTACTTAAGGAAAATAAATGAATAGATGAAATGAAATATACAAATCATTTTCTTTGAAAGGAAAACGCTTTTTAATGAAAATGTTTCAGATATTAACTAGAACTACTCTCCTTTAAATTCTATGTCTTTTAGGAGTTTTAATACTCTTTAGAAGGAAAAGGCAATCTTCGTAAAATGAATTTAAAATTTCAAGCTTACTAAAAGGTACTGACACGTTTACGGAAAGAATTGAAGCGGAACAACTAGATATCGGATCCCAAATATTCTTAAAATATGTTGTTGAAATCATTGATGCGTATTTAAATTTAAGTAGATAATTTTCCTTAGATGCTAAAGGAAATACAAATTCCTGATAATCTGATTGAAAGTTTATTTTTGAGCAAGTATATATGTTATTTACTATAGTCAAGGATGGAGCGTTAACTTTGTGTTCTGTATTAATGCATTATTTTAAACGTAAGTTTTAATTTACAACCGAAATGTAACTTTGCTTGTAAAATCGGGCAATGTGCATCTTCCAATTTATTATTTAATTATTTCTTTGAACATTATTGTCTATTTAATATTCAGGGTTATCAGTTTTGAAATTTGGACATTTGTGAATAAGAAATATTAAAATAATTATCAAATTCAAATAATATGGATTCCCATCAAGATTCCTGAGGGGGCCCTCCAAAATCGTGAGGCCCTAGTCCTGGGCGTATGCATAGATCTGACACTGAATATGATATATCACTAACTTCTCATAAAAAGTGAAAAAACTACGAACATTACTATCGACTTATTTTGTCAATCTATACTCGTTCATGTATGTCTACATACACAAAAGTAGCCAGTATATTGTCTAATAACATTGAAACCATATTATAGTGCTACACTATTATACAGGAAGCAATAACATGTTATCGTTGTATAAATAAATAGTTTAAGGTGATGAATTTTTTGCATATAGCAATGGAGAGGAAAACAGGAATTATCTCATTTTACATACTGTGATATTGTAAGTGCCAATAGGGATAATGACAGATTTTCTAAAGCAATTATTTTTGTCATTTTCTGCACTCAGCCACTGCAAGAGTACATCGCGAATGTATGGATGTTAAATAAGCCTCCAGCAGTAAATTACATCTGAGCGGAAAATGTTGCTGAAAAGGTTCAGCACAGACTTAGTACAATTGTTATCATGGACAAACGTGCTACTTACGACTACAACGCAATTCTCAGAAAATGAAATTAAGTACCTCATTCGTCCACTTGCACACGCCGGGAGGATGAGGAATCCTAACCCCCATTATTGTCCACTTTTGTATATATAATAATAAGTTTTATTTACTTTTGGCAGCTATGGATTACACTTGAAACACAAGCTTACATATTTTCTTTTTTTTTTTTACTTTTATACAATTTTTTCATATATATATATAGTCAATTCGCCATGCATTACCGGGTGAAATAAATGGCAAGTAAACACTGAGAATGTATAATATCTCACGACGTTTTGCAGATTTTTTCGGCTAGATAGCTTTTATTTAACGATGTTCCCGGGCATAACGCTAAACTCAATATTAATAATTTCTTTGACCAACTAGAGAAAAAAATGCAAGCTAACTATCATAGTACTCAAACAATGATTATGGGAGATTTTAACTTCGACATTGAAAAATGCAATAACGCAACAACTAACGTACTCAACATCACAGAATCAAATGGACTTATAAATCAAATCAACGAACCAACGAAAGCGACACCCAATAGTTCAAGCAAACTTGACTTGGTATTTACTAATATAAACGATAGTACATCAACTATTATTGATGAAGTTATACGCGATCATCGAATAATTTTGTCGAAGGTAAATTATGACCTTCAACGTATAAAAAAGTTATTGAATACAAAAATTATAAAATAGAAGATATATTAACATTTCAAAAATATTTACAAGGCATAAATTGGAAAATTTATTTAGAGTATACACCTTTTGAACATGACACTAAATACGAGAAATTCCCAAAAGATTTGAAAGAATATTATAAAAATTGCTTCCCTCTGAGAATAAAAAAAGTTAAATAAAACAAAACCAGCAAAATGGTTTAATAATAATTTAGAAAAAAAAATAAAAACAAAAAATAAATTATGTAAAAAAATTTATACAAAAAAGATCAATTGAACATTGGAATAACTTTAAAAAATACAGAAACGATTTAAGTAGGGAGATTAACGAAACAAAGAGAAACTACTACTTAAAACAATTATCAACCAAAAATCATACTAAAAAATGGAAAGTAATTAATCAATTATTAGGGAAAACGAATAAAGGAAAGGAAACAAAAATGATAATGGAAATAAATAAAAAAGAAATAGATGACACACAAAAAATAGCAGAAGAACTAAATAACTATTACACAAATACCGACAAAAAAATAAAAGTAAATACAAAATTAACCAATGAATTTAAAAAATATTCAAATCCTAATGTATAAAAAACAATTGGTTCATACGAAATAACCGAAGAAGAAGTAGAGAAAGAATTAAATAAAATCAATGCAAAAAAAGGACCTGGAATTGATGAATTTTCTCCAAAAATAATTAAACTAAATAAAAATGAATTAAAAACTCCGCTAACACTTATATTTAATGACACTTTCGAACAGGAGTATTTCCAAAAAAACTAAAAACAGTGATAATAAAACCTATATTTAAAAAATGAATTAAAACTAAGAGATAAAATTATCAACCTATTGCAATAATGCCAATATTTTCTAAAATACCTGAAAAAATCATATACAAAAGATTATTTCAGTTTCTAAACAAACATAACATAATTCATCAAAACCAATATGGATTTCAAAAAAATAAATGAACCGAAGATATATTATTTACGTTAGAACTATAACATATAATATAATGTACATAACTATAACATATAATATAGCTAATATACAAGAGAATATTGAAAATAGAGACATCACATATGGAGTTTTTTTATTTAAGTAAGGCTTTTGACCTAATAAATAGATCAATATTAAAAGAAAAGTTAAAAATATATGGCATAAGAGGACCAATGTATAATTTAATAAACGATTATCTTAATTATAGACAACAATTATTAAAAATAGATAACATATTCTAGCACAAAATTAAATAATTTAGAGGTTCCACGGGGAATAATACTTGGACCTTTATTCTTTTTTAATAGCAATTAACAATTTAATAAATTTAGACAAAAACTTATTATTATTATTTGCTGACGATATAATTTGGACAATTAACCGAACAAATTGAAACACATTAATTACAAAAATCACTGAAAATTTTAAATTAATCGAAAATGGTTTAAGGACAACAATTTAATAATAAATGCCAATAAAACTAAACACATGATCTTTCATCCTAAAAATAAGATTATAAAAATCAACCAAACCATATCACCTTTAATAATGAAATTATCGAAAGAGTAAAAAGTATTAAATTTTTACGGATATTTACACACGATCAATTAAACTGGAACAATCAAATTGAAGAAATTAACCAAAAAATAAGATCTACTGGAATACTAACTAAATTAAATAAATTATTATCGTTAAACATAAAAATTAACCTTTAATATTCAACAAATTTTAGCTACATTTTTAGCTATATATAACTACGGTAACGTAATATGGAGAAATTTATCACAAACTAATTAAAAAAATTAAATAATTTTCTAAATAAAACATTTAACAAAATAAGTCTTTATTCAAATAAAACCATCAAAGAAATAATAAAAGAATATGAAATTCTATATCTAATATTCATAACTTAAAGACATTACTTCGTATTGACGAACGAATGAATGAAAATAATCATAACAAATCTATTAAAATAAACGAATTAAATGAAAACTATAACACCAGACGTAAGATGGAATTGAAACAGAAAAATAGAAGAACAAATATCAGAAAAAATAATATAAATTACTGCAGAATAGCATTATGGAACAACCTACCTACTGAAATTAAAGAAATTAAACCTAAACACAAATTTAAATCAAAATTAAAAAAGGACTTACTAAATAATCAAATTTGATTCGTTACCACTGGTCGCAGGCATATCAACAACAGTTTTGGCCTATACCCTTGGATGACCAACTATAGTTATATATGAATAAATTATTTTTTTATTTGATTAATGTATGTAAGTAAAGTCTCGAGAGTTCAATTAAAATTTTAAGGTAATTATTATATTGTATAAGCTTTTTGAAAATTTAAACTTGTCATCCTTTTCAGGTTTTATTATTAAAAAAACAAAAAAGCAAGATCTCGGTTAGGAAAGGCAATGTTTCATAATGTGTTTTAAATGAGTCAGTGGGGGCCAACACTTTTGTAAAAGAGCCGCCGTATTAGCCGTTAGATATTTTAGCATCCCGTGTAATACGAATTAATATAAAATCGCTTTCAATAATTCAGTTAATGACACTTTATCTGCTCCAAAGGTCGTCTGAGCAGGAACGCATTTTTTCATATATCTCAGTTCTTAAATATATTCCATTTTTCCAGCATATCTCAAATTATGCATTCATTCATTTTATTTTGCACATATAGCTTTTGTATTTATCTCAGAATGTCATATATATATTTCAGTTTACATCGATGATTTAACAGATGACTTTGATTGGAATATGTGCTCTACTGTGGTGTTTATCTACTAAGCATATAATCTGAGTTTGCTTTCTGTTGGGGTCATGATAACACTTTTTACTCATCAGTATTTCGTGGTTTGAATCCCCAAATTTCGGAAATTGAATCAGAACTTTAGATTCAGAGCAATTTAAATTGTCATTGAGCCCTAAAAAACAAAATAAAGAAAAACAATGCAATATCTCCAATTCATCATAATTTAATTTTAGTCTAACCGTGAAATGTGTGTGCGTTTCCTCCCTCTCTCCGAGGGTTGTACAACAAGCTCCGCAGTAAGCTGTGGTGACCGAGATCGGGAACACTCGTAAAAATTAAACCACGTGTAAAAAAATACATATGGTCAGTGTAGCTGTCATGTCGTGGCTACTGTCATGTATGATAGATAGTTGGGAAATCTCCATCTTGCAGTAGATTGAAGCTGGTTGATGATAAATAAAAACAAAACACAAATTGTCGCAGTCTAATGTTAGAAACT
>QLNU02015003.1:95650873-95689480 GCA_006491805.2 Dysdera silvatica
TCTGCCTTCGGTGGTTTCGAACGTTTCACCATCTAATCACGCCATACCATCGGCGTTGGTATCACTACGCCAATAAACGTTGACTAATTGACATTGTTGTTTGATTTAATCTGCGTAGTGTTCGATTTATATAAAATAAATACAAGAGAAAAATTGAAAATAGGGAAATAACTTCTGTATTTTTTTATTTGAGTATGGCATTTGACCTAAAAAAATAGATCAGTATTAAAAGAAAAATTAAAAACATATGGCATAAGAGGTCCAATGTATAATTCAATAAACGATTATCTTACGGACAGACAACAATAAGTAAAAATAGATAACATATATTCTAGCAAAAAATCAAATAATTATGGGTTTTACAAGGAACAATACTTAGACCTTTATTCTTTTTAATAGAAATTAACGATTTAATAAATTTAGACTTATTATTATTTGCTGACGATATAATTTGGACAATTAATGGAACAAATTCAAAAGCATTAATTTTAAAAATGACTGAAAAATTGAATCAATCGAAAAATGGTTTAAGGACAACAATTTAATAATAAATACCAATAATACTAAATACATGATCGCTCATACTAAAATAAGATTATAAATAATGAACCAAACCATATAATCTTTAACAATGAAATTATTGAAAGAGTAAAAACTATTAAATCTTTATGGATATTTATACGCGATCAATTAAACTAGAACAATCAAATTGAAGAACTTCACGAAAACGTAAGAAGATCTAATGAAATGCTAACTGCATTAAATAAATTATTACCGTTAGACATAAAAATTAACCTATATTATTCAAAAAAAATTTAGTTATATTAACTACGGTAACATAATATGGGGAAATTTACCACAAACTAATTCAAAAAATTGAAATAATTTGCTAAATAAAACATTTAACAAAATAAGTTTTTATTCAAATAAAACCGTCAAAGAAATAATAAAAGAATATGAAATTATAAATCCAACTAATATTCATAACTTAAAAACATTACTTCATATTCACGAACGAATAAATGAAAATAAGCATAATGGATCTATTAAAATAAAAGAATTAAACCAAAACTGTAACACCAGACATAAGATAGAAATGAAACAGCAAAATATAAGAACAAATATCGGAAAAAATAATATAAATTACTACGGAATAACACTACGGAGCAACCTACCTACTTAAATTAAAGAAATTAAACCTAAACACAAATATAAATCAAAATTAAAAAATCACTTTCTAAATAATCAAAATTTATTCGTTATCTCTGGTTGAAGGCATATCAACAGTTTTGGCCTGTATCCTATATGTGACCAAATGTAGTTATATATGAATAAATTATTTTTTGATTTGATTTGATACATTTATAATTAAGACCATGGAAGACCATGGCTTCTTTTGTCAAAACAGTCGAAAAACGTTTGTAGGCCCAAATCATTTGTTCGTTATCACGTGGTTCTCCATATAAGTAAGTGTTTTTCCGAAGTAGGGCAGATAATTTTATTTGGTCAGTACATGAGTTTTATATTATTGATTTATTAATTCTTTATAATATTTCAGATTTTGGCATGATAAATTAGTGTTGGTTTCATACCTATCTATCTTTTCCAGTTTTCCTTCATTTTTTACTTTTAACAATTTTTTGTTGTTCGGAGATGGTACCACAGTGGACAGCGAATATAAATTTTAAATGGCAACATTTTGTACGGGTATTTACTAGGACAGTTGGTTCCAAACAAATATTGACATAAGACAGCCTCAAAACGCACCATTAATCATGAAAAACTATGAGTAGTAACGCTGTGGTTAATATTTAACCAGAGAGAAGGCTGATTAGAGGAAAGCGAGGACGCGCGCGGGGTGCTTTGCATTCCATCTGATTATATGACATTATTTTATTAAAAAAGTCCAATTTTACAGGAAACAATAAGGGAATTTTCTTTTTGTCAACCTACTCCACAAGGTTGTGACTTTGAAAGCAACTGGAAAGAGTTCGGCCAGTTTCAAAAGCAAGGGTGGAAGATTTTTTCCACAAATTGTAAGTTGTGGGGTGTGGAACACCCCGCGCGCCCGCAAGTGAATTAATATAATATATTAAAGCCTGAATTTTGCTAATTCTAAACTTACCTTTCCACAACACAGCTTATACAAATTAATTTTCTTACCTGTGTACATTTGCAAAACTTCATTACTGAATGCTTTAAATATAATTCACAAGATAACGATATATTTTTCTTCCTCACTATTTCCATATACCCGATCAAAGGAATCACATCGGTGCTTCCGTTATTTCCGGTCTAGACCTTCGCAAAATTTTCAAACTAAAGACAACAACAACTTCAAGCGCTTTTGCTTAAATTTCTAGCATCGGTATTTCTTTCTTTTTTTGATCGTTTCCTTTATTTTTCGCAGTCTTTGCTGTAGGTGGTTCTTTTTTCAAAACGTATCTCCACCATCAGTCTCTTTCTCGGTCTTTATCTATTAAATTTGTTGCGCACTAAATTTAAATAGAGATAATGATGATAATACGAGAAAGGCAATCCTAGAAAAAGCCTCTGAAATTCGAATTTGATTTGAACTTCAAAATACTCGTAACAACCTTCAGAACATCATAGATAATAAATCCAATCACGCAAGATTTCAAAATATCGCTTTGCTTACACGTTTCTGGAAAATTATATTTCCGCTAAATTGCTTTTAAGGTGCATTTCAAATGCATTGAAAGTATGGCATTGATTGATTTGAAAATCATTTTAATATGAGGGAGTGCACTCAATTGATTCAAACGTTAAATTAGATTTCGAGGTGATTAATCACCTTATTTTTGGCATCAGTCGTTGCATGTAATTAAAGAATATTTTAACAAATTTGAAATTTATTTCTTAGTGGTAAGATATTTTTACCTTTCTCAAGTTAACAAAATAGCCAAATACTAGTCAAAACACAAAGCCAATGGTCTGTGTTTTTGCAATTCTTCTTGGGGAATTTTCATAAGTGGTAAACCCCGACACATATTCTTTAACTCAAGCTAGATCTGTAAATATACAACCTCACATAAGGAGAAAAGAGGTGTCGTTTCTTTGTCTTGATGGCCTAGCGGTTAAGGTACCCAGGATCTATAGGCAAGACCCTAGTTCGAATCTAGACCGCCATTATCTCGTTTTCTCCTCTACTTTCAAAGCCCTATTTTGAGTCCAAGTGTGGGTGCTAGCTTGTTTCGCAATTAAAAAAAAAAACCTTTGTACAATTTAACCTGCGAGTTTCAATTTTTCCCGAACAAAGCAAAATTTTGCTTTTTTTCGGGACACATAAAAATTATAACATACTTAATACCATTGATGTAATCATTTCATGAGCGATTGCCTTCATTTCAGTTACGAATGGAATCAACAGCATCAAATGTCACAAAAATTGCTCAAGAGCTTTTAATGAGGATCAGCAGAAATTTTAACGAGGGAAAGAGATTGGGAATCTATTTCGATTCGCAAAATACTTCATAATATCTAGTTTTACGTAAATTTAGATTAAAAGGGCAGGCTTGAGTAAAATTTGGTTAAATCAATCTTTCATATGGATTAAATGTCTGGAAATCAAATTGCATGTAGAAGGAAAATTCGCCCAAAACTTTTGGAAAATAGCTGAACATCGATGAGAAATTATTTCCTGATATCGGAGTTCGGAACTTAACAACCATTTTAAAATAAATTTCGAAAAGTATGCTTCATTATTTTTCAAAATTACCTGCCTAAAATCATCGACGTATAATATGAGTATTTGATTAAAGAGGCAGATATACACAGTGTAACCTGGTAAAGATAATACTTCGGTATATTGACTATCTGAATAAAGTTATCATTTATTAGAAGAGAGGACTGGAAGAAACTTACAAGGAGAACATGCAGTGAGTGCCCCGCCGATTTTGATGAAATTTTTTTTGATGAAAGTAGAGCCAAAATAAGGAAATACGTGTCTCGGCATTCGCGCCAATGAGGGTTATTATCGTAGATATGAATTTTCAAAATTGTGCATACTGTGTATGAGCTTAAAACACAACCCCCTCTGCAAGCCAACCTGTAGCTTGGGCGGTAAGTTGTCGGCTCTTCGCGGCGTGTTTTTGTGTTCAATGCCTGGGGAAATCGATCACACTTTTTTTTTATGTATCCTTTTTACATATTTATATGTATTTTTATTAGTAAAAATACTTTGCTTACAATCGAATTTTGCTCATAAACTTACTTTAATAAAATTCATATTTACATATTTAATTCTGTGCTACTATTTTTCGCAGTTATAATTTTTACACGAATTTTAATATTTTATTGAAGAGTTGTAAAGGTACAAAAAGTTTAGGAGTTAGCTGTAAGTTTTTATGTGAATATAACTTTTATAAAATTTGCGTACTCGTTGTCAACCTGTGAAGGGATAGAATTACACCAATAACACAGTTTTGTTTTATTTAAGGATTGAAAGATTTTTTTCTGAAAACGTTTAACAATTCCATTAAATAAAAATGAAAACTGCGTTAATTCGTCTTATTTTGTCATTATTAGCCTTTGCAGTCTTCCACTATTAGTATCTATTATGCCTAATATTTTTTTAAATATATTTATCTATTGACAAACGCATTTTTAGTATGTAATCTTTTATTTTATAACATATAAACATCATTTTATTTTATAACATGTAAACATTTTACGCGCATCTCATTTATGTGCATTTTATTTATATAGAAACATTTTATTTTATAAAATGCAATCAATTTTATTTTAAAACTGACTGACGTGAACATATTTTTTGTGAATCACTATCGGAGGTGTCGGAATTGTTTACTGGTACACAATTTTGGATGATAATTATCATAAAAACATAAAAAAATTCTACAACGTGAGCATTTTATAAATGAATTATTCGAACAACTGATTTTCTTTGTCTAATATCATCTGGAAAACAAATACCATCTACATTTTCATAAACGCTTCTTTCGTTTGTTAACTTTGCAACAAACCAAGAGTAATATATATGTAACATATTCTTGAAAATATATCTAACATGTATATATATATATATGCATTTTCTTACATTTTTATTTATTATACTAACAAGTTTATCTCTGTAATGTAGGTAAGTGTTTTGATATCAGGTTTGAGAATTATAGTAAGCTTTTTCTAGCTGTTGTATGCATATTTATTGAGTTCTCTATGTTCAAAAACGTTTTTGTATTTAATATTGTTCAAATTATATTTGTGTGTGTATATATATATATTTATGGTGCATATCTGGTTTATATGTGTATATATACTGTATATTTTGAGTGTGTATATATATACGTGTGTGTGTATATATATGTGTGTGTGTGTATATATATATGTATGTGTATATACGTATCTGTGTATATGTATGGGTATGTATATGTATATATGTAAGGGTGTGCATGTTTATGCATATGAGCATATATATGTCTTTATTCTGATTGCACACTTCTGGGTCTATTATGAGTGCAAAGAAACAATTTGTTTATTTTGAATATACGGATTTATTTAAACTTAAACTTATATATTTTTACTAGTTAATAATTAAGTGTTTATCTTGAGTGTGACATATTCATGTAAAACTTTTTACAATTTTTGGTATAATTAATGAATTTTCTCACCCCATCATCTTCTCTATTCATGTTAATTGAACCTTTACACTTTAATCACTTTCAATACCTCTATCTACTTGTTGTAAGTTTGCTTTTGGGCCACTTACAACAATTGAGATTTTTCTTAGTATTAATAAAGAGACCCTTCTAAATTACTAAAATATTGTTAAACTAATTATATTCTGGGTTTATACTGTTTTTAGCTAAGTTTTGGTCAATGCTGGTTTATTCAGTATTAATCACTAATCTTAATTGTTGTAGTCAGAAAAAGCAAACCAATAACAGGGATTTTGTGCGAACCCTGATGAAGAACAAAATTCTTGGTATTGTTTAATCTTTTACTCCTCTTCACCTTTTACTACTACATGTCAATTTTTATTCTGAGATGTTTCTACTACTTAAATTTACTTGGGTTTACTACCTTGTGTGATATTACTTTACAACTTTAACTTTGTCCAAGTTAATATACATTTAGATATGTGTATTCATGTATATTGTATTAGAAGGTACTACATGTCACAATCATACTACAATTTTGCTATTGATAATAATGGTTTCATTAAGCTGCATTAATTAGCGCTGGAGGACTAATTATTGTTTGTTTTGACTATTAAGTACCTCCTTCTATTATATCTATTAATTCCTTTCTATGAATAATAGCTTGCTAACTATTCAATTTAATCAATATATATATATATATATATATATATATATATATATATGTGTGTGTGTGTGTGTGTAAATATATGTAAACAACATACGTATATAACAACATATATCTAAATATACATATATGTAACATATTCTTGAAAATAGGCGCCGAGAGTTGATTATAAATAAGTGAATGGGTCTTCAAAGCATCTATCTGCTCTCGTGTTTAAATGACTATTTTTTTGTAAGCTTTCAACACAATTTTGTAACCTTTTAATGAAATTTTTTACTTGACGGCAGAAGTACACATCACGAGGTTGACAGTATGGGGTACAATGAGGTGGAATTACTTCAACAGTAGAAGAAGAGGTGCCGTCGTCATTTGTAAAAACATTATTAAAGTGTGCTGGATCTACTTAACTACATAACAGGCTGGATGGCTACACCAAAACTTTTTCTACTTTTCAACTTTTTAATAATCAACAATTAAAATTCGAGTAGAAATTATCACTGCCCATAAGCATACAATTAACACAACTGAAGTAATATCCATTTGATTAAATACGTTTATTGAATAAAATCCGATCGTAAACAAAGTAGTTTTTACTAATAAAATACATAAATATGTAAAATATATAAAAAATTGTGATCGATTTCCCGGGCATCCAACACCACAAAATCACGGCGTGAAGAACTGACAACTTACCGCCCAAGCTACCAATTGGCTTGCAGAGGAGGTCGTATTTTAAGCTTATATATCGGATGCAAAATCTTTAAAAATGCATATCTTCGAAAATAAGCCGCATTGGCACGAATGCCGAGATACGTATTTTCCTTATTTTGGCTGTACTTTCATCAAAATCGGTGGGGCACCCACTGTGGGTTCTCCTTGTGAAAATTCTACAACATAGAAACGTCAAACGAGAGAATAATTTCGAATACGAAAATCCGAAACTAGAGAATAATTTCGATAAGAGTGAAAATCCTAACTTATTTGAATTCATTAAATAAGCACACAACGTTTCTATGAATACAGTAGCTGATAATGATAACATAGCCCTTTCCGGGGCTAGTAGGAATAATTTGGGGTTACAATCAAACTCTGCCAACAAAGTACTTGGCGTAAAGTTTCCAAAGCTAACGATTAAAAGGTTTGATGGTGATTCTTCAAATTGGCTGTGGTTTTGGAGTCAATACGAAAATGCAATTCACGAAAGTAGAAATTTAACTGCTGTTGATAAATTTAACTATTTACATTCTTTGGTGAATGTGGCAGCAGCTCATACCATTAGTGAGTTTTCTCTCACGAATGATAATTACACTGATGGCATTGAATTATTAAAACAACGTTTTAGACCAAAGAATTTAGTAATTAATGCCCACATGAGCAAGCTGTTTGGTTTAGAATCAATTAGAAACCCAACCCACACACTTACACTGAGAAAGATATACAATAACGTGGAGATACAAATAAGAAACTTGAATGGGCTTGAGGTAACTGAAAGCACTTATAGAAGTTTACTTACTCCGATCATACTAAAATTATTACCCAACCAATTAATTTTGGATTTTAATAAAAATCACAAGAAAGTTTTGAAGTTGAGAAATTGATGGATGTTTTACGCCGGGAAATTGAGAGCAGAGAAGCCGCCAACCGGATTCAGGTTCAGCCACCTGCTTTACAGATTAAAGAGAAAAAATATTTAAGAAGCCGATCTCCACTGCGGCTGCTTTAACAACAGGCTCTACATGTTTTAACACTCGCCAAGTTAGACTTAATACTAGAGGTGTAGTTTGTGTTTATTGCGGAAAACCCCATAATAGTACAGATTGTTAATTTTCACAAATTTTGTCACTAGAAAAAAGGAAGCACCTCTTGTTGCAAAAAGGAGCATGTTTTCGTTGTTTGAAACTAAATCATATTTCTTCTCAATGCAAACCTAAGGTTAAATATCCAAATTGTAATCGATATCATGATTTTCTTCCATGGTCGAACAAAGATAAACCTAACTTACAATCAGAGCACGAGTGTGTTGATTCGCCTACAACACAAGATGAGTAGCTAGCTAATGTAATGGCGGCCCGTCATGTATTGCTTCAAACTCTACGTGTTACCATTATTAACGGACCTGTACTGTTTATCGCGCTGTTCGTTTAGAACTCGTCTCCTCTTTGTCTACCGAAAAATTTCTGCTAGCATTACAACGTTTTATTTCTCGCTGAGGAAGACCTTCGATCATTTACACGGATAATGGTACCAATTTCGTTGGGGCAAACCTTGGACTCATGAAAATTAATTGGAACAGAATTGTTGAGGTTACTTCCGTGAAAAGAATCCGTTGGAAATTTATTCCTCCAGATTCACCTTGGTGAGGTGGATTTTGGGAACGAATGGTAGGTTTGAGGAAGAACCTTCTGAGAAAAGTATTAGGCAGAGCTTCATTAAAACGTGATAAAATTTCTACAATTCTTTGCGATTGTGAAGACTTCATCAATTCAAGACTGATCACTTATATATGAGGATATTGAATTAGAGTCTTTGACACCTGCAATGTTTCTCAGAGACATATTAAAGAAAGTGGAGTTCCTGATTTAAATCACATTGAAGCTACCGACTTGGAAAGGAGAATTTTATATTGAATGACAATTATCCAAGACTTGCGAAGAAAATTTCGCTCAGAATCTCTTGAACAGCTGAAAAATTATGCAAAAATATCAGCCAATTACCATTACTTTTCTCTGGGGAGATGTAGTGTTAATCGAATTCAACACGAAGAGAGTGAACTAGGAAAAGTGATTCAATTATTTCCTGGAAAAGATGGTATTATACGTCTTGTGAAAATATGCACTTTACTTAGAGATATACCTCGACCTGTTCAGAGACTGTATCCGCTTGAAGTGATCCACCCTAGAGATGAGGACTAAAGAAAATTTCAAGGGTATCTAAAGAGATGTCCTGGTAAAAAAGGATTCCGATCGATCTTCTAGTGATTGTAGTTTCAGTTTTCTAAGATTCCTGACGTCTAGAGTTTACTTACTCCCGATGAACTGAAATGTTTTTCCGATACCAGTACATGTTCCTCTTCGTTTAAACATTTCTCTCCTCTATTTTGAATTTCAGTATGCCAAAAATTCTAAGGGGGGAGTATATCGAGAAAATAACGTAACGTTTTAATTTTGCAATTCTCGAAGTCAAATTGTCATAAAATACGCGCCCGCTAGCTGTATAAAAACAGATTTTCCTTTCCCCCCTTCCTTTTGAGCTCGGGGAAATTTAGTTTTGGTCGACTCGTTCACTGAGAACGTTTTTCTGTTCGACGTGTTCTTGAACAAAACTTTTGTATATATTTTCTTGAACTCATTAAATCAAATTTAAAGGATCGAAGAGAATGAGTATCATTTCTTATATAGACGAAGAGACGTCAAAAGCAAGAGAATTAAACAATAGGATCGTCAGTCATCGAGGTCGTATCCCAAGAATGGTGAGTGAATATATATGGCTACAGATAAACTTTTAGGTTTTATCTCGAAAGTTATGCTGAAAAGTAACACACACACACACACACACACATATATATATATATATAAAAGTTTTCCTCGCCCATTCTTGGCGGAAACAGGCTTTGGGACGGGCAGAGCGCCATGTTCCCAAGCCTCTTTTTACATCACTTCTTAATGTGCCATGTCTAGAAACTTCCTGACAATGTGACACGTGTTTAGGATTGTGGCTTTTTGTATTTCAATGTAGGTGTTTGGGTCAATGTTGAGTATCTCCAAATTCGTCGCAAGCGTTTTTGGTACTATCCCTGTTGCTGAGATGACTAACGGGATGATGAGGATCTTTTCCATACCCCATATATCTCGTACTTCATGTCTGAGATCTTGGTACTTGGTGATTTTCGTTGTGTAGGTTGTCTGTATGTTATTGGTGTTGGGTACTGCTATGTCGATTAAGTACGTGGTCTTATTCGATTTATCGACGAGGGTTATGTCAGGACGGTTATGTGGGACTGTCTTGTCTGTTATGATTGCTCTATCCCAGTAAAGCTTGTGTGTTTCGTTCTCATGCACGGTCTCTGGCTCATATTTGTAGTACGGGCATTTTTCTGTCAGAAAGCCAGCATTCGCTGCCAATTTCTGGTGGACTATTTTCGCTACTTGATCGTGTCTATGTTTGTAGTCTTATATATATATATGTGTGTGTACACACTCTGTAAAAAAATCGATTAACCAAGAAGGAGTTATCCGATTTCGATAAAAATTGGTGGATGTGAAGAACATACATAGAAAAAGAAACGATTAAAATTTCAGAACAATTGAATGATTTATTGCAGAGTTTGACCGTTACAAAGGGAGGAAGTCAATAAGGCGTTGGTCCACCTCTGGCCTGGATGCAAGCTGTCACCCGGCGTGGCATAGACTGATAAAGATCCCGGATGGTGTCCTGCGGAATTTCTTGCCAAATTGTCTCCAACTGTCGGGCTAAATCGTCAACATTCCGGGATGGTTGCAATCGCCTTCCTATAGCGTCCCAAATGTGCTCTATGGGAGAGAGATCAGGAGATCCAGATTGCCAAGGAAGTATTGGGCAAGCTTGAAGACAATTCATAGCAACACGTGCCGTGTGCGGCCGGGCATTGTCTTGTTGAAACGTAAGTCCAGGGTGTCGCAAAAGGAACGGTAACACAACCGGTCGTAGAATGTCGTCTACGTACCGCTGTGCTGTAAGTGTGCCAGAAATGACCACCAAAGGGGTCCGGCTATCAAAGGAGATGGCACCCCAGACCATAACGCCCTGCTCTGGATTACAAGTTGATCGAGCCCGGCACCACTGTAATCGGACTTGACGGTGTAAAGGCGTGAGAGGTAAGCGGCGTAACGGTCGGCGCGAGCGTAAATTCCGCTCTCTCAGTCGTCTGCAGAGGGTCATGTTGGACACATGTGTGCGGGCCACACGTTAGATAGTTGATAACGACGAATCCGGTGCTGTGACAGCTGCTCTGACAATCGCTCTGTCTTCCCGCCTTGTTGTGCCCCTAGGTCGACCGCTCCCGTCCCGATGCTGACATCTGCCGTTGTTGACCCACTCTTGCCAGCACCGTCCAATCGCCGCATCGCTTCGACCCACATGTCCAGCGATTCTTCGATTCGTCCAACCAGCCTCTTTCAATCCGATAGCACGACCTCTTTCAAACTCTGACATATGCTCGTAATGAGCACGAATCTTTCGGCGAGGCATTGTTACAGTCGACGTAAGATATCCGCAGTCAAAATGCAACAGAAATTTTGACCACATATTGAGAATCGCTCCTTATATACACCTGCTGAATGCGCAGTTCCGATGCGCTGGAGTTCCCGCTATTCATTCATTGGACACCAAATTTTAATCATTTGCATGTTCGGTCAAAATGTCTTTGAATACAAAATTTCATTACAATCGGACAACTCCTTCTTGGTGCATCGATTTTTTTTTGTTTTATATATATATATATTTCTAAGGTTCTAGTTTGAGCTAATAACGTGTACGTCAAAAATAATGATTGATATTAATTCCCTGAGAAATAATTCCAAAAAATGACCCTATCTGTTGACCAGTTTGGCAATTGTGTTAAACCTTCGAGGGGCAATAACATGCTACGAAACCTTATTACGGATCGTACCACGTGCAAAAAGTAGTGGTTATCCCTCTATCCTTCCTTGCCTCTCGCTTCTTGAAACGCCTTTTTAGCGGGTTTCAATAGATATTGAACCCGCTATTGCTTTTGGTTTTTCTGTCCGTCTGTACGTAATAAAAAGGGGGTAAGGAAAAAGTCTTCTGTAGATGCTGTAATTATGGCAATTTTTAACGTAGAAAACCTCCCGAGTTATTACAGAATTAGAGAGTTGCAAATTATAAAGTTGCGGACTTGCGAGTTGCAGATTGGAGAGTTGCAAATTAATGTTAATTGAAACCCGCTAAATTTACATATTAATCATAGGCATTTTTTTTTCACTTGCTTTTTGTATCTTCTTTTTAAAATTAAGAGCCGACCTTTATTATCCTTGAGCCACGAAACACAAACGCTATGGTAGACAGAGTGCAAGGGTAAGGCGTTTGCCTATCACGCGGTTATCCCACGATTGATTTCTGTCTGCGCCACAATATAGCGTTTACCGAATAACCGCTCACCGTAACCAGGAGGTTGCTTCCCTAGGCCCTAAGAGGTTTGGATTCCTCGGAAAACTGTACCTGCCGGCGCAGAGCGACCCTTTATGTTCTCGCGCTGTAAAGCACAAAACAGGTAAACAAACACCCTGCTGTATATTAGTGATGAAGCATTAGTTAATCTTGCTGTTAATCCATTTACAGTGGTGTAAAAAACATGGAGTAAGTGGTAATAGGGAGCGTGCCATTCTTCAATCCTCTTTAGTCTGGGCTTTGGTTCTCTATGCGACACAGGTTTCAGATTCGTCGGAAAACTCTAGGTTCCAGTATGGCAAGACCCTAAATACCTTGCGCCACAAAACAAAAGGAAAAAGCAAAACCGGATCGAGCGTACGTTAACCTAAACATTAGACAGGGGAAAACTCGTGCATCAACCGAACCAATGAATGATTCTGACCATTTCTAAGAGACACATGCAACATCGTCAGCCTGATTTAGTTAATGACAGAATTTGCACATACCTACTACCAGGGGCGGATTGGACCTCCTGACCGGTGCGCCCCCATGGGCGATAGGACTTTCGACCTCATTGGCAATAGTACCAGCGCCCTCCGATAATTCAAAGTATGCGCCTTCTGAGAGCACCCAGTTCTTCACTGTATCTACTACACACCTTATCTGCAAGATACCATCGAAAACGACATGTGGTAAATCAAGACATCCTAAAGAATTTACTTCATTAATCATCTAATATTACTTTAGACCTTTATTCTTTCAGACTGTTTATTCTTTTAGACAAGTAGTTGATTACTAATATTACTCATTACCAGTAATTATTAATTATTGCTACTAAATAAACATTACTATTAATTGTCAATTACTGCTAGTATTTACACACTAATATACTCAATGACTGCCAGTAATTACACATTGTAATTAATTATCGATTATTGCTAGTAATTACACATTATTATTAATTGTAAATTACGGCTAGTAATTACACATTACTATTAATTACAAATGACTGCTAGTAATTACACATTACTATTAATTGTAAATTGCTGCTAGAAATACGCATTACTATTAATTATAAATTACTGTTAGTAATTACACATTACTATAAATTATTAAATACAGCTAGTAGTTACACATTACTATAAATTATTAAATACAGCTATTAAATATTCATTACCAGTAATTTACTACGCAATGATTACGAAATAACTTATTAATAATTTTCAATTACAACTTGCTGGAACCATATGTTTGCGAAGTGGTAATTCATTCATCGAAAGTATCATTAACGTCAGGTTAGATTCCAAAGGGTAAGATATAATGTGTGCCCTCTCTTCTGCCCACCGTAGTCGATGGTTTGGTCCTTTAGCAACAGTAAGTCAAATTCCGAAGCAGCATTACCTTAGCGCGCTTTACTTCGTAACATTATGACCTTAGCGCTTTTTGCGCCTTAACACACATGGCCTTTGCGCCTCAAAACACAAGAAAATGTTTCTTTAAATTAAACTGATGGAATAAAAAGCTTTGTCTTTCTTGAAACCTGGTGTTTATAAGGTGATTGAATTTTTATATGATTGTGCAAAATTTAGCTTTTTGTTTCCTAAACTTTCATTATTTTAAAATTGAAGATGGGAGCGTGCACTTTTCGGAATGATAGGGTCGACTCAAACGTTACGAAACGAAACAATAAACGTCACTCTTCCGTACTTTTATTCGATGTTAGTTCCCCGGCAGGATACAATGTGCTCAGCGACAGGATACAACGTGCTCAGCGGAAGGATACAAAATGCTCCTCGGAAGGATACAAAGTGCTCCGCGGTAGGATACGAAGTGCTCCGCAACGTCTTCAAGGAATTTCGGAAGGAAAACTATTGAAAGGGCACATTTAATATTAAAGCTAAAAAAAAAGGGCTTTCCGGCAATTATTTAAATTTTGATGTAGAAAATGGGATTTATGCGTTTGTGCTAGTTTTACGACGCAAGGTCAGCAAGGATCATGCTGCGCAAGGACTTAGTTTTTCTAAGAATCTGAACCTTTTAAAGTTCAGGAAACGGACTTCTGGACTAAGGTGATCAGTCGAATGATAAGCTTTTTTCCACAGTTGAAAATAACCTCCAATAACCACGCTGCAGACGACCGCGTTGCCCTGCGGTGGCGCAGTGTGGTAACGCGTTCTCCTATTGCGCGGCTAATCCGGGTTCGACTCCCAGCAGTGCAAAAAGAACGCTTACTCAGAGATCTCATAAAAGATCGCACTGCTCACTGTAGTCCGGGGTTTGGTTCCCCAGGCCTTAAGAGGTTCGGATTCCTCGGAAAACTGTAGGTCCCGGCGCAGCATGACCACTGTAGTCTTTGAGCCTTAAAACCAAAAAACAACAAACAAGCAGACGACCGCGTTAGCATTGCGTCATCGCAAGTCCGCTTCATAAGCTTTCTAGACTAACACATTTGCGAATGTTTAGGTAATTGAAGATTTCTGTTTTTTGATACAAATACTTGATATTGGGCGCTTTTAATATTTTAATAATGAAAAAAAGGTGATGATTGTGGCAAGAGGTGAAGTGAATTCATGGACGTGAATACGTTCCACATCCAACGCCGTTTGTGGCAGTTGGGTTTCAGTGGAATTCAGAAATGGGTTGATGTATTTTATGCTGCACGGATTCCGTGGTTGGCCTCGCCACCCACGGTCCAGTTTTTGGGCGCCCTCTGCCTCCTAACCTTCTCAGCCACTGAAAACCGTGTATTCCTGGATAGTTGCTAAGATGCTTTTTCCGATGATATGTATCTTATTATAGAATGATATGCGTCTTATTGTACTTAAGATTATCGCAAAAATGCGACTGAAAAAAAAAATCATGTAGCGTCGTGTTAACGGAAAGTACAAATTTTCTTTATTTTCTTGTTCTAATTTTTTTACAATTTAAAACTGATTTATAGGCCAAAGTATCATCCGCAGTTTTAATGTACACTTCCGATATCATACAGATACAGAATTTACTTCTTTTGTACAAGTGACCCAGGCATTTCGCTTTGACATTCATTTTGTTATTAAGTTAATGATAAAGTTGGGGGCCACTACATCACTAGCTGAAGTGAAACAGTCCAAAAACAAGTTAAAGCAATCTGGTTCAGTGTCCAGTTTTCTGTGGTAAGAAACCACTCCCTGTAAGCCCGATATCATTTACCTTGATGCTAAAGGTTTTCAGTTTTGGCACAATGATAGCTATTTAGCATAAAAATAACAATAATCCGCGGTTATTCGACGAAAGTAAACATTGACTCAACTTTTAAAAAGTCGCCAAAAATACAATTTGCAACCATAACCTAGGCATCAAAATGCCCAATGCGACACATACATACATACATACAACTTCCTTTTGAAGAGCGTTAGGTAGACGTAGCTGAGATCTACCTTTTGAGATCATAACCAGCGCAGTAGCTGCTCCAAGTCATGAGCTACTCTGATTGGAAAATTCGGCAAAAGATCAAAATGTTACTTCGGCGGCGAGCCTCGCGTATTGCGCATGCCCGGCGGTGACAATGTTGTAACGGAAACGGAACTATATACTATCCATTCGCGAGAAGTTGGCGTGTGGGTTCCGTTAGCAGAATTAGCAGACGGGTTGTTCCATTGCAGTAGAGGGAAGGGCGTTTTGCCGGAACTGGTTTCGGACGGCAAAGGACCGACCGAACAACTTTGTGGGCATGGTGCCATTCGCGAGAAAACGGGCGGGGTTGTGGGGTATGCTGTGCCAATGGACAGTGCCTGTTACAATGGTAGCAAAACCATCCCAATCGAACTTACAGATTCGGAGTTATCCAATGGTTTTTATATACATGCGCATGTTATATCAAGATTTCTGGGGTGTCATCCAGCGCCATTTTATCGACGCATTCGCTTTAAAAACTATTTAGCTCGTTACAGATGCTTATCAATGGTGACTAATATTAAAAATCAGAGTTCGCAGTCTTAGTTTTTAAGGCAATGTGTTTTTCAATTTTCTCTCATGTGACGTGGCAAACAATGACTTCTCCTTTTTAAATGGTCCGCAATAACTATAGAAATGGTTAAAAAAAAAGATTTGTGAGAACACAAAATTTAGTAAAGACTGCTTTATCGTAAGCATATGTCTCAGCAATCTATACTGACAAATTCGTATTAACAACAGAGCATTCTTAAATCAACGAAGTTGTTTGTTTTGTGATGAAAGGATAGACAGAATTGTGATTTCTTCAGACGTACAGTACAAGCATCAAATTTTCAGGTAAGATCTCTTTCTAAACCTAATTAATATGTTTTAATGATGAACACGCGCCCGAAGTGATTAAGAATACCACCTTTTCGCGCTTGCAGGGCAAGGTTCGTCTCTCAGAGATCATGGTTACGTATACATGAATTGCTTATGTCACTTCGAAACTGCTATCCGTTCGCAGATATTCCAAAACGAAATCTCTGGATATAAATAAATATATATATAATAGATAAATGTTTCTCCAATACTTGGTATATATATATATATTTCTGCAAGGGGATGCTGATTTTAACACAAACTTTCAGTTTATTTAATTCCCTTTTTTCACATGAAGGACAACAAATGTTATGCTGTATGAACATCATTTTAAAGCGAAACAGGATCATCTTAAGAGGTGCGTGGGTCCCAAGCTCTATCATTTTATCAGGTTCCCTTTCAATGTCAATTTTTAAATTTCCAAATTTTTACAATAAGAGAAATGTGTGAAAAACTTCCCAAATTGTCAGTCCCGGCTTGAGTCAAGGTGCGGGCTCAGTGACTGACCTATACAGACGCCATTATCATTAGACACGGCAAGGAATGATTTAAAGTAGAAGATGCATACTGCGCACTTCTGGAAATAATAATGAGAGATAACATATATTGATATGTTACTAAAGTATTGTTAGAACGGCACGCTATGTGAGCTGGATGGGTATGATGTACCAATTTCGTTGTCTTGGCCCCGTGGTAGTGAAGTGGTTACGCGTTTATTTACCATGCCGAAAACACGATGTCGTATCCAAATGATAGTGAATGCTTGCCTACTAAACCGTACCCTGGCGTTTGATCTTATTAGTGAAAAACATTCATATTTCTCAAAAAATTGTGCAATTCTTGGCGCAGTATGACCTTACTCGTACGTATGCTTTAAAATAAATTTGGTCTCTTTGTATGCATTTAGAACTTTATATAATAAAAATTTTATTAAAACTTAGTCACAAAATAAAATAAGCACCCCTAAAAAATGACGTTGGGTATTTATAAAATTCAGTAACACTTCCGGAAACTTAAACCATTTTTTAAAAGGAGTGAATTTTTTAATAAACCTAAGCAGTGTCTTCCACTCATTGGTGGCTTGCGAGCATGGAATTATAGAGGCGTTTGCGAACGTCCATGGAAACATGTTCTTATAAAGGAAGGCGTGTGTATATGCAGGTATACATCCGCATATGGATGGAAGATTTCTGGGTAAAAATTAGCTATTGTATTGCCATCGCAGCTGTACATCGTCTTGCTTTGCCACAATGCAGCATGGTTTAATTTACAGTATTCCAATTTTGATGTAAATTGTAGATTTCAATTTTCCCCATTAACAGCACAAATTATCTTCTCGTTACACCACTACAACAAAACAGTGTGAAAGTGCTTTCAGAGAATGAGATTTGCTAGCAATCAATGTCATAATGTTATCATCTTCGCATACTCAGAATCGCAAACATATTTACGTATAGTGAAATGATCACACTTTTGGTGTTTTGCATTATTAAATTGATGTTGATAACGCATGTCAAATATATGAAAACATGTTCAAGAACAACCTTGTTCGGCTTTGACGAGGAAAAATCTCTCGTTTCTCAAAATTATTTCCACGGATTTTGTCACGTTGTTTTTTGAAGCATTTATACATTCAATTTTGCCTGCTTGAAATTTCCCAACTTTGGGTTTCCCCTATTGCTTTTTCTCACACAGAATCAAACAAACACTAACGTCTAAACTGCATCGAAAGTTTAAACAACAATTTTAAACAATATTTTTTGGTACCAGC
This sequence comes from Dysdera silvatica, assembly GCA_006491805.2. Classification (NCBI taxonomy): domain Eukaryota; kingdom Metazoa; phylum Arthropoda; class Arachnida; order Araneae; family Dysderidae; genus Dysdera; species Dysdera silvatica. The sequence continues at coordinate 95,669,388 of QLNU02015003.1, forward strand.
GCCGATGTTATGGCGTGGATAGATCATGAAACGTTCGAAAGAAGTATTTTTTGCGTTCGGTGGGGCCGGAACCCAAGACCTTCCGCTTGCCGGACGGAGGTTCTACAATCTGAACTTCACCATCAAACCACGCCATGATGTCGACGTTGGTACCAGTCTCTTTGCAATTTGGTTTAAATAGTAGTCCATGTACTACACCATTCTGCGAAATAACCGGCTTCTGCAAATAGTCTTTAAATACGTTCGTAAGAGAGTAAATCTTGTCGTTCGTAGCTCAGATGGTAGAGCCTCCGCCTGGCAAGTGGAAGGTTGTGGGTCCGGGCCCCACCGAACGCAAAAACCATTTTTCTTCGGAACGTTTCACCATCTAACCGGGCCATAACATCGCATGGTATCACTAATCCAAAAAACGTTGATTAAAATTGTTGTTTAATTTAATCGGCATAGTGTTCGATTTGTTCATCGAAAGAATTGTCATATTTGTTCAACCTGTATTAAGGTTGATCGATATTGTAACATAATCTACAAGAATCCTTCCGTACGGAACGAGTGTTAACCGACTCTGTTTCTCCGCGAACACTAGTTTTTATAAAATTCTGTCATTTGCAGAACAAAACACCACGATATATGATTTCTCCCACTAATTTCCATCGGTTTCTTGGAATTTGCATAAACGTTGACATCTGTCAAATCGTTTTCTGAAAACTAGCCATTTCTTTAAATGAAGGTTGATTGTTAAATGTATTACTAAATTTTACCCACCAGTGTATTGAAATTTTAGCGATTATTTTAAGAACGTAAATATCCATATATAGAAGCAAAAACAGAATTAGAATTTCATATCCAGCGTAAATTAATACGGAAAACGATATCTTAAAATGCTCGAATTTACAATAAACACACGTATCGCACATTACATAAAATATCCACAAGTAGAGAATTTAAATTTAATTTTAACCAAAAAATTTAAAGCTCATCATAAATTCAATTTGCTTTTTATAGCAGAAGGGAATTACAATAAAGTATTGTGACAATCCAATTTTAAAGAATTGGATATTAAATATGCTATGTTCACTTTGCTTAAATTTTTATTGATTTAAGGAGATAAAAGAACAATAGCAGGTAGAAAATCCTCCAGGAATAACATTTTCTTTCCATATATTAAAATTTTAGGAAATAAATTACTTCCGCAGAACACACATATTAAACTTAGATTTCGTTATTTGAATAAATAAGATGTTTCCTTTTAATAATATCGAAATTATTTCGAAAAGAACTCGTTTAATTAAAACTAAAGCGTGATTGAACAAAAGAAAGGCACCGCGATTTATTAATTTTTTTTACTGAAATCTCAGAAAATTTAAAAACATGCTGCTTGATTCTGAAAATTATTTCAATAAATACAGTTCATTTTTCAACGTAATCAGGTTTTAGATACTCAAATATTAATCATTAATTGTTTACAATTTACGTCGACTCTTAACGAATATTCAAATCTGTATTTCCCTGGAAAAAACTCACCATTTTTTAAATCTATTGAAGTTCAAATTTCAATATTTCAGCTTCGTAAAATGCATCTGTTAGACACAAAAAATGTATATCCTAAAAAATTTTAAAAAAATTATTTGCGGATCAAATAAAAAAAAAAATATATATATCGTGATCGTTTTCATTCGCGCCATAATCGTCAGAGCATTTTATTTCCGAAGACGCTGCTTCCCTTATTTTATATCAAATGGTGGTATTAACTACAAAATAATTTTTTACACCCACCTATAATTAGCTTTATCTAGAGATTTTTATGTTTCGGAGAAAAAAAGACGACGTTCTCTTCCTGGATTCGAACCAGCGTCCATTCGTTGAGCGCTGGAGTGACTTGACCATTAGACGAACGAGGACAGGAACAATGCTCTCTTTCTCCGTATATAAGGATGTAAGATATTATTACCCTTCTCAGGGATAACACAATTGCCAAATAATGGTCAACACACCCATCTCTTGTTTTTCTCGGTATCTTTTTCATTCCTTTCTGTCTCTTTTTCCCCCAAAACAAAAGGCTCTGGCTTGAACTACTTATACATGGGTGCCGAAAAGTATTATATAATAAATCCCCCCGCGAAAACTTGCAAAAAAAACAGCCTGAGCAGCTTTGTGTGTTGACCATTATTTGGCAGTTGCGTTATCCTTGAGAAGGGTAATAATACTTTACATCCTTATATACGGGGGAAAAAGAGTTGTCCCTGTCCTCGTTCGTCTAGGGGTCAAGACACTCCGAGCTCAACGGAGGGGCTTTCCTGGATGAATCCACGGTGGGCACCATTTTTCTCCTAAAACAAAACTCTAGCTTGAGCAACTTATACGTGGGTGCCGAAAATTATTATGTATCAATTTATTGTGTATCATCAAATTGTATTTCATCAGTTGTGTACCAATATTAGGTATAAAAACAGCATGGGTCAATAAAGACCCAGATGTCTTTAGTGTGCATCGCGATTGAGACGCAGCAAGGTTAAAGGACACCTAAAGATTGAGGTTCGTCCTGCTACGGCACAGTTATGAAGCTATCACCTAACACTTCGACAAACTTGGTTTGACTCCCAGCGATTCAGAAAAAAAAAATGAATTCCGACTAACTGCGTACTGAGTCCGAGAGGTTGGTTCCCTTGACCCCGACGAGTTCCTATTCTTTGAGAGAATGTAGAGCTAAGATAGCGAAGTAGTAATGAATTAGCCTTGAATTTTCCTCGGTTTTTATTTGTTTGTTCACTTGTGCTTTTACGGCGCAAGGTTTGTTTTACAACACAAGGACAGCAAAGGTCGGTCAGTGTCGAACGAAGCCCACAGTTTCAGAAATAATTCGAATCTTTGCTAGCAAGAGAGCCAAACTCAAGCCATGATGGGCGCCCTCTAGCATGCCATTGGGAATCAAACTACACGATTGGCTAATTCATTATTACTTCGTCAATCGTGTAGTTTGATTCCCAATGGTATTTTAGAGGGCGCCCATCATGGCTTGAGTTTGGCTCCCTTCCTAGCAAAGGTTCGAATTGTTTTTGAAACTGTGGGCTACGTTTGACACTGACAGACCTTTGTTGTCCTTGTGTCATAAAACAAGGCTTGCGCCGTAAAAAGACGAATGAACAAGCAAATAAAAATCGAGGAAAATTCAAGGACTCGCTTTCAGTGATTGTATGCTAAGCTTTTTCTATTGTCTTTTATGTCAAATCTATATACTCTAGTTTCGTTAGTCCGAAATTGTTGATACTTAGATCCAAAATCTTTTCTACAGAATTTACTGTGAGCTACAATATTTTTGATGTGCGTGTGCTTTGGTCTAAACATGTAACAGAGGACCGAGGATTTTACATTCCTTTATGGGAAATTCTAATTAGTTGGTAACACATATTGTGCTGTTTAGGTCATGTCAGTCGGCTCGAATTAGCCGGATTTACGTTGTTCGTATTAACGAGAATCTAATGTAATCGCATCTGAATAATTATTTCGCGTATTAATTATATGAAATTTATCAACTGTTTCAATTCATGCAGTATAATTTTAAATGCTGCTACAAAGTATTTAACATATATTAAGCTTAAATAAGCCATTATTAAATTAGAATTAATATATGTCCTATAGATTTCGCTTTGAAATTTGTATTCGTTTGATTTACTTATAGATTGAATTAATTTCGTACCGTCAGCCTTCGATAAAATAGCGAATAAAAATAACAGCAATTATCATTGCAAATCGATTTATGAATTGCAATCAGTATCGATATCTATTGCATTAAAAATAAACTAAGAGTGTAACTCCATCACAAATTTAATTTTTAAAATTGGTATAAATGGATTGTTAGCAATTGAAATTCTCTTTATTTTGAGCAGCATCAATCTTACGGAAATTTATTAAACTTACTAATGGATTTTTGCAACAACTTGCAACTAAATTTTCCACAACACAGGGAACACGCAAGCCATGTGCGGCATTTGTTTATAATAAATAATTTCCTTGTTCCGCTCATTACCGAAATTCAGAATTTTTTTTTTGTGAAAGCAAAATCAACCACTTAAGAAAATGAGGCGAGTCTAAGAATTTTCAAATTTTCAAAAATCTCATTAGATCGTCAGTTTATACACGTCTAGACATATAATAGAATATAAGAAAAGTATGTAGTATATTAGAATATAATACAAAATATTGTGACTAACTCGCACACCTCAAAATTCAGACGTACTTATGTAAACGTGTTTTTATACTAAATGAGATTGAGAAACACTGACCTTTTTAACTCTTGTCAGTAGATCAAAGTCTTTGTAAATCTCTTTTAAGAAACTATCTTTTCAATGCTTTTTGAGAAATTGACCAAATTTTTCTGGATCTCCAACATCTAAATGGCTACAGTAGAACCCCTATCAGCTGAAATAATGGCACCATTACATTGTTGCTAATTGTCGTGTATAATCCGGAAGATTTCCTATTCAAAAGAATAGGATTGTCCTAGTTAATACAAGAAACTTGGCAGCTGTGCCATTATAAATAAGCAAAATTTCTGATAATTTGGAAATTCAATTTTCATCGTGAAGTTGGAAGGAAACCATTTTGCCTAAAAATGAGCTTAATTATATACTTAATTTTCATATGAATAGTAAAATAATTGTATTTTATATACACACAAATTAGATATTAACTTTTACTGCTATGGAAATTATTCCATATTTTCGCATGAAGTTTTTTTTTCAAAACATTTGACCTGAAAACGTCTAGAAATTCACTATAATACTGGATGACGAATCTTAAATCTTGGTGTAACGTTTTCATGACTATACAAGTAGAACTGGAGTTATTTTGTTATGTCTCTAACCGGTATATAGTTCCGTTTCCGGAAAAACACGAAGTCTATTTCTGAGTTCTGTTGAAATCACCCACAACCACCATTGGATTGAAAACGTGCTTAGGGCGGCTTTAGGTAGGAAAATTTGATTCTGTATCATCATGCAAAGATTACATCAATATCCCTGAAGTATCATCCAGCATGGGAGTAAATTTCTATATGTTTTCACGTCAATCCGTGTACTGCTTTTCCCCTCACAGTCACAAACTTTTTTTTAGCGCCAATATTCCGCCATTGCTTAATTAAAACCCGTCCATTGGGTGAAGACTCATAAGTTGAAGAATCGAAATAATCCATAATCTGTAAACGAATTGCCTAAAAGAATATAGTTTTAAGCTATCCCGTAGAACATAGACCAATCACTCGATTGTTATGATAAATTATTATTAATTATTAATTTAAGGATGAATTATAGATCATCACAACCATAGTATTCAGCCGTTGTCTATCCACTTCCGAATGAAACTCTCTTCAAGTGCTTTTCACGCAATCCTATTCTACACAGTTCATTTTAATATCACCCCCCATGTTTTCTTATTTCACCAATGTAGTCTTAAAACATTTCCTATGTTTTTGTAATCTTTGGAATCGCGTTAATAATTTTAATTTTCCAGTGTTATTTAGTTCTCCTTGAATTGTTCCTAGCCCGATGCCAGTTCACCTTTTAGCTTTAGAAACAATATTCTCAACCCTTGGTTTCTTCTGTCGCTCAAATATTTCACTTTTTTACCTTTAATTATTCCAAGCATGAAACACTTCATGCTTGGAATAATTAGACACCTTTAGAATAATTAGACCTTTGTATTGACTACAATACTCATTTTGCAAGTTTCGTTTGACTCCATATTTGTGATCGACAAGAGAAATCCAATAATACACACTAATTGAATTACTGTTTAGGTAAAAGGGTCACTTTCCTTGCACGATACATCAGTTTTTTACAAATGCATATCAACTAAATTTAAGTCTTTGGAATGCTTTCATGATATCTTTTTCAATATCAAATTATATAAATATATTAAATATGTATTAATCAAACTTGGATATTTCCAGCTTTATCAGTAGTTTCATTAAGCTTCCATTAAATGATATAAAAAGTATCCAGTAAGTCTAAGTTTTTTGGTTTACTCGGAGCTTTTTGTTCTCTGTGTGTATACATAAATGACAAAAAAAGGGATTCCTTATCACAATTCTTTTGTTAACGGTATTCTCTTTCTTGAAAATCCTCAAATAAGTATTTTTCACAAGCCTTCAACCGCTCTTCATTTTGTCTTAACTTAACAAAGGAAAAACTCTAAATACATTTGGAATAAATTAGATAGCGCCTCATCTAGGGATAGATTGCTGCGTTTTGCGTCCCCTTTTCCACATCAAATAGTCCCATTAATAAAAATTACTACTAGTTAAAGGCGCCTACTTGGTATGTTTTAATTAATTTTAAAAAACACATAACATTTCTATATCTTTTGAAAAACCTGTAAATCTATTAAATTGCAAGTAAGTGTATTTGCGTTTAGACTAAACCTTTTCCGATGTTTGGGCTGATATTTTAGTCTATTCTGAGTAAACAAACCAAAAATGTCCTAATATGAATTCTCGGTTGATTCGAATTAAGTGTATGATATTTTAACTCCACATTAATCAAGTTCGGTGATGATATATATATATATATATATATATATATATATATATATATCATCATCATCATATTCAACCATTATCTATCCACTGCTGGATGAAGGTCTCTCCAAATGCTTTCCACACAAGTCTATCCTGGGCCATTCGTTTCCACGTCACCCCAACCTGTTTTCTTATTTCATCCACCCATCTAGTTTGAGGACGTTTTCTAGGTCTTCGGTGGTCTCTTGGAATCCAGTTCAGAATTTCTGTTGTCCATCGTTGATCAGTTCTTCTTGCAATATGCCCAGCCCATCGCCATTTCAGCCCTTTTACTTTAACAATGATGTCCTCTACTCTAGTTTGCTCTCTCACCCAAGTGTTTCTTTTTCGATCTCTCCTAGTTATTCCAAGCATGCACCTCTCCATGCTCCTTTGCGTTGTCTGTAACTTTCGTATTGCTCCAACTGTTAGACTCCATGTCTCTGATCCATAAGAGAGGACTGGCAATACACACTGGTTGAAGACCTTTCTTTTTAGACACAAAGGCAATTTCCCCTTCAGGATAAAACTGTTTCTTCCAAATGCACTCCAGCCAAGTTTAATACGTCTGTTGAGTTCTTTCATAATGTTGCCATCCATTGAAATCAGCTGGCCAAGGTAAATATATGAATCAGCAATTTCTAGCTCAATGTTGTCAACTTGTATTTTTGTTTCCTCTACAAAATTATTGAACATGATCTTAGTTTTTTGTAGGTTCATCTTGAGTCCAACTTCTTTACTTCTAGTTGAGAGCTCCTGTACCATGTCTTGGAGTTCTGATGGGTTCGTTGAAAAAATAACAATGTCATCAGCAAACCGCAAATGATTTAAATATTCACCATTTATTTTTATTCCCTTGTTATTCCAATTTATCAGCTGAAAAATCATCTGTAAAGCTGAAGTAAAAAGTTTTGGAGAAATGGTATCTCCCTGCCTCACCCCTTTGCCAAGTTTGATAGTTTTGGTATCTTTATGTAACCGAAATTTTGCACTTGCATTTTTATACACACGTTTCACCATGTCAATGTACACATCCTCAATGTCTGTTGATCTTAAAGAGTTGATGACTGCTGATGTTTTAATAGAGTCAAAGGCCTTCTCATAGTCAATAAATGCAACACACAATGGAAGTTCATATTCATGTGTTCTTTCAATTAATTCTCTTAATACTTGAATATGGTCCACTGTACTGAATCCACTTCGAAATCCAGCTTGTTCTCTTGGTTGAGCTGCATCTAATTTTTTCTGCAGGCGATGTGTTAGCACTTTTGTGAAGATTTTATAAATAGCAGGTAACAAGCTAATTGGTCGGTAATTTTTCAAATCCTCTTTATCACCTTTTTTATGCAAAAGAATTACTGTTGCAGAATCCCATTGGTTTGGTATGTTACCGCTGTTAAGACATTTGGTAAAGAATTTTGCAAGTATGTCTTCTACATATTCTCCAGCTTCTTTTAGGATATCTAATGTAATACCATCATCGCCAGGGGCTCTTCCTTTCTTCATACTTTTTATTGCAAATGAAACTTCTTCTTTTAAGATTTTAGGAGCTGTTCCTTCGACTATTTCAGTGTCTTCGTTTAATCCACTGTTACTTTCATATAGTTTTTTGTAGAATTCTTCAACTCTTCTAAGTATTTCTTCCCTATTTCTTGTTACGGTGCCATCCTCTCCTTTTAATGCAATGATGTGTTTCTTCCCAACAGATAAACTTCCTTTAACAACCCTAAGGCTCTTGTTATTTTCAATGGCCTTCCTTACTAACTCACAATTGAATTTTCTTATGTCTTCTTTCATGCTTTTGCGCAGAGTTTTACAAAGTTCTATGTACTCAATCCTGGAACTGGTATTTCGATTGTCCACCTTCATATCTCTTCGCCTTTTCATGAGCTGTTTCGTCTTCTCAGATAATTTGCTATTGTGCTTTTTACAGGTTACACCACCAATTTCCCCAGCAGTTTCAACTATTGTCTTAACAATGTTTTCATTTGCTTCTGAGATATCACTTTCATCAATAAGTCCTTCCAGTGCAGAAAAGCGATTTTTTAATTCCAACTTGAATGCCTCGGTATTTTCTTTTAATTTCTTTAAATCCACCCTCTTACTTACTTGTTTCCTAATGAGCTTCTGTCGTTCTAATTTAGTATTTAAGTGCACTTTACATCTCACCATTCGATGATCACTTCCAGTATTAAATCTGTTCAGTACACTGCAATCTTCAATAATTGATTTCTTGTTTGCCAGGATATAGTCAATTTCACTAGTTCCCCCATTTGGGTGTTTCCATGTCCATTTTCTTTGCGGTTTCTTCTTAAAAAATGAATTCATGATGCTAAGGTTTTCAGCTTCTGCAAATTCGATGAGTTGATCGCCACGTTCATTCCTTTCCCCATATCCGTATTTACCAACCGATGTCTCTCCTTGTTCCTGTTGTCCAATTCTTGCATTGAAATCCCCCATGATGAGCTTGATATGTTGTTTCCCTTTGGTGTGTAACTCTTTGATTTCTTCATAAAATTCTTCAACCTCTTCGTCGGTATGGCTTGATGTTGGTGCATATACCTGTACTATTTGAAGTTGGTATCGCTGGGTTAGTTGAACAACGAGCCTCGCTGCTCGATCTGATGTACTTTCAACTTCCAGAAGACAGTCTTTAATTCTTTTGTTGATTAAGAAGCCAACACCACTTGTTCTTCCAGTTTCCGTTCCTCTATAATAAAACAAATGTCCACTTTTAAGTTCCACCAACTCTTCACCTTTTCTTCTAACTTCACTGAGTCCTACAATGTCCCATTTGATCTTGTCTAGTTCCTCTTCCAATTCCTGAAGTTTTGCTTCAGAAGCAAGGGATCGTCCATTAAACGTAGCCAAGGTCAATAACAAACGGCAGCCTGGGCCATTCCAGTGATTCTTAGCACCCCCTGCTTTCATGCCACACTGACCGCTGCCTTGATCAGGAGCACTCCAGCACCTGGAGACTAGGGGCCATGGTTTCTGGTGTGTCAACATAATGGAGGAATTAGCCATAATTTCACCACGCTGGCTAGACGGGTTGGTGAATTAGCCCTCCCCTTCCGCCTTTCTATCCGTGCAGCAAATATTAATTTGCCTCATAAATAGAAAGCCCAGCCTGCACCACTTGAAGGCGGGGTAGGACACTAGGTTACTGGCCTGGCCGGTTCCACACATCGTCACATACGTTCAGCGTGTGGGTCTCCTTCCAGTTAGATACCAGCAACCCTTTTGCAGGCCATATATATATATATATGTGTGTGTGTATTTATATATATTTATTTTTCGCTGCTCAAACACTTTATTCTATATATATATATACGCAAAATTCATTTGCAATTATATCCGGTAAAACTGTATATCTTTCAAAATTGATTTTCAAATCTACTCAATTATTGGACGTCCATATATTCCAGTTATTTGAGAGATGTTCACTCTGAAATGTACAGTGTAATATGATTAGATTTTTCTAAAGCACGTAGTGGGCCATTTTGTTCTTTACTTTCATTACGAACTTTATTCTTCGACCAATTTTTAGTTTATTTTTTATCCTATGGCTTTTTATTTGTTTTATTCTTTTGTGTATTTACACAACTCTCAACTACGGCTGAAAATGAAGAAAGTGTTTGAGCAGCGAAATTTAAGTTTGCTACTGACAGAGTTCTTTCCTACCTTTCAAATATTGACTCTCCTCAACCGCCAGTAGGGGCAAGAATTTATGAGAAAAATACTTGTACAGATCGGGCTTTTAGCTCGTACTAAAACAGAAGATTTGAAATAGACAGAAAAATGCCTCAATTACCATGACTGCTGAGTGGTGAAATTTATGATCTGCAAAGAAAATATTGCTTAAAATGATATAAGCGGTTTAAAGTTTTATCTTATTTGTCCAAAGTTAGCAACGTGATTATGATCGATTTCGTTTTAAAGTGCTAGTATTATTTTTAAATTATTACATTAGTAACTGCACTGAGTTTTCGTTGAAATCCATCACGTTTTGAACATGTGGTGGAAAAATGAATGAACAATTAATTTACAATATATATTTTTTGGAATGTGCATCAGGGAGAAATAAATAATGAATATGAAACTTGGGATCCCATAACACCCACGTGCTTAAAACCTAAGCTTCTCACTTCCGTGAATAATTCAGAAAATAAATATTTAACAAAACAGTTGCAATATAACTTAATAATTTGTCAATGTATATTTACTCACAGTGTACATTTTGTTTACTTTTCTTGTTCATTTTATACATGTAAGTTTTTACTATTTAGCTGTAGCCAATCTCCTTATACACGTTCTTAAAGAAAAAAAAAACAAAGACGAGACAATATTCATTGCTGGTGTATCAAGTCTTTCACTGAATGATTCAGGGAATGGTTTTGCCAACCTATCACAAACGAGAAAATTCACTTAGTGAGTCGCTTTATAAACGAAATTACACGCGTTTAGTATACACACACGATTTAAAGCGAGGATAGGAATTGCAATTGAGAGTAGGAAGCAAATGCTTTTCGACTGTGTGGATATGAAAATTATTAAACTTTCATAATCACGAAACCTAACGAGCGTTTAAAAAAGTTTCACCCTTGAATTTAAGGTTATGTAACAGTAGTAAACGTTAAAGCTAATATACGTTCAGTATTAAATTAAACGAAAGATATGTGTAAATATCGATAGAATGATGAATTAATATTAGCTAAAATAAGAACAAAAAGGGGAAGATGCAAAGTAAATTGCATAGGACCTGGGTGTTGGAATGAAATACCAGCTGAGTTAGAAGTCAAATAATACAGTACAATTTAAAAAGAATTTAAATAATATTTTTTAGATAGTAATGTCGGATAATGTAGGGAAAATTATTGAAACAACTTATGGGTGAGCATTGGAAGACGGTGTTGGGTGATATATATTATATGTGTACACACATAATTATTATTAATATGGAAATAGCCTGGTGGCTGCATGTATTGTGTGGTTGTACAATAATTTCTGCCACCCACGTATAGATTATAGCTCAAACTAGAGCTTTATTCGTTTTGGAGAAAAAGAGACGCTTTCCCCATCCTGGATTCGAACCAGGGTCCCTCCGTTTAGCCCGGAGTGTCTTGGACCGCTAGACGAATGAGGACAGGAAACAACGCTCTCTTTCTCCGTATGTAAAGATGTTAAGGTATTATTACCCTCCGCAGGGATAACACAATTGCCAAATATGGTCAACACAGAAAAGCCTCCGGGGCGAGATTTTTGTGAGTTTTTCGTGGGGGAATTTATTATACAATAATTTCTGCAATAATTTTTTAATACAATTACAAATAATTTTATAAGTTAATTTAATAATTTAATTAAATTAAAATAATTTAATTAAATTAAAATAATTTAATTTATTAATTTAATAATTTAATTAAATTAAAATAATTTAATTTATTAATTTAATAATTTAATTAAATTAAAATAATTTAATTTATTAATTTAATAATTTATAATATATAATTTACAATTTTATAATATATAATTTAATAATTTTATAATATAATTTTAATAATTTTATACATATAATTTAATAATTTTATAATGTATAATTTAATAATTTTATAATGTATAATTTAATAATTTTATAATGTATAATTTAATACCTTATAATGTACTAATAATTTTAATGTATAATTTAATAATTTTATAATGTATAATTTAATAATTTTATAAATATATAATTTAATAGATAATACAATAATAAATAATACAATAATAAATAATACAATAATTTTTAAATACAATCATTTTTGTGTCGCTGGTTATTTTTAACCAGTCTGAGGTCCTCATGATTGCATCATTTTATATATTTTCTTGAGACCTTGCACTGTGCAGTCATGTAATGTTACAACGACTTTACAAATAAGGATAAATAAAGTGTTTTTAAATAGTGAAACCTCAAAATAGCGGATGTCTCCGGGACGAAGTGCTTGCTCTCTAAAGAGTGGGAAGCTTCCTCTTTGTAATATGCTATGCGTTTACTATGCGGGACATTTAAGGAATAATAAACTTTAGCACTGGGAATTACAAAATTAAGGAATCTGGATTGGTAGACACGACTACGTTCAGCTAATAAAGTGAGAACATTTCCACATGTTTAAAGTGACGAGAACTTAAAAAAAATTGGGGCATATAACAGCAGTGCCGTAGCTAGGAGTGTCGAAGGAAGCCGCTTTTACGCTCCCCACCTACGCCCATCCAGGGGCGCAATGGGGAGCATAAAATCGGTTGAAATAGCTCACAGGTTAAGGTATGTCCTTGAGTAGTGAGCGCAAATTTGGCTGTCCTGTCACGGGTAAAAATCATTTAGTTATGGTCCTGCATAGCAGCTATGCGGCCCCAAAGAAGCAACTTATTAATGAGACTAATCAGGGGAAACTCTGTTTTATTTTTTTTTTTGTTGGGGGCATGGATCAAGGAGCATTTAACAAAATCAGTAAAGTTTGATACGTCCAGTTTTATCCGATAACAAGGTGATAGGCATGTCAAGGTAAGAAGAGAAATGCACGGGGCATTGGACTTGTCATGTATATAGCACCCACCATAAAATCCCTTAAGATGCAGTGTTATGATCTGATGATTCTTAAATTTATTTTATAATCTCGGTATTGTCATATAGGAATAAAATATAGTCAACTTACCATCTCAGCTTACTGAATAATCAGATCATACTATTCCCCCACAACCACCTCTGCACAGTAGAGTCTTTCATGCCGGTATTAAAATCCAATGGGTTCAAATTCTGAAAAATAGTCTAAGAGACATAAAAAATAAATTTAGCTTATGAATTGGCACACAGATTCCAGGTCTCATGACCTAAATTCGATCGAAAGCCTTAGGGAAAGTATACTAGAGAAGAGGTTATGGTGAAGTTCAATTCTCGCAGAGTCAGTACAAGATATGGGCGAATTTATTTTTACCATTAGTTTTAAATTTATTTTGACATTGAAACGCATGTACGGTCTCTCCTTGCTTGGCCAGGATAGCCAGTGATGTCCTTGCGTCATAAAAATACAACCAATCGATCATGAGCGAAAATTTAACGCTGCTGTCAACTAAAATTAACGTTTGATTTTACACAAACTTGTCGAAGTAATACGACGATTAATGCCTTTCATAATCAAAGTTTAAAGTGATACAAAATAATAATAATAATAATATATGCGAGTTTTCTTGGTTTCGCTGTGTATAACTATTTCGCCCTGAGACGGGTAAAAATATCTTACAACCTTACATAGGTAGCGTCGTTCCTGTCCTTGGTGGCCTAGCGGTTACGGCACTACGGATTTAATGGAGGGACCATAGTTCGTCTCTGGTCCAGAGGCGGCGTCACGTTTCCTCCTATATTTCAAAAGCTCTAGTTTGATCTCGGGCGTGGGTGCTGAAAATTACCTATAATTAAATTTTTCTACGAAAAATTAAAAAAAAAAAAACTCGTTCAGGTTGCTTTGTGCGTTGGCCATTATTTGGCAGTTGTGCTAACCCTAAAAAGAGTAATAACATCTTGCATATAACAATCCCTTAGGACTAAAATACTTTGCTGCGTAAATCACATCATGAATTAGGCGAGTCAACACAATGGCCCTACAGTGGAGCAGTGTAGTAAAGCGTTCCCCAAGAGTGCCGCTAATCCGGGTTCGACTCCCAACAGTGCAAAGAACGCTTACTCAGAGATCTCATAAAGATTGCACTGTTTTCCGGGATTTGGTACCCTAAGCCTCAAGAGGTTCGGATTCCATGAAAAATTGTAGGTCCAGAGGTTAGGATTCCTCGAAAAGCAGGTAACGGCGCAGCATTACCATAAAAGTATTTGAGCAGTAAAGATCGCAAACAAACCACGGTATAATATCAGGCTAATCAATATGAATAAAGTTTGTCCTTCAAAACATATGTTCTTTAAAGATAAGATTATAACTGGTTTGGTGAAAAGACTATGTATCAAGGCTTTCAAATCCTAGAGAAATTGTTCCTCCCTCTTAGTGGCTTCAAAATATTTCATGCAGCTGGAAGCGTACTTTCGATATAAGATTGTAACCAAAAGTTAATATTTTGGTATTCACTACTTCCAAAACAAACTGTTAGGAAGAATGATAAAATAATGCAACAAGTTTTAGTTATACTCCTGCGGAATATTTTTTAAAATCTCATGGAAACACCCTGAGGTCAATGTCAGTCACAGAATATCTACAATGTAAGATATTATTACCCTTCACAGGGATAACACAATTGCCAAATAATGGTCAACACAAAAAAGCCTACGGGGCGAGATTTTTGTGAGTTTTTTCGTGGGGGAATTTATTATACAATAATTTTTGACACCCACTTATAGATTATAGCTTAGACTAGAGCTTTTTTCGTTTCGGAGAAAAACAGACGCTTTCCCCATCCTGGATTCGAACCAGGGTCCCTCCGTTTAGCCCGGAGTGTCTTGGACCGCTAGACGAATGAGGACAGGAAACAACGCTCTCTTTCTCCGTATGTAAAGGTGTTAAGGTATTATTACCCTCCGCAGGGATAACACAATTGCCAAATATGGTCAACACTCACAAAAATCTCGCCCCGGAGGCTTTTCTGTGTTGACCATATTTGGCAATTGTGTTATCCCTGTGAAGGGTAATAATATCTTACATCCTTATATACGGAGAAAGAGAGCGTTGTTTCCTGTCCTCGTTCGTCTAGCGGTCTAAGACACTCCGGGCTAAACGGAGGGACCCTGGTTCGAATCCAGGATGGGGAAAGCGTCTCTTTTTCTCGAAAACGAAAAAATAAGCTCTAGTTTGGGCTATAATCTATATGTGGGTAGCAAAAATTATTGTATAATATCTACAATATCATACACGCGTGAAAGACACTTTCAACGAAATAGGCATACGGCACAAGAGTCCCTTTATCTGTGCGGCAAAATGTAAACATGCAGCTGATAAAATAACATTGAGCTTTATGCAATGCAAGCCTTTTTAATCAAAATCAGGGTAAAAGATACCTTCAACGACTCGCCATTCATATGTTCTAGGAAATTTTATTCACAATCATTCAACTTATTTTAAAGTTCTATGTTTAGTGACATGCACCAGGTACATTTTTGATGCTAATTGATTTGAGAAGTAAAATTTTTTAAATTTCTGACCTTTTGTTTAACAATAATTTACTTGACATTTCCGCTGAAATGTTCGGAATATATTTCGTAAAGAAATTAAACTGAAGGCTGAACTCCGTCTAAATGCTGCTGTTGTGAAAATAAATATGGATTTCTCAATAATACAAAGCAAAGACATTTTGTGACAAACGATATTAATATCCCTAATTCGATCACTACTTATAGGATATCTGAAAATAATTCTAGATTTTTTTTCAACGTTAAGGACTATTTCTATACATATATTCTTTTATTGCTTTGCTGCTGTTTTCGTCAAAGGATTGTTTGGAAACCTATAACTCTTTGTCACCGACAATAGAAATGTTTCGATTACCTTAGATTTTGACAGAAAGCTTGACGACAGAAGTAACAAAAAAATATTTTTTTTAGTGGTTTATTGCGGAGATTCACGTGATTTTCTTGCGATTGCAAATGACCATCACTCTTTTCCAAATCCTAACTTTGATGGAATATGGACAAAAGTAGTGCCAACTTTGGCGGTAAATGCTGTTATGTTTATGTTAGTTTAATATTTGGCGACTTGTATAATATATATTTCTGCGGAAAGATCACGAAACATGATCTCAAATGGCCTTTCACTTATTAAAATAATGTTGATATTTAAATGTCCTCCAGGTTGATGTAAAATAAATATTTGCAAACTTAAAATAACATGTGCAAAATAGCGATGATTCTATGTTAATTAGGAACGTTTATTTCTTTCGATATTTATGTATGTCATATATTATAATGTATTTTGGTTTTGGATGAAAATAATGGTCATGGAATAAAATCTATTAAAGCTTTTTCATACGTAAGAACATACGATATACAAGAGAGAATACTGTCTATTTTAGCAAGAATTGTATAGAACTTGGTGATGATTCGGGTATCCAATATACGCTATTATGTGTTCACTGGCGCACCCACGTAAAGAGTCTATTGGGTTAGGGCGTCCCATGGGCTAACAAAGCAAAAAATTATTACGCCAACAGACACTGACAATATTTATTTAAAAGTTGCGAAATTGAAAGTAGTGACGACCCCAACAATATTTCCCTGAACTCTTGTGACATTGATGAGACTGCTGTTGAGGAAAGCAACAGCAGCGGCTAGGGGCTGTCTTCAAATGATATTCTGGTAGTAAAGGTAGACCAAACTGTTGAAATGTAAATTCTGACTGCAGATATTTCTCATTATGCTAAGAAATCTCACCCCACTCATAAACATAAAATAACACCACTTAAAAGTTTTTGGGAACTATATGCAAATTGCGATCTTCCCACGACCCTCACACTAGTGCTGCATAAAGTCAATTTTGTGAGTTCTCTTTTCACCCCATTAAGTCTGTTTAAGATTGACACAAGCCACACATCAACTTGTTTCAAAAGAATTTAATAATTGGAAGAAGACCTTGGAGAAGTTCAGCCAACATAGAACTTTTCTCTATCATATGGATTCAGTTCACAAAGCCGATGAGTTTTTAAAGGTCGCAAAAGGAAAAAAGGCTTCCGTAGATCAAGTAGTGGACAGAAAGATTTTGTAGATCAGTAGGTCTTGAAAAAGCAAGTTTTTTTCAATAGGGTTTTTTTCAACCTATTATTAAAATGATTTTTTGTGAAAGAAAAAGACTGGCCATTGTAAAGTTGCACATACAAAATCTACAACTTCGAATTATTTAAGAACCATTCACTGTAGATTTACTAGTAATTTAATAATGATAAATGAACACAAAAAAAGCGTGATTGATATGGCCCCTTATCATTTTTCTACCAAAAATTTCTTGCATCATTGCGACCCTCTTTGGGAATATTCTGGGTGTACCATTGTAAGTATTTAGCACGATTCGTAAATACCTCCTGCATAAATGACGAATTTGGTTTAATACTTACGCACCTTTCAGGATAATATATGTAAGCTTAACGTGATAATATTAGAAACATGTCGCTTCACCATAAACTTTAATCACTTAAGTTGCTCCAGGCAAATTTACATGCTCGCGCACATACTTTAATTTTGGGCGCGTTTCTCGGCGTGATTATGAGAGGTTAGCACTAACGATTTGAGCTTACGATTTAAGTTTCATAACTCTGCCAATTTCGAAACCTAAAGAAAGTTGAGTGCCATTCTGAAGCCTCATTTGGGTTCAGTCTCCCGTGGTGCCTAACATAATGCGAGGTACTTCGCAAGTGAAGATACAGCAATAAGTGAAGAGTATTTGCCTCGTTATAGTTAACATTGGCAAATTTGGAAGTTCTGCCTCCTGATTAGCTTTAAAAATAAAAACAGCTTCATCCTTAATCGAGATTTATTTCAGAATTATTCTAGCTGAACAGAGGCTCATTTAGAGCTTTTCTCACTTAAAAATAGCCCCTTATCTGTTAGACTAAAAACAAACAAGGAAATACGTCATGCAGCAAAGAAACTCTGCTTTTGAGACAACTTAATGAGTAAGGGTTTGCTGTGAGATTAAACGCAACGAAGTCTTGTTGTTCAATTTAATTTTATGGTTTGGTTTGCTTGTACGCAGTTAGTGAACTTTTTCAGCTGGAATTAAAATAATTTGTGGGAATAAATGACTAACCTAAACATATAATTTTAGTTGCATAGGGAAAACATGTAACAAGGGATGTTTTTAGGGTAATAAGCATTATGTACGGGGTGCTTTTGTATATTTTATTTCAAATTGGCGAAAGTATCCATTTATTATACTACAATGAAGTAGTACTAGAAACAATTATCTAGTGCAGAATGATCCTCATCCTTGCGCCATAAAATTTCTTCTAGCCAACCAAAGCAAGAACTCTTCATGCGTGCTTCTCTCTTACTTAGCTATATCGCTACGCAAGTGCTATAGTTACTTTCTTCTATTCACAAATGAAGTTATATAGTCACTCTGATTAATACTATCCTTGATTCAAGTGTGGTTTTTACTGCAATGGAACATAATTCTACTATGCCGAATCGGCAGGAATGGAAATTTCGTTATCCAAAAATTCCCTATTTTAACAAGTAAACGATAAATTTATTTTGTGGCCATGCCTTGTATTAACTCTCAAAGAAGTTTTTCATATCCCAAATTCCCTCTTTTAACTCTTTGCACCCGAGGCTTTAACTCGGGCGAACCAGCAACTCGAGACGTTTCTCGATGTTCTTGGTGAATTTCTTACCTCTAACTTAAAACGATTACACTGACAAATTAATGTATAAAACTTTTATATTTTAACATTTTATCTATCTTTACAGGTCTAAGAAGATAATTTCTTAAATATTACTCTCTGTACTGTTGCTTAGTGTGATATTTTACAAAACAAATGCCAAGGTGTATGCCGGGTTTGTCGGGATAAGTATCGGAATAATACGTTGTCTGATTTTGTTTGCTAGGCTCATTTCTTCAAGAGCAAGCTTTGCAATCCTTCCACACACACCTGCTAATTCATTTGCCACGACTGCAATCAGATATCTCCAGCTCAACACACACAAACACAAAAGTCACTTCTCGATAGAGGAGTAACAATGTAAGAGCTGTTCAAACGCCGGATCAAAAAAGAGCCAGTCTTGGTCGGGCGAGGGCTAACACCGGTCCACGATCACAGACTAATTAGAGATAAGAAAATCTTATCTCCATTTGAAGGGATGTCATTCTGCACTTCATAAAATTGTACCCAAAGAACTTAGGAACCCACTTGAAAGAAACTGAACATAACCATTGCCGCGCATCCAGTTTCCGCGTCAAACCAAGTGGTGAGCTAGTCACCTTTCGAGTTATGGAATAGAATCATGTGGTGAGTGAGAGTCGCCTCTCTCGAGTGAGTGCAAAGGGTTAATAAGTAAATCAAGATTTATTTTGGGGTCACGCCTTATATTCACTCTCCATCGGAATCTCCTCAGAATATTTCCACAATAAAATAATATTAATAAAATTAAAAATTCTTTGAAAATATCTCGCGGCCTACCGGTTGAAAAACGCTAAAGAACCTCAAAATATCCATGTATATGCATTTAAAATGAATAAATGTGTACATAAAATTTTTTTTTTACGCCTGAAAATCTCATGTGCTCCATTGTAGAACAAGTAGATTTATTAACTTCCAAGTAGAAAAATTCGATATACATTAAATTAGTGTTTCTTAACCTTTAGGAGGCCGCGGGTCG
Organism: Dysdera silvatica; assembly: GCA_006491805.2. Classification (NCBI taxonomy): domain Eukaryota; kingdom Metazoa; phylum Arthropoda; class Arachnida; order Araneae; family Dysderidae; genus Dysdera; species Dysdera silvatica. The sequence goes on from QLNU02015003.1 coordinate 95,689,277, forward strand.
GTAAATATTTTTTTTTCTACAACGACGGCCGAGACCCAACAAATTTTCTCGCATAAACACCTTCAATTTTTCAAAATTCAGAATTTATTAAACAACATAAGTATGAATAACTAGTTACGGCATAGCCATAAAAAGTATCAGTTCTCCCCTCTTACTAATGTACACGTTGCTTATACACTGGCTTGCTGATTGCTGACATTCAAA
>QLNU02015003.1:95707415-95735259 GCA_006491805.2 Dysdera silvatica
CCAGCACCGTCCAATCGCCGCATCTCTTCGACCCACATGTCCAGCGATTCTTCGATTCGTCCAACCAGCCTCTTTCAATCCGATAGCACAACCTCTTTCAAACTCTGACATATGCTCGTAATGAGCACGAATCTTTCGGCGAGGCATTGTTACAGTCGACGTAAGATATCCGCAGTCAAAATGCAACAGAAATTTTGACCACATATTGAGAATCGCTCCTTATATACACCTGCTGAAAGCGCAATTCCGATGCGCTGGAGTTCCCGCTATTCATTCATTGGACACCAAATTTTAATCATTTGCATGTTCGGTCAAAATGTCTTTGCATACGAAATTTCATTACAATCGGACAACTCCTTGTTGCGTCGATTTTTTGTTATATAGTGTAATAGCTGTTGTTATAACGTTTTATAAAATAACGGAACTATAAAATTTTGTACAATTTTTCTTTTATATTTTCATATCATAAACCTGTTCCAATATGTGCTAAATCGCTTTCACTTACATTTTCCTTTCAGCTCATAGGATTCTGGTAAATTTTTTTGGGTATCTGTATATTTTATTTGTGTATATATATATATATATATATACATCTTTAGATCTCGGCTTATAAGGTAAGTACCTGAGGACGATCTCACCGATTTCTTGAAATGAACAAAATTCTTCTGAATCTATGTCTGAAGCAATTACCCCATCAGCTTTTCATTCGCCGGTTCGAAGCTATTAATATTTTAAGTTGCTAAGAAACTTATTTTTATATCGTCAGTGCATAAAACAACTCTTGGACGACTTTATACTTAAAGTTGCCTGCATGCGCAGTTACTCGCGATGATGTTGCTTTAATCGTTAATAATAATAAAAAGGCGTAACAGCAAATTAAGATATTAATGACTTTGCATTGGAGAATTTGCGGATAAAAGCCGGAAAAGTTACACTGTATATATTAGTCAGAACCTATTTTTTATATTTTAAACCGGTGAGATCGTTGTCGGATAGTTTTCTTTTTATTTGAAAACATATTGTAGTGGCATCTATCCTGCGATAAATCAACAATGGATGAAATGAGAATAATTTAAGAAAATATCTAACTCATTTTCATTTCTTCACTTCAGTTACCTGGCGCAGACAGAGAAAGGAAAAATTCTTTTTGAAATAAAAAACTTGAAAATTTTACCAGTCCATAGAACTGAGTTGTTTCATTGTTTAGAAAACTAAAGTTTCTAATATATTGAATATTACTCTGAAATATATAATCGATTTCGGATTTAGGTAAAGACAATAGCTCATTTTTCTGGTACCAGTACGTTTATCTGTGATGAGTTAGGGTCTATTCCCGGCAACCCAGATGTCAGTTATTCGTAAAGAAAAAAAAAATCATTTCACTAGAATAAAAATACATTTTATGTTGTACGCAGGGTTCCTAGGAATGGGTGAATTCGGCCAATAGCTTTTGAACAAAGGTTGATATTGCAACAAAAAATGGTAAAATGAACATGTTGAGATGGACAGCAGAGCATCTGGTGGCGAAATTAAGAAGTTATAAATTTTATTTCGAAATGTATTGAATTCAGGGAAACATTGTCAATTAGGAAGTTGTAGAACGTCTTTCAGTTAGTGAGAAAAGATTTACATATAGTATGTACATGTATTGCCACAAAGTTAGGTGTTCTAGATATTTCAATGAATCGCTTTCAGTTGATTCTTTCTGGTGTTTGAAAAGTTGATCTCAAGTTCTTACAGGAAAGAAACTATGGTTTCTTTCCTATAAGAACTTCAGTGGAAGGTCGTGGGTTCAGGCCCCACCGAACGCAGAAATATTTATTTTCTTTCGAACGTTTCACCATCTAATCACGCCATAACATCGGCGCTGGTATCACTACGCCAATAAACGTTGATTTTCATGGTTATTTAAATCAAATACTTGTATATTCAGAAAATTCATTTAATGTATTTTATTATTTTGTTTCATTATTAGCTTCAAACATTTCCTGACAATGGGATTAATCGGCCGACTAGTTGTTGACAATGGACGATTAATCTAATTATGCTTGTATCGCAAGAACAAATGCTTAAAACTATTCATTTTCGGCGTTGATGTTTTTTACTAAGTAATATTTATGTCAATAAAACGAAAAATTCTGAAACTCCGCCGGTTCCTAATATAAATTAATTGTGAAGAAAGTACAAAAAAATGCATCCAAATCGATTCCATCCATCATAATCTCTGACGCATTTATTCTTAAAAAAATATTAAATGCAATATCTTCTTTCCCATTTTAAATGGAACACCTGCATTAAAGCACCGCTCACAGATAAAAAAAATACTGGGGCTTACATATTTATTGTCTGTATAGTTCTATAGCATATTTAATAGTCTTCTAGTATTGGCTTTTTAAATATATTCTGATAATCTTACATCGTTTTCCTCCTTGTACATTTAATGAATTTTTACCTTCGTATTTTCAATTTATTTTACCATTAACATTTTACGTATGGTCTCATTCTGTCTTGCGCAGAATGACCCTCGTATTCGACTTTTCGTCATAAAAATACAGCCCATCGTATATAAATATAGAACCATTAATTTATTAGAAATGATTTCAAATAGTAAATGTTGATGAAGCTGGTGAAAATCTTCTAAATGCACATCCGTGTTAAAAACGGCGGTTACAAGTGTAGGTAAAATGTAGGTGGTGGTGGAGGAGAGAAAGCAGCACTTGCATCTTTAATTACGGCAGCCCACTTCGATGATGATAATGATTTTCTTTTTTTACTTCTCCTTTTTCTTCTGCGCTGCAGTTTTTATACTTTCTAGGACGTCCCGCTTTCCTACTTCCCATTGGATTAGTTTTCATAATTTTCTTAGCCATGCTACATTCCTCCATCATTTCTACATGACCGAGCCACCTGTCTTCTTTTCCTTATTTCTGTCACCACCTCAGGATCTTCGCATGAATGGTATATTTCCCTGTTTTTCCTAATTCTCCATATCCCGTTTTCATTAACTGCCCATATATTTTCCGGAGTATTTTTCCTCTTCCATATTTTCAGCAATTCTTTGCCTCTAGCTGTTAATGTCCATGTCTATGCTCCGTATAAAACTACAGGTCTTATTACTGTTTTATAAATATTAAGTTTTAGTTTACCTGAGACATTCTTGGAAGTCAGTGCTTTCTCAAATGTGAAGTAGCACCTACTACCAGCTTTTATCCTTGCTTTAATATCTGCATTTGTTTTGCAATCGTCTGTTATGATAACTTCTAAATATTTAACTCGATGCACTCTCTCAAAAATACTACCTATTCTTCTTTCCAAGCTATTCACATTCTGAAACCTTCTTTTATCCCTTGAATTAATCATATATTTAGTTTTATCTGCATTGATTGTTAATCCGAGTCTTTTAGCCCTATTTTTCAACCCTTGTAATGCTTCTTTCACTTTGTTTCTCAGTTCAACTCCTCCGTATTTGATTAATGCTGCCTGAATGCCATCTTCTCCAGGGCTCTCATTATTCTTTAAAGATTGTATCATTTCATCTACTTCTTCTCTTTCAATATTAATTTCTACTTGGTCTTGGTTTGTCTCTTGCATTGTTTTTCGATCAGTAATTCTCTCTTCCTCAAATTTCAGCAATTCTTCGAAATAATTTGTCCATATATTTAATATTTTGTCACCTTGTCCTATTAAGTTTTCTTCTTTATCTTTACACAAAGAAGTTTTCGATTGAAACCCTCTCTTTAATACAACAGCTTTCTTAAACACATTTCTTGTCTCTTATCTTTGGTGAAATTATTCTGACTTAAGCAGTCTTTTCTTTTCCCATTCCCTTTTCGTTTATTCTTTTAAGTAGGTATTTTCCTCGTTTGTCAATTTAAGAAATTTTAATACGTTAATCTTTCCTCTGGAAAAATATGGTTTTTCTTTCGAAAAATTATTTTTCCCACCTTATTCCTTTCTTCTAGCACTTTTTTTGTAGTCACCATCAAACCATTTAGTTCTTTTTTCAGGGATTTCGTATTCGATGATCACCGACGTCTTAATTATGACCTGAAGTGCCATTCGTTTTTGGTCTAATTCTCCTTCCTCTAGTATATTACTTTGAATAATTAGTTTTTCAGAAATAACGCCTTGGAATTCATTTATTAATAAAAAGTTATCTTTAAGTGTTTGTATATTAAATAATTTTTCTTTTTTTGGGGAAGGACTTACTGGTGTTTGCGGTCCTCTGGCTATATAAGATTCGAACCATGAAGTGGTCGGAGTGAATATCCGCTCTTATATATGTCCCGACATCCATGGCATCTGAACCATGTCTACGCTCCATTAGGAAGTTATCTGTTTGATGTTTAGTGGTACCGTTTGCTGAGGTCCATATAGCTTTGTGTATGCTTTTATGATCAAAATATATACTACTTATAGTTATGTTTGCAATATCAATGAAGCAAAATCAACGAACCGTAGCCCAGTATTGTTGTTATAATTATGAAGACTATGACGCCCTATTGCTGATCTAAACTGATTTTCTTTTCCCAACTTTGCGTTCATATCCCCCAGAAAGATTTTCACATGGTATTTTGGGACCTCATCGTAGGCTTGTTTAAGTGGTGCTTGGAATTCTTCCTTAGCTTCATCCTCTGCATATGCATGTAGACACATCGAAGTGATATAGAAGAACTTCGATTTTAGATATTGAGTACACGTTCTTTCATTGATAGTTTAAATACAAGAACGGTCTGTTTTCTTTTTTGGAAACCATACCTCCAGTGCCAAATGCACTGGCGGATTCAGCGAGGGGTGGAGGGGGCGATTGCCCCCGTCAGGGTTAAATAGGAAAAAATAAAGACGATGAAGAATATTTTATATGTTGTTTGTTACAACTGTAATAAATAAAAGTCTTACACCAAAGTCTCCAAATCTTGGAGAAATGCGATCCAGACTTTTCCACGAATCTTCAAGCTACTCGTCTTTCAAACTACGTTTACAGTAAGTGTTGCTTCAGCAAAACGTAGTTTTTTATCGTTGAAGCGCCGTCAAACTTGGCTTCGAACGCGGATGACAGAAGAGACTTTTAATACACACTCACAGAGATCTTCATATTGATGTAAATAAAGTGATTGACAAATTTTCAAAGAAACCAAGATGGCTCGACTTTGCACTATAAACTTCAAGTTTTTTAAAAAGTTGTTTGTTACAAAAAAAAAAGTAAAATAATTACAATGTTTTTATAGTTTAAATTTAAACTTGTTCTATTAATTACATTGTAAATTATCGTTTTTGGTTATTGTATATGTCTCCTTTACTAGGTTATCCTTCTGTCATACTTGACTATAATCTACCCTAAACCATATAGTTTAATTAAAGAAAAGCCCAGCTTTAATTCATTGTCGTAAATTAAATATTTTGGTGAGTATAAAGCAGGGTTGTCCAACCTTTATGGGTGGCGGGCCACTTAAAGAATTTGCCCACATCTTGTGGTCGAACGGTTCCTTAAAAAATAGAAAAAACTAACTTACACTTAACAGCCTCCCTTTAGAGTTTTTTCCAGTTATTTGTTTGCGCATTTGCGATATAGAAAGGAATCACCTATGCTGTCCCTTCTTAACTATTTCTGAAATAATTCTAAAATTTTCGTTTGGGAATTTTTTTTTATTTCAAACAGTTGTAGGCGGGTCGAATCGACATTGTTCGAGGGCCGGATTGTGGCCGTATGTTGGAATAAAGGAAGGATCCCTGGTATAAAGGAAGGCTAGTAATATAACAAAATTTACCTAAACTATTTAATAGTCCAAAACTAAAACTTTTCCTGGTGAGGGCCCCGAAACCGCCGGCCCCGTAATAATAATCTGGATCCACTCTTGGCCAAGTGTATTGGTTCTTCCTCCACTGGAAAAAATTTTATAATCTCCAGAATCCATTATGGATGTACCTCTCCGCCTGATTTCCTGTAGGGCTACCAGATATATTTTACATTTCTTTAGTTCACCTTTCAAATTTTCTAGGGCTCCAGCTCGATATAAACTTCGGACATTCCAAATGGCCATTGATACAAATCCTTTGTAAAGGCAAACTTACGCTTTTTGTTTATTATTCATCTAGTTAACGGCTGTTGCTATTTCTCCATAAAAGCGTATGTAGAAAATTTTGAGGAAAAAGTGGAAATCTAGAATTCAAATGAATATATTTTGCTTTATTTCTCAATTCCTCCTAATTTGCTGGAGCTGGTTGAAAGGAAATAACTTGGTACGACAGCCCAAAAGCAGAGCTTCATGACGGACCAAAGGGCATTTGCCTGGTGACTATTGCCAGTCCGACCCTGGTAAAATGAAACGTATAATAAACACATGAGGTAGAGGAAACGTCTCTGGTAGTGAAACATGTGTTTGAAGAAACGTCTATGGTAGTAAAATGTGAGTTTGAAAAGAAACCTCCGTCGTAGTGTAAAAATTATTCTAAAAGGGTGGAAATACACCTTAAGTCATTAGATACTTTAAAAGTGGAATTAGTTTTCGAAGTGGAGAGAAACTGGGGTTAATTTGTCTTCTCAATTATTTTATTAGTTCGCAGCATCGTCTTAAAATTATAATTTTTGGAACACTTTGAAACGAGACACAATGTCTACACATGCATTATATATTGACCTACACACATTAGTAGGAATTTGAAATATATTAAGCATAATTTTCTCAAAAAAAAAAATCCCCTCTCTAAGGGTAATTTTATTGTGCTAGCTATAATTCCTTCATTTTATTATCCTTTGTTATCGCATAAAGATGGAAAGATTAAAACAATAACATATAAAACTGATATTGTACTTGCATTGACCAAGGCTTTCATGACGTCTATTATAATTCATTATAGAGGTTTGCGGGATATTCACCGCGTCTGTTTATTAAAAACACTTAACTTTTCACTGCATGCTATGCGGATCATCCTCAGAAGCAACAATCGACCAAGTTTCCCTCTGCAAATTGCAAGAATTTATTCCACTTTGTTGCTCAGACAAAAATGAGTGAAATGGAATATATACTTTTTGCTTTGCAAAGGAAATACAGTTGTACAGATGATGAATACAGAAGATGAATTAATATCCCTAAGTTGCCATAATATTGAAAGCATTTCCATATACAACTTCTTCATTCGCATGCTGAGATTCGTTGTGAATAGATTGAGAAATAAATTACTTAAATTTACAAAACACGTCCATTTTGACAACTAAATATATCTTTACTTTGAACAGCTTCATACTCAAGGTACTTCGTTAAAACTGCGAATGAATTTTTCGAAAACTTATTTACTTCGTTGGTGCCGTAAATTCCTAAATTTTCCTCATTCTGCCAGCTAAGCAATGTCCAAAAAGGTTGTTTATAATAAATAATTCCTCAGTCACTGCATTTATTAACAAAATGGGGAACTTTTTGTTCTAGAAGCATTCATTTTGGAAAAATGAACAAAAATGCCCTTTCAAATATAACTTATCACAAAATAGCACATCAAGTTGGTATGATGCATAAATATTATAATTAGACGAAGATTTTATGTACAAACATTCTTGTAAACACATTTGATTTACGTTAAGCATTTTTGACCTTGCACATTTGACATAAATTTTACTTAAATATTGAAGAAACTACAGTAAAAATCGTTTATAACGATCTTCAAGAAACTGCCGAAATTTGGTCATTTTAATCGGTAATTATTACAAGCGGAAATATTTTTGGATCATGTTATATATTTTTAACACAGGTATTTTGGACATGTCTAACTATACTTGTAGCTAGTCAAATTTGTCTCCTGTCCAACGCATAAAAAGATTCAGCAGCGTTGCGAGAACTACTGTTTCGTTTATTAAGCAAAATGTATGCTCACACTTCGCTTGATAGAGGGGACAGTAGTTTTCGAAATGTTGCGGAATTTTTTTTAATACTTCAGACCTGTGACAAATTTTATTATTTACAGTAAGCCCTGATAATAGTTATATTCTTTTGTTGAATATATATATACTTTTTTTTTGACGCAGATGAATATGATGGATTGTAGTCTGGAGGGAGACGCCCACTTCGTTCTGACGAGTTAAGCCCGGTAGATATAGACAGGTAGTGAACAGACTCCGGGTAATCGTAATCAAGTGATTATAATCGATTACACTTTCACGAAATCATATCTTAAATCCCATTTGAATGTTTTGAAGTAGCTGTAATCTGCAATATAATCATAATCACATTTTTAAATTTCATTTAATCATAATCATAATCATTTTGTGAAACTCCTAGGTCTTTGTAATCATAATCGCTGTGATTATAATCATAATTGAACTTATTATTTCTAGTTGGGTGTAAGTAATCGTAATTATAATCTGCAATCCTAATTGAAACCATATTTTTATGTGCATTCATAATCGTAGTCGTAATCGAAAAATGAAAATTGACTGAAATCGTAATCAAAATCGTAATCTAAACTTTGATACTTAGGTAATTGTAATCGTAATTCTATGGTAACCGTAATCATATAAACCGACTGTAATCATCCCAAGTCTGGTAGTGAACCCTTTCAAGAGTGATAATCGATATAAAATGTTTCGGTGTTATATACTGTGTGTAGAGTCGTTATATGCGATATGCTTAACGTAATAACAACGGAATACTAAACTTATGGTGTTTCTATTGTTATGTGCAATTGGTTATCATAACTGTCGTCTTTATAAACAATTTTTACTGTGTTTATTAACCATTATAGAAAACGATGTATAAATGCACACAAAAGAACGGCGACTTTCCTTGTCTACCCTTTGACAAACATCCTTCCAAATAATTGAAATGCTGAGGAACATCTTCGTTTCTAAAGAACGCCTTTAATTTATGGAAAATAGAAGCTTTAGAATGTTCCGTAATTTAATCGAGTGTTTTTTGTTAAAATGTTTAATGCAATTTAGTATTTAATTTGAGTTCAATTTCTATATTTTTATAACGGCTAAGGCACTCCTGATGTAATTGATGGACCTTAGTTCGATTCTAGACCGAGATTATGTCTCTTTCTAATTGAGCTCAAGTGTAAGTGTCAAATTTCTCAAACTATTATATAGTTCCTGTTATAATTTTTTACACCATGCTTTGAATTTCAAGAGCTTTCGTTACAATGCGCATACACACCTGCGTGTGTATTACCTACGTATGTCCTTGTGCGTACATGTGCACAATTTTCGATCTAACGTTTTGTGTCCTGGCAACGTATATATTTGGCACTTTATTTTCAAAGTAAATAGTAGGGTATGGATTGTTCTACACTAAAGTCAATAATGGACATGTACGCTTCTTTTACCATGGTCATCATCTTTTGTCCGATTATTCGTTTATCTTTCTCCGTCATAATTTATTTTTTTTTTTATTCCCTTGTGTATTTGCACGTCCCCGAACTGCTGCTGAAACTGAATAAGGTTTTCGAGAAACTAACCTGAAGTTTGCCTTTCTTCAACCGCTACACCCAAATATTTGCTTTCCGTAACCGCCATTATATATGAGAGTACACGTAATGTAATGTAAACTTGCCCCTGACCGAAATTGTGGAAAGTTCCTGAGGAGAAAATATGTAAGGGGAAAGAAATAATTTCTCCAATATTTGGACGTGAAGTTGAAAGCTAAATTCGATGTACCCTAAATCATATATTATTCTTGGTTGAATCAATTTAAAATTCTCTAGGTGTCAGATGTTGATCACTTTAATGACTTTTTCAATACAAAAATTTTTAAATTCGAACGTATTCTATAGAGCCAATACGAATTAATATGTATTTTTTCATATATAAAGTTAATCATTTAAATATAACTTTAGATTTTAAAGTGTATATTGGTATATAATGTACAGGGTATTTCAGCACCAGGGTTACAAACTTCAAGGGGTCATAGTACTCATCAAGGTGAACGATATTTTTTATAGAACATAAGGTCGAAAACCACCCATAGCGCCAGTTATAAAATTATTTACAAACAGTTCGTGAAGAACGCCAGGTACTATCAACTGAGTCAACTGATCGAGGGCATAGCTGATTAAGACAACGCATGTTGCGCTTCTCATTCACTGGTTGTAAATATTTGTGCATGCTGGACGGTTTTAGAACTGGCGCTGTGGGTGGTTTGCGACTTTAGATTCTATGACATATTATCGTTCACCTTGATGAGTACTATGACCCCTTGAAGTTTGTAAGCCTGGTGCTGGGACACCGTGTATAGTCGTTCATTTTCGTATCTAAGATATCCTGAGAAAACTTTATAAATGTTTCTTTCAAAATATTTGAAAGTTATAAAATAAAGAAAGCCGTTGTAATCAGAAAGAGCAAGTGCAATCCTTTATTGCCTTAAATAAACTGGAATATTAAAATTTTGGCAAAACTGCACGTGTGTCCCCTGTGCGATTTGTCACCAAGGCATGGCAATCCTACCGTGGTAACCTCCTGCCGAATTACGTCACCACGTGGTGGCTCGCTTCCTGGCCGCCATGTTTTTTTACTGAGTTTTACCTCCTCTCACTCTCTAAATAAAAAATACTTTTGTGTTTAGGCGTCCGAGTTTCGTGGAGGATAAATTGTTTTTATGGCTTTCAGAAATGTTGGGAACATATTTTCGACTTTGTCTTTATGGCGTCGCCTCCATATATACTTCGAGAAGTAAAAGACAAACAGATTTTCATCCCCGACATTACGATGTTGTCGGCGGAAATCTTGCTTGATTTGACTCCAGGTGCCTTCGATAGTATTTTTGTGTTGCCCTGTTTCCGGGTCTTGGAATGTCAGACTATGGTTTACTGTATAATGTACGAATCTTTCCGAAGAGAGACCTCTGTACGATTTCCAGCAGTTTGACACTATGGTAGTCCCACGAAGAACATTTGCTCGAATTTCGGGCAACAACACACTCACACTTCTCTCTTTCACCACCATAAAAAAAAAAAAAAAATATTTATCGTTGCCCCTCACCACCACAAGTACCCACTGCCCATTTACTCGTCTACCTCTGTTACATTTGCGCCTGCCAAACACATACTTCCACAGTTATACCCTCACCACCTAACATTTCTTTTTCCAAAACACATATGTCCATACACACTTCTCTGCAAAACATGTGAATCTACCTTGGTGGATTGGCATATCTTATATCCAAATCCATTCGCATCAAATTTATGATTGCCTTGTACTCCCATAAAAAAGTAAAACACAAAACATCAGTTAAACTTCGTTTGCTTTCTTCAAACCATGACCCCTTTCGTACTAACCTCATTCAATCATGAGCTTCTCTCCATATTTCCTACAATGCCACACGTACCAATTGTCCACACTTGCCTTCTTCACCAACTTCATGCATTCGTCGCATTTTGGGCACATATACTTAGATGACAGCAGACCTTCTTTTACGCACCAATCAATCACAAACTTTTGTCCTCTCAATTCCAATCCGTGAAAAAAAAAAAGAATATAAATGTTCACCCATCCTAGCGCCTCAACTCAACAAATTACTATCAAAAGGAAAGACCACTGCAAAATGACTGAACACACTCTTACATGCTACAATACAACTACCTGGCACATGCGTACGTGTCATGCACTTCCCAAAAATTTTCCTCCGTTTTAAGTGAATAGCAACAGATTTGGTGGCGAGTTCGCGACAAGACAGGGGATACGTCTGTAGTGTCACCGAAATTTTTTATAAAAGTAAAGTTCGTGAGTACCTGTTAAAACGAATGTTTAATAAAGCATATGTAATCAACAGACATCAGTAAAAAATACAAGTCTTTGATTATATCAGTTCATTCACTTTTTCCATTGATGACCGGGTATATGTGATTTATAGATATTTGGGTAGAGATAATATTTCTACATCAATGAAATATTATAGTTATAATTTCATAATTATTATATCTAAAGGATTGTTTTTATGCTTAGTTAATGAATGATACGATGCAAAGCCTGTTAAAACAAAATAGTTTCACATAAACTTTCACAACGCATTATAATAATAAGCAAAACATATTTCAGGCAATCAGCTGCGCAGAAAAGTAATTTTTATTGCTCAAATATTTGACATTTTGATTCAATATATGCGAGTCATTACCGGAAAAAATAAATCAGATGTAGAAATTAAAAAAAAAAAAATTACCTTATAAAGATAACTAAATGCTGTTTCAGCAAATTATGTTCAAAGGATTATTATAAAATTCGTTGAGAAGAAATTAAAAGAAGCAACAGAAGAAAATGATAGATAAAAAGATTCACGCGTTATAATTTTATTAGAATGGGCAGCAAAACAAAAGAAATGGTTTTGTCAACATCTCTATTGCAGGATTCGAAATTAGCGGGTGAATATGTGCACTGTGCACATGAAATTTTATATGTGCACATAAATTTTTAATTTGGGTGCATGCAGTGCACCTAACTATTCAAAACCATGGCTACTTACATTTATTTTTCAAGAACGGTGACCTATGGAATAATTTTATATAATTTTCTCCGGGTATCTGCATTTGCTTTGAATTTTTTTTTATTACATACGAATGTTCAATTATTTTGAAAATTTGCACTTTTTTACCTTACATGTTTTAATGTAATTATTTCACTTACATTTTACCCGTTTTTAAGGTTGAGGTTTACTTTCTATTCTTTTGGTTAGTTAGTTGTTTTAATTAGTGCACCTAAGTTACAAGACTTCGGTGCATTTGTGCACCTGATTTAAAAAGTTAATTTCGACCCTTACGTTATTGAAATTATAAGGATGCTTAAAGATCCCTATTACTTCTCCGTATAATCATGACCAAAAAATAGTATTGTAAGAACTTTAGTATGGTCAAAAAGGATTAAATGGTTATTTAAAATTGAATGTTCTGCTATTGCCGATTTAGTTACGTTTATTTCTCAAGAGGATTCCATGCTCACGTCTTCGGCATACAATGGATCGATCTGTTTTTCCGATGTACATACCTGTCCACAAAATCAAGGAATTTGGTATACACCAGGAATTTTGTATGGATCCACAGGTTCTTTAACAGAACGTAGGAATTTAGAAATTTTGTTTTTTTGGAATGAATACTGTATTAATATTGTGTTTCAATAGCCAACGGCCATCTCATGATGATTCGCATAAATCGGATCGGAACGTCAAATTATTAAGCAATAAAAATCATTTTTAACACAGAAGATTGTCGGATTTTTTTTTGTTTTGTTTGTTAATACTGTTTTTCTGTATAATTGCATTTTTGCTTTATTTCACGTTTCTCATACATCATCTTCATATTCAGATGTATTTTCCATATTTTTCTGACTTTTTTATAGCAATTTGGTATTCCAAATAACTTAAGCAGGATAAATAAATGATTTAATACATTACTTGTATTCTACTTATTTCTTTGCGCATATAATTATAAAAAAATCATTATAGCAAATTTTTGTTGATAAAAATGTATAATTTTTGCTAAATAGTTTAATGAAATCACTCTTGGTAAACATTTTTTTTTTTCAAAAATCTAATTTTTATACACAAGCAAAAAAAAATTTCAACACCTAACGTAAGTAGTATGTGTTTTGGAAAAATGCCTTCAAAATTTTTCCTTACTCTTGTGTAAAAAATATATTTACGGAAAACTTGCTAATTAAAACAAATTATGGAAGGTGTATCACATTTTATGATAACTGTTTATTGAGGAGATTTGTATAAAAAATAGAGCAAAAACAAACATGTGAATCAAGCACTAACTTTCAGTGGCCTACAACGTTGGTACCACGCTACATACGCACTTTATATTCTTGAAGTTAATATAACCAAAAATTCATATTACTCACTAATTTTACACATTTTTGTGTTTATTTCTTTAAGCTTGTTCCTTCGGTTCGTAATAAACACAAGGATATATTAAGGGTAAATAACTCATATTAATTGCCCTGCGGTGGCGCAGTGTGGTAACGCGTTCTCCTAGTGCGCCGCTAATCCGGGTTCGACTCCCAGCAGTGCAAAGAACGCTTACTCAGAGATCTCATAAAGATCGCACTGCTCACTGTAGTCCGGGGTTTGGTTCCCTAGGCCTTAAGAGGTTCGGATTCCTCGGAAAACAGTAGGTCCCGGCGCAGCATGACCACTGTAGTCTTTGAGCCGTAAAACCAAAAAACAAACAAACAACTCATATTATTTATTTTATAAATGGTATACCAGAACCAACTTCATACAAGCATGGCTTCAGTAAAAAACGTCAAACTATTACAGGTATATGAAAATAACGGTGGTTTGGATAATAAAATATTCATGTTTTTGTTTTGTTTTTAGTGAAGTTATACTAGCTCGTACTTAAATATTATATATTGAAAATGGAGAAATTAAACCTCTTGATTATTTGAAAAAATCCTTTATATGGTTGTCTGAAAATGAAGCAAAGGACCCATCAAACATTTTAAAGAAACCGTGTTATGCGAGTTAGAATATAAAATAAATTGTTGAATAAAAATAAAACTGACATCGCGAAAGAGATATTATATCCTTTATATTTGAAATAACCAAGAATATTCACTTTTATCGCTAAATTTAAAAACTCGTGAATTTTTATGGTCTCCTAAATCATAAGTTTTTTGAGGTTAAGATTTCGTTCGTTATGAATATCTCATTCTTTATCCTAAATCTACTTTTTCACAAGTGGATTTTTGAGTGCTCACAACAGTTTTTCATCCAGAGGAAAAATGTTCCCACACCCTAGATTTCCGAAGAAAGCTTGGCGATAGGAAAATTGAAAACACATTTTCCCCAATTTATTGGGAAGCCATGACCTAATGTGGATTTCTCTTGGGACTCCAAATCATCGACGTCCATAAAACTCCCTTCTATATCCTCTAGCTATTTTCATCTAGCAATGTTGAGAAAATTACCAAGGTAAGCAATATATTTCATTAGATTACTGTCAGATTCATGTACAGGCTAATTTGGCCTGGGCCCAGTGTCCCTCAACTTTGGGGTTTTTCCCAGTGATTTCGTTGGGGTTTAATGTGAGATTTACGAATTATTTTAATTTACAAATATCAAAGTTTCATTATTGACAAAGCTGAATATTATAGGTTATAAACGTTTAAGAAAACTCACGTTTTGTGGATTGAATATCAGGGAAACCATGTTTTTTAGAAGCCGATTATTTCCTTCAAGCCTTGGGGCGATAAGATCTTTGATTAGACATTGCGTTTGACCATAATAGTTTTATAGTGTTTTTTATTCCCACAAATTTGCCATGTTGTTTCAATATTGTGAAAATATACGTTTTCCGTTTTAATTTAAAAAAAGTGTCTATTTTAGTGCTAAAAATTTTAAATGAAAGAAAGATAAAATACATTGACAAACCTGCAAGCAGCAAGTAAACCATAGCTAAGTTGAATGTTTATAAACATTTATTTATTAAATAATTCGGTTGTGAAACATTTAATAAGGAAAACAAATAATATCTATTGATATCCTTTTTAATTCTATTTTATACGTTTGGTTAGTTCGTTAATTGGCTTCGTTTATTCTCATTGGATGCTTGCTTGATTTTTTTTATAAATTTTTGGGATCAGCTACAGTAACCTTGTGTAAGATTTATTATCCTTTTGTTATTGTCCACCCTGCTGGATTATAATGTTCATTTTTGTAGATTGTGTTAATTTACATAAACCCATTGGTAAAATAACGAAGCACTCCTAATAAATAATCCGATCATCTCGAAATTTCGTGTGTAAATTTTTTTAGACCAAGTATGCAAATATATGAATTTTCAAAGCCAATGAGTGTTAACTTCGATCATAGCGCGCATTCCTTTTGCACAACTCTCATCGTATAAAAAAATTAAAACTTGCGGATAGTTTATTTTTTGTCCTTGTCAGAGTTGCAGTTCTCTGGAGACGAAACCAGTAACGATGTTGTCGCATACATTATAGCCAACTAGATGAATTCCAACCTGGTCGCATAGTCGGGAATGTCTGAAGCTGACTGATTCTACCGAACGTAAGGCTGCCACTTGCACCGTACGGACACCTCTGTGCGAAGGTTTTGGCAGCAATGGTTGCTGACAGAAACTCATCGGCAGAATGAAGTTTCAGGAAGGCCAAGGTGCACGAATGCGAGGCAAGATCGGTTGGTTGTGCGACAGGCCCGAGCTGATCCTATGGCATCATTGTCCGCCATCCAACGTGCTACTGTCTCTTCCATACCACCCGTGGCACCTTCCACCATCTTCCACCGACGCTTGGAATACAACCTTATATTTGGATCATATGCATCCACCTAAGCTTTTATTATTTATTCACATGATTTAATTTACTTAAATATTAATAGCACATGCGCAGCTGTAAGCAAATTAATGAGTAAAAGAAATAATTTATGTATCTTCACTTAATTTCAGTAGAGTACATAAAATATTTATCAAAGGTAGTTTTCGGTGTAATAAGCGTTCTGTATCTATAGTGTGGTTTTTTTTTGCTGTGTATTTTAAATTTGCATAAAACGTTCTGTTCATCATACTAATATAAAGTGTGTCCACAATGTTTTTACCGTAAGTACATAGCTTGCGCCCACTTGGCTAAATTTAGGCTGTATAGGCGAAGTTGCGTCATTCTACTCAAGAACGAAGTATCCCATTTATTTTGTTTCATATTGTTTTGGCTGAAGTCAGCTGCGAATCAACCACGAGATTCTTGGGCTTATTTTCAGACCGGTTGGGATCTTATGTGGGCAAAGCTTTTTAACTGGAAAAAATTTTACCAATGCAAAATTTAATTTTGTCATCTGTAGTCTAATGAGCATAATATTGTAAGGGAAGGTCTAGCAAACGGAGATCCGTGGCTTAACGAAGAACGCGATGAAGTGAGGTTGTAATGATGAGAAATACAGAAACATATCGTCTTACGTTAATTAAGATTTGCTGCGGGAGATTAATTGTGAAATTCCTTCGGATCGACATTGAAATTTGTATCGGTATTTCAACAAATATCTAACTTTCCACGAACCTTGTTTGCAAGTAATTATGTTCAACGCATGTGTCCAGCCGCGTCTATCAGTTTTAACATTTCAAATATCGCTATTACGAATTGCCCTTCTTCCTCAAGTGAAGGACACACCGCGCGGGAAAAAAATATACGTTAATCACGAAAACCTCTAATTGGCCGACAGTTCGCGCCAAATCTGTATGTAGCCGTTGGATGTGCCGTAACGAGGGTTCCCGCAGGAAAAAGTGTGAAGAAGCGTCGGAGCTTTCAGGGAGGCCAGACGTCAAAATGGCCAACCTCTAAATTAATATTCCTCTTATTATTACGTTACCATTGTAACCAAGATTCGTATCAAGTTAGCAGTACGCTAATATTGAAGCAAAGTGCTTTAAATAAATATATTAAATAAAATGAGAAGTAATTATTTCTATACGAATAATTTCCATTAACGACATACTGGCAAGCCGCTATTCGAAGTCTTGAACTGCCTAATATAACAGCCGAGCAAGCACACTGAGCCTTGCCGCCGTACAGCAAGTTATTAATTGCGAAAAGGCAGGGAGGGAAACTCGTGAAATCAACTTTTCACAGACAATTTTTTTCTTTTTCGGTGGTGTCTTAATGTTCTGGGATATTATAGGTGTAAATATATTTCTATATCCAGAAGTCTTCGGGAAATTAATTGAAGTGTCATATCCAAATGTAACACACGTTTAAAATATTTAATTATTCCAAATAGAACAAATTATATTTGTGCCTTACTAGCAGACACCATATATTCCAATATCACGTTCATTAAATTAAATTTTTATTATTTATAGGAATCATATATTAAGAATCGAATTTATTGTCAAAAAAATTGTTGAAATAAAAAAAGCAGTTGAAATAAAAAAAGCGGTTGAAATCAAAAAATTGTTGAAACAAAAAATGCTGCAATCAAAAACTGTTGACATTAAAAAAAATGTTTAAATAAAAATTGTTGTCATAAGAAATTTCCTTACGCCGTCTGTAAGTTTTGCTCTTCCTACTTAATTTTCCTTTTATTTAGATTCCTTTTCCTTTATTTTCGTAAGTTTTCTAATGTGTTTTACTTATTTCGTTACTTTTAAAATTATTATTCCCATTTTACTTTTATACTTTAATTATTTTTTTTATTTCTTTCCTTTCTTTTGCTTTTCTTTCGTTTTCAGACAACTGGCAAAATTTTTTTTCAAAATGGTAAGCTCTGATCAATTTCGCATTGTAGTCTTTCGTGCTTGTACTTCATTTATGTTTTTCAATTTATTAGAAAATAAAAACGAGAAAAAATACAAATTAAACCAAAAAATATACATTTAAGATATACTACATTAATGTGTCCCCATAAGTCATTTCATGAATAGTTATTACAAAAGATCAACCGTTTTTCATAAGGAAATGTTTTATCGATTTGATACAAATATATGATACAATTGTATCATAGCTTTACGAGACGAAATTTAGAGATCCAAAAGGTTTCGATGAGATTCTGTGAATCTCCTTGTCAATAGTGCGAGTTGCGGTTTATTTCGCTGTAAGTGAGAACATAATCCTTAATCCTGGAAAGATGCCATCACTATTGGTCATACTCCAAGATTCCCTTTAGCTTTCCTGGAAATCCTCAAGGATCTATTCTTATTGCATTTCTGTTGATTTCCTGATACGACCAACTAGAAATCGGAAAGATCTCGGTTTATTGGATCCAATAAGATGAACGCCCTTTATTAGAAAAAATAATGGTAATTTTATGAGGAATAAAATTAAGTACGCATCTTTTATTAAATAAAATGAATACCATTATTTTTATTGTATTTGAGACATTGTTGTTGTTTTTATTTTCCTTTAGGCTTCTAAAAACGTGTATTATTTAAAAGTGCGTGCTGGTGTATGGGTAGGCCAGCTAGGAGAATTATTAAATCTATGATTTATAAAAAATGTATGTTATATTTATTAGGTATCAATAAATGATAAGAAATGTGTGTAGTTATAGACAGTCTAGAGAAATCAAACTATATATGAAACGAACAAATTATCTTCTCTTGATAAATGGAGCAGTAGTTTTCGAAACGTTAGAGAATCGTTTCTAAAATTTTTACTAGTTATCACTATCTTCAAACTGTTCTGTCACTATAATTTACGTATCGAAATGGGTATGTAGGGAAAAGGTAATTGTTATTTTATCCTTGCAAACTTATTTCTTATCGATAAGAAACCTTTAACTATTGCACTGATTCTTATAACTACGAAATCATTTTAACCTTTTATCCAATAGTGGCTTTTCTCATCCCATATGATTTTTTTTATATTGTTTCGTTTGCCTTTGTTAAATTGTTTCCGACATATCTTTGCCATTTTAGCTTTATTTTTGTATGAAGCATGTGTGCATGTTCTCACTCTGTTTGGCGCAGAGTGACCCTTCTGACCTTGCGCCATAAGAACACGACCAACCAACCAACCAACCAACCAGCCTTTAAAAACGTTTCAAAAAAAAGTTTTGTTTAAACAACGTTTTAAAAAAAGCAATTAAAATAGCAGAAGTTATTTATCTTAAGTATAAAATTATGACAACGTGAACGTGTAATTAAAAGGAAATATTAGCGATTTTATTCTGAAAGATTAACTCCATAGGAAATAAATTACTATATTATAATTTCAACATTGAATAATTTATTTGAAAAATCTTTGCGTTAAGAATCTGATGAGCTACATTTTAATGTATTAGAATGTATATTCAGCATAAAGAAAAGGCTGCATATACATTTTAATGTATTAGAATGTATATTCAGCATAAAGAAAAGGCTGCATACAATTGAGTAATGCTGGTGTAAAGAACCTTTTCCTGCGTACATGTATGTAGTTACCAAGAGTGAATTTGAATAGCAAACTTTAGTGATGAAAGAAGAAAATCAAAGATTTCACAGAAATATCCAGATATTTGTTTGTTAGGATGGTGAGGATATAAAAGCAAAGTGATATTTAATGTAAAGGAAATTTAATTTTAATTTGTTATGCTTTCCTAACATGTTTCATATTTATTTTATATAAATCGAACACTACGCAGATTAAATCAAACAACAATATTAATCAACGTTTATTGGCGTAGTGATACCAACGCCGATGGTATGGCGTGATTAGATGGTGAAACGTTCGAAAGAAAATAAATATTTCTGCCTTCGGTGGGACCTGAACCCACGACCTTCCACTTGCCGGGCGGAGACTCAACCCACTGAGCTACGAACGACAATATCCAATCCCTTACGAACGTATATAAAGACTATTTACTGATGCTGGTCATTTCGCAGAATGGTATAGTAGTGTACATGTTGCAACGGGCATTTCGATCAATTTAATACCAGTCTCTTTGCAATTTGGTTTAAATAGTAGTCTATGTACTACACCATTCTGCGAAATAACTGGCAACAGTATATATACGTTCGTAAAGGGATTAGATATTGTCGTTCGTAGCTCAGTGGGTAGAGCCTCCGCCTGGCAAGTGGAAGGTCGTGGGTTCAGGTCCCACCGAACGCAGAAATATTTATTTTCTTTCGAACGTTTCACCATCTAATCACGCCATAACATCGGTGTTAGTATCACTACGCCAATAAACGTTGATTGATATTGTTGTTTGATGTTTCATATTGTTTAACTTTGTTATTTCAAACAAAATGTTTCTGTTCTTCCGCTAAAGGAGTCTGTAATTAAAGAAATCTTAAAGAAACATAACCTCTGTTTAATTTCAGAACATAAAATTCAAATTACGAGTTTGGAAAGAACATTCTTGTCGCCTTGTTTTTGGCAAATAATATCCCAAAGTAATCTAGGCTTTGAAATAGTCATGTTATAGATTGCTTGTGAATACTAAAGCATTATTAAAATGTTCGTTTTGTTTCATTCAGAAAGAAAGAAACAAAAAGAAAATTTCATATAAATTGTCATAACGGAAATATTTTTCTTGTCTTTCAAGTCCCATCAATTTCTTGCTTTCTGCAATCGATTGATCCGTTATGAAGTTTTTAGGTACGTAGGGAATGGCTTCTGTTTCGACGTCAGCAATTTAACCCGTCCCCAGGAATTCCCATAGAAAATTCGAAATAAATTGCTTTCTCTTGTTGTTTTAACTCTAGGAGCTTTCGATGAAATATTTCTTTCCTTTCAGGCATATTCCACAAAAAATACATCACCACATCAAATTTTTCTTCATCTGATATATTTCCAAAAAAAACGAAGGGCTCTTTGTGAAACCGTCCACTTGTACCAGATGATATTTACCACAGTTAAGAACTAGCAATTTTTAAGAGTACGAGCTAAGTATATGCTATTTATAAAAGAGAAAATACTGAAATAATTTCTTAAAGAAATCACCGTGAAACTATAATTTTATAGTAACGATGATGACAGTTTAACAAGTATTTTAGTTTGACAAGTATTTTAGTATTAGCATCTAGGTAGTTTGTTTACTTTGGAAAAGCTGATATGTCAGAAAAAGTATTTTAAAAGAAATGAATAAACATTTCCGACAACCACGCTATGAGTTCAAACGGAGCTTTTTTTATGGAAGAAAAAAAAGCGATTGTCCTGAAAATTGCGCCTTTACAGACTCGGCCTAGTAGGTAGAGGCACAAAGTTCATACGTCGGTTCCTGGGTTCGATTCCGGATCAGAGCGATTGCTCTTTTTCTTCTATAACAAAAAGTTCTAGTATGAGCTCAGAGCGTGGGTGTCACAAATGGTTATTTGTATTTAATTCCCTTTATGCGCTTACCAGTTTGGAAACTGGTTAACCCTAAGAAGTGTAATCATGTCCCATTATACCTTTAACAAAAATCAAGGAATCGCAAGGTTCTTAAATTTTATGTATGTGTTATACACCAGTTATGAGGTTGTATATAATTCAATGCTTAAAATAGAGGGTAGATTACTAAAACAGATGAATAGGAAGTCGAAGAGTTGGTATAGGCCGAAAAATACTTAGTGCAAGAATTACTATTTCTTCGGATCTACAGTTTCTAAGGGACCCAGGCTCCTTTTCAGTGCAACTATATTTGGCAATTGTGTTATCCCTGCGGAGGGTAATAATAACACCTTTACATACGGAGAAAGAGAGCGTTATTACCTGTCCTCATTCGTCTAGCGGTCCAAGACACTCCGGGCTAAACGGAGGGACCCTGGTTCGAATCCAGGATGGGGAAAGCGTCTCTTTTTCTCCAAAACGAATAAAGCTCTAGTTTCAGCTACGTACATGTGAATGGCAAAAAACCAATAAAATACTGTATTAGTAGCATCATATGAAGATAAAGCTTACTTTTTAAACTTACTTTGTTTCTCACTTTACTTAAATATATGTAACGATATGACATGTTCTTTAAATTTTAATCATAATATAATTGCATGTGTGTTGAAGCACAATTTTCCTATACAGATTTTGTTTCTAAATTTTAGAATTTTAAATTCCAAAACCGATTTAGTTAAGAACAGATTAAAGGGAGCATTTTCGTTGGTCCAAAACCTGCTTGTTATATAGTGATAACAACACCGTATTTATTATAATATTTACATTACCTCTTCCTTTTACTTTTATACATGCATCAGTTGTTCATTGCAAGGATAAATAGACTTGAAAAAGAAAAAGCATTTACAGTACACACTGACAAATTAGTTCATGAAATAAAATGTTCTTCCGTGAGATCTAAATGGCGATGATTGCTTATGATGTTAATACTTGTGGCTCATTTTAAAATTAGGTCATAATTTTGATAAGTATCATGACGTTTTATTAATTTGATATTACAGAATATGAAAGTTCTAATATAATAAAGTACATAAGTTTGAAATTGATCTGACTATCATACATTATTTTTAAGCAAAATGGTTTTCATTTTTGAGGCCCATAACACTCCTGGCAGTTCAAAATATTAGACCATATCCCAAGCATCCCGTGGGTTGCAGAACCCTATTATGGGCAGTTTTTTTTATTTCGAATAACATTCTTTATTTCAAACTATATGCTACATGTATATTATTTCTGAAACATTATTAAATGTATTAATTTATCGATGATCAGAAAGCGATGAGAGCAAAGAAATGACCAAAAACATTTATTTTGGGACTGAAGTTTAAATATATCCGCAAACATAAATTTATATTCAAAGAAGCCAAAATAATTTTAAAATTTCATGCTTTATCTTCCTTTTTATGAGAGGGAAAGCGAAATGAGTTCAAAAAAATCAATATCTAATAAATAAATCTTAATAATCAATAGCGAGATAGTTTATCGATTATAGAGCAAAAATTTCCGATATATTGAATCTTTTTTTTCAACTTTGAAATCAATATTCTATTCTTCTGATGGCGTTAACGGATTTATATATTCCCGGAATGAATGACTGTGGTAAACAGTGACTTCAAAAGTTGTACAATAAAACTACATAAGTAATTGTAAGAAATACAAAAGGAATCATTCTGCAACAGAGCAAGGAAATGGAACCAAGTCTTTGAACAATTTAAAAACTGAAGGAACAAATACTCAAAATAACGCTGTTACAACATGTTACTTGACATCCATTTTTCTGGTATATTTACTTTAAGGATGACATTTGAAAATTATTAAAAGTGTGGTATTGATAAATTTTAAAACTCATCGGAAAGTCTTTTATCGGATTTGCAAGGATTTCAAATCTAAATGAGATACTTTTGGTAATCAATCGCTTTTCCCAGATTTTGACAAATCCTGAAAACTTAATTAGTGTTTGCAATATTAATTAAAATACGTAATTACGTTCATAATACAATACGATTTATTTTTCGGGTATATTAAGGTGTTAGAGTTCTTTATATATGACACAAAATATTTAACCTACTAAAATATACCTGAGGGATGACTTGAGTAAATGCTGGCGAGTTCAAGCTTGACGAGTCCCAGTCACCCTTAAAAATTAATGAAATAAAATTTAAAATAAATTAAGAATGGACAAAAAAAAGAACTCAATAGCAGATATTTACTAAGCTTAATCTTAAACAGAAGCTCTCCTTGAATGTTTTAATTTCTTCTGGAAGGGGATTCCATATTCGCGGAGCCACTGATTCTATATGATTGAATAAATAATTTGGTACATACGTAACGGGGGTTTATTTATTACAAATGCCAGACGTTGGACTATTTAGTCATTGACCTTCGAGCTTTCCAATATTTGCTAACGATATCTTGATAAATATTTAGTGCACTGCAAACGTTAAAATGATCCGATGTCATTGGTTGGTTGCTGTATGCTAAAGCTAAATAAGTATGCCTGCAGACAGTCATGTCCAGTTAACATGCGAAATTTTGCCACGGCAGCAGTTCTAAGAGTATCTAGAATAATTGATTTATGATGGAGAACACCCCAGGATTTATATAAAGCTTTATTTGAAATCATATCGTTGCATTTACTAAAATTGTGACGTATAAATAGTTTCAGTGAGTAAAATGTCATTTTACTCACTGTCCTTGTGGTCTCTGCAAGGTAGATGTGCCTTTCTTGGCCATATGATCAGCAATATTGTTTATCCAACCCAATATGCGCAGGGACCAATTGTAGGCGGATCTTGTCCTTCAAATTTTTCAATATGGACCTACAGCCATAAGTACGGTTTCAAAAGTGTTTTTGTTGTTGGAAATGGCTTCAATTTCCGCTTTAGAATCGGAGAGGATGACAGCATTATTGAAGGCGTTCATACTGAAAAAGATTTGATTAAGTGCAACAAATGTAGCAAAAGTTAAATCGGGATTGGTACTTGTTCCATTATAATGAAGATAATTTGGAGTATCTGTAACGTTGTAGTTATGGTCCAAAGTTTCGCCAGCACTGTTGCTATCACCATAGTCCCATTTTGAATTATGAGCATTGAAATCTCCCAGTATAATAGTTTTATTAGAGACACAAATAGTGTCAAAATTTAATTTTGTTGCCTGGGGGGGGGCTATAGAAGGCATAAATTTTAAAGTGGTTGGACTTTTTCCAAACATCCACTTTCACCACTTCAGCTTCACAATTGTTGCCGAGTTCACTAATAATCTCAAAGGTGGAAAACAGGTCCTGTCTCTGACTCCGTCGATGATACTGTTGGTATTTCTCCTTGATTTTGGTAATAGCTGTGCGTGAAAACATAGGAAAGAACGTTTTCCAAATGAGTTTGAGTTAGGTTCGCTTTTATGATGAAGAAAACATCAATATCCTTAATATTTAGAGTAACCATTAGTTGTGTGTGCTTCTCACGAGAAAGCTGGCATTCCACTTTAGCACTTTAAATCGATGAACGCTGATGTGAAATCGGCCAGCTATTTCTACCCATATTGGCAGCGATAATTGGAAAGTGGCAGAAGTTGTCATAGATTTTGCGTTACCTGGTGCGCACCCGCGGAGGCCTATTATTACATCATTTCAAGAACCGCAAGTTAAGGAATGGGAATTAAACAATGGAAAATGAACATCTTTTAGATAATAGTAGATCGACTCACTGTGCTAAACACTCGATGGATAATATATTACACAATAGGCAGAGTTTTTGGACGAAAATTTATTCGGCTTTAAACGTTTTCCGAATGTTTGTTTTCATCGAAGAGAAGAACGGCGTACATCGCTAGTAAGGGAAGAAAATACTGTTGATTGTACAAAGGGTAATATGGAGATGTCGATGGGCTGGCGCCCTCTATCGGTCGAACCAGATGAACGTGGACTAGAAAAGTTGGTTGCAAACATGATTGCGGCAATAATAAAATTTTTAAAGCAGGCACAAAAAGATTGTGAAATTTTAACGGGAGAAAACGTGACCACGCCGGATGGATATTGGGTCGTAATAGGCAAATTCATGACCAGGTGCTCGATATTTTGATGTACAAAAAGGTTGTGGCCAAGATCAGCGGAAGATCGAGGTTTAGACTGCTTCATCGAAGCAATTTTAGTATAAAGTCCAGCACGCTATGGATGATTTAAGTCGATTCTTGTAGCTGCGGCTGCCCGCCTTTTAGTCTCGAACCGGAGCAAGCACGACGAGTTTGCCGATGGATTTGTTGATTTTCAATGTTCCATGAGTTGTGATCTGAACAGAGTTCTTAGTTTTGAATACAAAGCGAGTTGATGTAGGAAAGACTTTTAAAATTAACCAAGAATAGCAGCAATTCTTGTGCTGATATTGGGAACGAACGGTAAGCAGATGATCTGTAAAATAGGGATGGTGTCAGAAGAAAGATGGGTAAATAAAATAAAAATAAAGCTCAATAAAGTAAAACGCGCCATCCATTCACGCCAATTTCTAGATGAAAAAGCAAATTATTCCGTCTGTTGCTAACATCGCTCGCCTATATGCACTACCCAAAGTCCATAAGGAGGGCATGCCATTTCATCCTATAGTCCCAAATACTGGCACCGCATGTCACGCTCTCTCAAAGCATTTAGAGCAAAGATTTTCTCCTTTACTATACAACAACTCCTTTACAATCAAAAATTCGCTGCAATTCGCTAACAGGCTTCGGGACATTCCCTTCACTCCAAACACAATGGTCTCGTTTGACGTAAAAGCCTCTTCACAAATGTTCCGATCCATGGATCCATTCAGTCTCTAGCACGGTTCATGAAGGAATTCCACTCCACTGATTTTGAAGTACGTGAACTTACCAACCTGACCGAAATTTATATTTCACAAACTTGCTTCAGTTTCCAAAATAAGTTCTTCCAACAAACAGAAGGCCTCGCTATGGGAAACCCATTATCTCCTATCTTATTAGATATCTATTTGCATTATGTCGAAGAAAAAATTCACGAACATCTCCATTTCGAATTTTGGGTCCGGTATGTAGATGACATCTTTGCAATTCTAGATGATAATAATACAGAGCTCAAGGTTCTCATCCATAATCTCAACTCGTTTAATAATCATATTCAATCCTCATTTGAATGCGAAGTTGACAACAAACTTGCCTTTCTGCACATTCTGGTCATGAAAACAGACTTCGAATTTCGTTTAAGCGTTTACCATAAACCTTCTTCCATTTCGTTGCCACCAAACTGTTCGTCAGCACATCCAATGTCTCAGAAAATGAGTAGTTTTTATTGGCTTGTGCCCCGCGCTATAAAAATTTACTCTACTGAAGAAGACCGGAATAAGGTACTCGAGTTCATTAAAAACATTGCTGTATTCCGAGGCTACAACCCCTCTATTGTTGATCTGGCTGTCAAAAAATTCTCCTCCAAAAAACCGGTCACCCATCTTTCTTCTCACAACATCCCTATTCTACAAACTATCTGCTTACCGTTCGTTCCCAATATCCGCACTAAAATTGCTACTATTCTTAGCAAGTTTAATTTTAAAGTTATTTTCACGCCCATCAATAAACGTTGTATTTCAAAACTAAAAGACTCGGTTTCGGATCACAACTCATGGGGGGTATTTATGAAATCCCATGCTCGTGCTCAAAATCGTGCATCGGCCAAACTCGTCGTGCACTTTGGTTCAGGATTAAAGAACACCGGGCATACGTACAAAAATAAGAATTGACTAAACCATCCGCAGCCGTTCATTGCTAGTCTTTGGATCACAAATTTAACTTCGATGAAGCGAAGTTAATCTACGAACCTCCGTCTCCCGCTGATCTTGATTTGAAAAAGAAATATTAAAAATTTAGATGTAAAACACTAAGATCTTAAAATCCCTTTTAAAAATCTTAAAAACATTTAAAAATTATTCTAAATTTTAAAATGACCCAAAACTATACTTATAAAACGAATTTGGCCAAATAAAATAAAGCTGGTTCAAATCAAATTGAATCAGATTAAATCAAAACCAATTAGGTTAAATTAAATTAAAATTTTCCCAGCCAACA
>QLNU02015003.1:95741133-95754284 GCA_006491805.2 Dysdera silvatica
ACCGAAACAATTGTAAAATGTATCTCCAACTCGCATTAAACTGCGTTTGTGTGTATTTCGCTTTTAAATATTATTTTGCGCAGTGCGTTGCTCATATTTTCACATATATTTAATGTGTTTATCCGAAAAAATATTTCATTACGTGAAGCAGTGCCGGATTTATAAATGGGCACGTTGGGCACTTGCCCAGGGCGCCAAATTTCTAGGGGCTCAAGAAGCTGCGAATTTCTTTTTTAATTGCAAACTATTTATCGTAGAGTTTTGTCGATCAGTTCTCGCCGAGAAGGCGCTCTCCACTTGTTTTTTTTAAATCTGAAATTCTAAAAAAC
The DNA here is from genome assembly GCA_006491805.2 of Dysdera silvatica. Lineage (NCBI taxonomy): Eukaryota > Metazoa > Arthropoda > Arachnida > Araneae > Dysderidae > Dysdera > Dysdera silvatica. The sequence goes on from QLNU02015003.1 coordinate 95,741,463, forward strand.
TGCTTGAAACAACCCCTTCCCCACAAGGCCGGGTCCGGGGAGGGACGTGCGTCTTCCTAGGAATAACAAGTTTCCATTAAAAATGGTTGTTTTCAAGTAAAACATACTTGAAACTGAACTTGCAAGTGAAATTTTTAAACTTTGCGCCCTCCCTGAAATTTTGCTCTGCATTCGCCCTGCCCTGAAAAAAAAACTCCCCTCGGAAAAAAACCCTGAAAAAAAACTATAATAATCTATAATAGTCTAATAAACTAAACATTTTTAATAAAAAATCGTTATTGTGTCATTTTATATGCCATAGGGAAGCCTAATTCATAAATATCGCCTTTCTTTATCTTATGCGATATTCGTTGCATTTGAAGGGGGGGAAAGACAGACTTTTTATTTATTTCCACTAGTACAGCGGCGTGGGGGGGGGGCATGTGCGTAAGCTAGCTTCGAAGTCTAGGCGGCTAACTTTTTTCTAGGTGGCGGCTGAACCGTATACCTCAATGCTTAGAAGAAATTTTCTAGGGGGTTAGCCCCCGCCCCCAGTTACGGAAATGGGCGCCAAAAATCCTTATGCCCAGGGCGGCCAGTATTCTAAATCCGGTCGTGATGTGAAATGTAGAAGCAATAAAAAAATACGGCATTAATAAAACCCTGAATTCAGGTGCATTAAATATACTTATTTTAATAGATAGCGTACCTAGAAATTAAAAAAAATATGCAATTTAAATAAATGCATTCAATAGATCGATTCAGTCTTATTTGCATTAGATTTTAATTGAGTAATAATATTTACAAAATGTGTTATGATCTATTTCCAAGAATACAAAAATACAGGTATTCATAAATTTATAATTTATTTTCAATTTATAATTTATGTACATTTCTAGAAATAATTATAAAATTTATATTCAACACATACTGTTGCGTTCATCTTATTAGCGATAAATTTTATTCTAGACCAGTTTTTTTTACTTTATTCTATTCAAGAGTAATTGCTTCTTTGTCTTTTATTGATTAGAATTTTAGTATTATCATATTTGATATTATTACCCTTCACAGGGATAACACAATTGCCAAATATGGTCAACACAGAAAAGCCTCCGGGGCGAGATTTTTGTGAGTTTTTCGTGGGGGAATTTATTATACAATAATTTTTGCCACCCACGTATATTTAGCTCAAGCTAGAGCATTTATATTTTTGGAAAAAGTTTCCCAAAAGTAAAAAAAATCTCTAGTTTGAGCTATAATCATTACATGGGTGGCAAAAATTATTGTATAATAAATTCCCCCACGAAAACTCACAAAATTCTCGCCCCGGAGGCTTTCTTGTGTTGACCATATTTGGCAATTGTGTTATCCCTGCGGAGGGTAATAATACCTTAACATCTTTACATACGGAGAAAGAGAGCGTTGTTTCCTGTCCTCATTCGTCTAGCGGTCCAAGACACTCCGGGCTAAACGGAGGGACCCTGGTTCGAATCCAGGATGGGGAAAGCGTCTCTTTTTCTCCAAAATTACACAAGCTCTAGTTTGAGCTACGTACATGTGAATGGCAAAAAACCAATAAAATACTGTATTAGTAGCATCATATGAAGATAAAGCTTACTTTTTAAACTTACTTTGTTTCTCACTTTACTTAAATATATGTAACGATATGACATGTTCTTTAAATTTTAATCATAATATAATTGCATGTGTGTTGAAGCACAATTTTCCTATACAGATTTTGTTTCTAAATTTTAGAATTTTAAATTCCAAAACCGATTTAGTTAAGAACAGATTAAAGGGAGCATTTTCGTTGGTCCAAAACCTGCTTGTTATATAGTGATAACAACACCGTATTTATTATAATATTTACATTACCTCTTCCTTTTACTTTTATACATGCATCAGTTGTTCATTGCAAGGATAAATAGACTTGAAAAAGAAAAAGCATTTACAGTACACACTGACAAATTAGTTCATGAAATAAAATGTTCTTCCGTGAGATCTAAATGGCGATGATTGCTTATGATGTTAATACTTGTGGCTCATTTTAAAATTAGGTCATAATTTTGATAAGTATCATGACGTTTTATTAATTTGATATTACAGAATATGAAAGTTCTAATATAATAAAGTACATAAGTTTGAAATTGATCTGACTATCATACATTATTTTTAAGCAAAATGGTTTTCATTTTTGAGGCCCATAACACTCCTGGCAGTTCAAAATATTAGACCATATCCCAAGCATCCCGTGGGTTGCAGAACCCTATTATGGGCAGTTTTTTTTATTTCGAATAACATTCTTTATTTCAAACTATATGCTACATGTATATTATTTCTGAAACATTATTAAATGTATTAATTTATCGATGATCAGAAAGCGATGAGAGCAAAGAAATGACCAAAAACATTTATTTTGGGACTGAAGTTTAAATATATCCGCAAACATAAATTTATATTCAAAGAAGCCAAAATAATTTTAAAATTTCATGCTTTATCTTCCTTTTTATGAGAGGGAAAGCGAAATGAGTTCAAAAAAATCAATATCTAATAAATAAATCTTAATAATCAATAGCGAGATAGTTTATCGATTATAGAGCAAAAATTTCCGATATATTGAATCTTTTTTTTCAACTTTGAAATCAATATTCTATTCTTCTGATGGCGTTAACGGATTTATATATTCCCGGAATGAATGACTGTGGTAAACAGTGACTTCAAAAGTTGTACAATAAAACTACATAAGTAATTGTAAGAAATACAAAAGGAATCATTCTGCAACAGAGCAAGGAAATGGAACCAAGTCTTTGAACAATTTAAAAACTGAAGGAACAAATACTCAAAATAACGCTGTTACAACATGTTACTTGACATCCATTTTTCTGGTATATTTACTTTAAGGATGACATTTGAAAATTATTAAAAGTGTGGTATTGATAAATTTTAAAACTCATCGGAAAGTCTTTTATCGGATTTGCAAGGATTTCAAATCTAAATGAGATACTTTTGGTAATCAATCGCTTTTCCCAGATTTTGACAAATCCTGAAAACTTAATTAGTGTTTGCAATATTAATTAAAATACGTAATTACGTTCATAATACAATACGATTTATTTTTCAGGTATATTAAGGTGTTAGAGTTCTTTATATATGACACAAAATATTTAACCTACTAAAATATACCTGAGGGATGACTGGAAAAAAAGCTAGCAAGTTCCAGCTTGAAGAACCCCAGTCAGCCCTAAAAATTAATGACATAAAATTTAAAATAAATTAAGAGTAGACAAAAAAAAGAACTCAATAGCAGATATTTACTAAGCTTAATCTTAAACAGAAGCTCTCCTTGAATGTTTTAATTTCTTCTGGAAGGGGATTCCATATTCTCGGAGCCACTGATTCTATATGATTGAATAAATAATTTGGTAGAATACGTAAAGGAGGTTTATTTATTACAAATGCCAGACGTTGGACTATTTAGTCATTCAACTTCGAGCTTTCCAATATTTGCTAACAATACCTTGATAAATATTTAGTGCACTGCAAACGTTAAAATGATCCGATGTCATTGGTTGGTTGCTGTAGGCTAAAGCTAAACAAGTATGCCTGCAGACAGTCATGTCCAGTTAACATGCGAAATTTTGCCACGGCAGCAGTTCTAAGAGTATCTAGAATAATTGATTTATGATGGAGAACACCCCAGGATTTATATAAAGCTTTATTTGAAATCATATCGTTGCATTTACTAAAATTGTGACGTATAAATAGTTTCAGTGAGTAAAATGTCATTTTACTCACTGTCCTTGTGGTCTCTGCAAGGTAGATGTGCCTTTCTTGGCCATATGATCAGCAATATTGTTTATCCAACCCAATATGCGCAGGGACCAATTGTAGGCGGATCTTGTCCTTCAAATTTTTCAATATGGACCTACAGCCATAAGTACGGTTTCAAAAGTGTTTTTGTTGTTGGAAATGGCTTCAATTTCCGCTTTAGAATCGGAGAGGATGACAGCATTATTGAAGGCGTTCATACTGAAAAAGATTTGATTAAGTGCAACAAATGTAGCAAAAGTTAAATCGGGATTGGTACTTGTTCCATTATAATGAAGATAAGTTGGAGTATCTGTAACGTTGTAGTTATGGTCCAAAGTTTCGCCAGCACTGTTGCTATCACCATAGTCCCATTTTGAATTATGAGCATTGAAATCTCCCAGTATAATAGTTTTATTAGAGACACAAATAGTGTCAAAATTTAATTTTGTTGCCTGGGGGGGGGCTATAGAAGGCATAAATTTTAAAGTGGTTGGACTTTTTCCAAACATCCACTTTCACCACTTCAGCTTCACAATTGTTGCCGAGTTCACTAATAATCTCAAAGGTGGAAAACAGGTCCTGTCTCTGACTCCGTCGATGATACTGTTGGTATTTCTCCTTGATTTTGGTAATAGCTGTGCGTGAAAACATAGGAAAGAACGTTTTCCAAATGAGTTTGAGTTAGGTTCGCTTTTATGATGAAGAAAACATCAATATCCTTAATATTTAGAGTAACCATTAGTTGTGTGTGCTTCTCACGAGAAAGCTGGCATTCCACTTTAGCACTTTAAATCGATGAACGCTGATGTGAAATCTATTTAGCTGTTTCTTACTCATATTGCGTAGCGATAATTGGAAAGTGGCAGAAGTTGTCATAGATTTTGCGTTACTCTGGGTGCACCAAGTGGAGGCCTATTGCATTACATCGCTTCGAAGAACCGTTAAGGAATTTGGGAATTAAACATGGAAAATGAACGTCTTTTAGAAGATAATAGTAGATCGACTCACTGTGCTAAACACTCGATGATTAATATAATACACAATAAGCACAGTTTTTGGAACGAAAATTTATTCGGCTTTAAACGTTTTTCGAAAGCCTTGAGCTTTCATCAAAGAAGTAAAAAATCTAAGCGTACATCGCTCGTAAGGGCGAGTGTACGATTGTTTATTGTATAAAGGGTAAGGTTGTTGGTGGATTGGCGCCCTCTATCGGTCGAACCAGATGAATGTGGACTGTAGGGGAAAGTTGGCTGCGTGAAGGATTGCGTTAAATAATAAAATTTTTTAAAGTATATGACAAAAGATTATTGGTGAAATTTTAAGAGGAGAAAACGTGACCACGCCGGATGGATATTGGCCGTAATAGATAAATCGTTCACCAGGTGCTCGATGTTTTGATGGATTAAAAAAGTTTAAAAAAAAAATTAAGATCAGCAGGAGATGAAGGTTTGTAGATTAACTTCGCTTCATCGAAGTTAAATTTGTGGTCCAAAGACCAGCAATAAACGGCTATGGATTGATTTAGTCAATTCTTGTTTTTGTACGTTATGCCGGTGTTCTTTAATCCTGAACTGGAGTGCACGACGAGTTTAGCCGATGTGTGATTTTGAGCACGAGCATGGGATTTTCATAAATGCCCATGAGTTTTGATCCGGAACAGAGTCTTTTAAGCTTTGAAAATACAAAAGTTTATTGATGGGCGTGAAAGTGACTTTAAAATTAAACTTGGTAAGAATAGCAGCAATTCTTGTGCTGATATTGGGAACGAACCGTAAGCAGATGATCTGTAAAATAGGGATGGTGTCAGAAGAAAGATGGGTAAATAAAATAAAAATAAAGCTCAATAAAATAAAACGTGCCATCCACTTATGCCAATTTTTAGATAAAAAAACAAAAAGCAAGTTATTCCGTCTATTGCTAACATTGCTCGCCTATATGCACTACACAAAGTCCATAAGGCGGGCATGCCGTTTCGTCCTATAGTCTCAAATATTGGCACCGCATGTCACGCTCTTTCAAAGCATTTAGCGCAAAGATTTTCTCCATTACTATACAATAACTCCTTTACAATCAAAAATTCTCTGCAATTCGCTAACAGGCTTCGGGACATTCCCTTCACTCCAAACACAATAGTCTCATTTAACGTAAAAAGCCATTTCACGAATGTTCTGATCCAAGGATCCCTTCAGTCTCTAGAACAGCGCATGAAGGAATTCCACTACACTGATTTTGAAGTTTGTGAACTTACCAACCTGACCGAAATTTGTATTTCACAAACTTGCTTCAGTTTCCAAAATAAGTTCTTCCAACAAACAGAAGGCCTCGCTATGGGAAACTCAGTATCTCCTATTTTATCAGATATCTATTTGCATTATGTCGAAGAAAAAATTCACGAACATCTTCATTTCAAATTATGGGTCCGGTATGTAGACGACATCTTTGCAATTCTAGATGGTAATAATACTGATCTCAAGGTTCTCATCCATAATCTCAACTCGTTTAATAATCATATTCAATTCTCAGTTGAATGCGAAGTTGACAACAAACTTGCTTTTCTGGACTATCTGGTCATGCTCGAAAACAGACTCTGAATATAGTTTAAGTGTTTACCATAAACATTCCATTTCGTTACCACCACACTGTTCATCAGCACACCCAATGTCTCAGAAAATGAGCAGTTTTTACTGGATTGTATTCAGTGTATCAAAATTTGCTCTACTGAAGAAGACCGGAATAAGGAACTCGAGTTCATCAAAAACATTGCTGTATTCCGAGGCTTCAACTCGTCTATTGTTGATCGGGCCGTAAAAAATTCTCCTCCAAAAAACCGGACACACATCTTTCTCCCAACAGCATTCCTATTTTATAGACCATGTACTTACCGTTCTTTTCCAATATCAGCACTAAAATTGCTACTATTCTTAACAACTTTAATTTTAAAGTCTCTTTCACGCCCATCAATAAACTTTGTATTTCAAAACTAAAAGACTCGGTTGCGGATCACAACTCATGGGGTATTTATGAAATCCCATGCTCCTGCTCAAAATCATACATCGGCCAAACTCGTCGTGCACTTTGGTTCAGGATTAAAGAACACCGGGCATACGTACAAAAACAAGAATTGACTAAATCATCCATAGCCGTTCATTGCTGGACTTTGAACCACAAATTTAACTTCGATGAAGCGAAGTTAATCTACAAACCTCCGTCTCCCGCTGATCTTGATTTGAAAAAGAAATATTAAAAATTTAGATGTAAAACACTAAGATCTTAAAATCCCTTTTAAAAATCTTAAAAACATTTAAAAATTATTCTAAATTTTAAAATGACCCAAAACTATACTTATGAAATGAATTTGACTAAATCAAATAAAGTTGGTTCAAATCAAATCGAACCAGATTAAATCAAAACCAATTAGGTTAAGTTAAATTAAAATTATCCCAGCCAACACCAAAAAAAAGCATATTAAAAATCACCATACCTACACACGTAGGATTATCAAATTGATCGACAATGAAAAAAAATGACTCTCCCGACAGTATCAATCAGAGGAGGGAGCAACATCTCGCTGGCCAACAATTATATCCAAGAATCTCCGAAGACCAGAGATAGTCCAGAAATATTTTCTGCCTTTACCATCAGGCTCAGCAACTACAATAGTTCCATTCGCAGACTACCAAATCTTGCCTTCTCGGTGTAAACGACTTGTCAAATAACGTCTTCTGTAAGTGAGATCCTCAGCGACGGTTGATACCTGTACCTGTTAACAACCACTTTTCTCTGCCTTAAAAGAACTCCTAACATCAGAAAGTTCACTTCCAAGAGAGACGATCCGTGTCACACCAAGGGGCTGCATTTTCGCTCGATGATCTTGTAGTAATTGACCTGCTCATAATGCCGTCAGGAGACGTAAAGGAAAATTAGCAGATCATAAAATCACTAGACAGAAAGCACTCCAAGCATCTAGTATACAGCAACACTAGCAAAATAACGAAAAATCTGTAGATCTAGCGGAAAAACACCAGTTTAACAATACAGTTGGCAATAGGACGCCATATTGAAAATATATCTCGGCAAAAGTCCAACTCCAAGACAAAACACATTAAAAACTAGCAAAGACACAGTCGAAAGCGCAATAAAAAAGTCACTACTCACCACACAGGGGATTCATATTCACGTTCATCTAGTTTGAGGCCATTAACACAATAGAAAAAAAAACAAAATAAACTAAACAGAGTATCGAAAAAATTTGCATCTTCCTACAATTAGTTCACTTTTGTTTTGATAATATAAATAAATTTCCCCTTGGAATTTAACCACTAAATGTAAAGTCATGCTATGTAATTCTTCACCGCTTTCTCTTCTTAGATTGAGGACTAAACTACTTTCTATATCTTCGACATAAATTGGATGCATCAGTTGTTATTTTGAAGTACGACGGAAGCAAGTACATATGGAATCACATAAGCAATTACCGAAATAGTTAATAATGTCCACCAGGACTAAGTTTAATGACATAGTGGGAGATGAAAATTTTTCGTAAACACAATCTTCGTCATGATATTTAGCTCTGTCTAATGGCATCAAATCTTATATATGTAGGGACGTTTTCAGTTAAATACGAATGGTATCTAACCTGACTAGAAGAAATACGAAACTATATTTTTTTCTAAAACCGGAAAATACGGATATTTATATTTTCTTGTAATAGGAAAATCTTTACTGTCTTAAAATAGAATACTTGCGTGTATATTCCTTTCACTTTAAAGGAAATTAGTTTTGACCTAGTTTGATAACAATCACGTCAAACGTTATATTAGTTTAGAGGAAACTAAATTTATGAAACCGCAGCATTCACAATATCTTGTAATGACCAGAATGAATTTTAATGATGTAAACTCATTACGTGTGAAGTAATTATTCCGAGAGAGTAATGCACGTCCTTATATTTGGTTCCACGTGTACTCGGGTTACATGAACTTGCTCGGGATGTGCGTCGTAGGGTTTAGCTGCATGTATAGTAGCGTAGGAAGAATATCTGCAACATACTTTTACCCCATACGGTTAGATTTCAGAAGTTTTTGAATTCGCGTTCGATTGACGATGGGCGAAATTGCTGAAGAGAAGGTATGATACACGCGGTTTAAAAGACAAAAAACAAGTATATTAATAGTTGAAGCTATAGCATTACAGGTATTATAAACAAGTTAATCTCTCAGATGTAATAGGCGTTAAGCATGGGCCACGGACTAGCCGGACATAAATGTTACACGTATCAATCACGTGTTTTATTATCGTTATCAGACGTCCGAAATAATTAAGAGCGAGAGCAAGAATGAATATATTCCCTGTTTGAGAAATTTTTGAGAACTATTTTTCACGTACTGTGATTTGCCAGTTTGCTCTCGACCCTGTAGTGAAAAGCTATCTTTTTGGACAGTGGTATAAAAGCGGGGGTGGCAGATATCTTCACAGGAGATCAGTCCTGGCACCGAAGCTATGCGGACATGTTTTTGTCTCGGTCCGGGACTTGTGGGCCTTGGTTACTTCAGTTGTCCTAGTGGTTGGAGGTTTTGTGCAGAGCCTTGATTCTTCCCACGAGGGCATGGGGCATTGGCCAGGCCGTTATATTGGGATGGATGGATGACTTTGTTCTGAGGATTCTGGACTTGTCTCCAACCTTCCCTCGGCCGTTTACGGTGCCCCGCATTCGTCTAAAACTGGCCCTGTGGGCTCTTGCAGGAGCATCGGCTGACCTCGGAGTGTTCTTCCGTGCCATCCATCGGTCGTTTTCGCTCTGGTACAAAACGATCGTGAATTAGTCCACGGTTGATGTTGATTGAAGACACCAGTGCGAGCACTGAATCTTTGTATGTCGGTCGTGGTCGAATTTACTCCCTTTGTTTCTGGCCGTCGGTATCACTAAATGTTCAAACTTATCTGGGAATACAGCGCTGTCTTCAGAGGCAACGATTCCGATTAACATCTATGCATACCTAGTAGTAGTGGTCATAAATCAGCCTCGTCTGGTGATCTGCACGGCCAAGACACAATAATATGGATCTCTCTTTTGTTCGTAACAGGAAAATTTCTAATGGAAAATTCGCGGCGTTTTTTGATTTTTTTTAATTGGGATACATCTGGGTTAGTCTAACATAGTGGCCGCGATCAAGAGTTTAGCTTGCTGAATATAGTTTCTGGTAGCGTGGGAAAGAATCGCATAGACATCATTTGTTCCTGCAAAGTTGCATAGACTTGAAACATAAAAAGTATTTACAGTGCACTTATTGATTAGTTTACAAAATAAAATAACATTTTCTTCAGTGAGATTTAAGTGGCGCTATTTTTTCATATTAATGCTTATGGCACATGATAACATTAGTTCATAGTTTGGAAAGTAACATGACGGTTCAGTAATTTGATGGTACATAATATAAAAGTGTGTACACACTCAAGTTGAAAAATTACGTATATATACAGTGCAATATAGTAAATGACCACCTTGGTAAATTGATTACCTGGATGACGTGCCACTTTTTATGAGTACTCGTAGACTTGGTTGCGCCTATACTGTCTGTGAGCTTCAATGACCATTTCGTTATGGCTCTGTGGTGGAGCAGTGTGGTAACGCGTTCTCCTAGTGCGCCGCTAATCCGGGTTCGACTCCCAGCAGTGCAAAAAGAACGCTTACTCAGAGATCTCATAAAAGATCGCACTGCTCACTGTAGTCCGGGGTTTGGTTCCCCAGGCCTTAAGAGGTTCGGATTCCTCGGAAAACTGTAGGTCCCGGCGCAGCATGACAGGCATAGCCTTTGAGCCATAAAAGCACAAAAAAATAAAAAGAAGCCACTTGATTATGGTGACAATTAGAGTCCAGTCGCAAAGGTCGTCACTTTAGACAGGTTCTACTATATATATATATAAAATATAAAAATATGTATGCTTGTTTTGGTGGGCGTCGTTGGGTTTCATTCCTTTTGTGCTGGGCTGTTGCTTTTATGAGCCGATATTTTAAGTAATTTTATTTTATGTTGTTATTTTATAATTGTTAATCTAATCTTTTGTACTTATTTTATTTTTATTATAGAATTTTTACATTATCTATTTTTACTTTCAATTTTATCCTTCTATGGTAGGAACGTTAAGTTAAAGGAAGCCATTTCGGTAATATTACCAGCTATACCTAGAGAAACGCTTCTATTTTATGCCCTGGGCGGATTCTGCCATGAAGTAGTTCAGTTCCTCGGGAGTTATCTAAAATTTTTTGTTTTATTCTTTTCATTTTTCCATTCGTAGGTTTCTCATTTCTTCTCCAATTTAACTTAATTATATATATATATATATATATATATATAAAAGTTTTCCTCGCCCATTCTTGGCGGAAACAGGCTTTGGGACGGGCAGAGCGCCATGTTCCCAAGCCTCTTTTTACATCACTTCTTAATGTGCCATGTCTAGAAACTTCCTGACAATGTGACACGTGTTTAGGATTGTGGCTTTTTGTATTTCAATGTAGGTGTTTGGGTCAATGTTGAGTATCTCCAAATTCGTCGCAAGCGTTTTTGGTACTATCCCTGTTGCTGAGATGACTAACGGGATGATGAGGATCTTTTCCATACCCCATATATCTCGTACTTCATGTCTGAGATCTTGGTACTTGGTGATTTTCGTTGTGTAGGTTGTCTGTATGTTATTGGTGTTGGGTACTGCTATGTCGATTAAGTACGTGGTCTTATTCGATTTATCGACGAGGGTTATGTCAGGACGGTTATGTGGGACTGTCTTGTCTGTTATGATTGCTCTATCCCAGTAAAGCTTGTGTGTTTCGTTCTCATGCACGGTCTCTGGCTCATATTTGTAGTACGGGCATTTTTCTGTCAGAAAGCCAGCATTCGCTGCCAATTTCTGGTGGACTATTTTCGCTACTTGATCGTGTCTATGTTTGTAGTCTGACTGCGCAAGGATCTTGCATCCTGCCATCACGTGTTGGATTGTCTCCGATGCCGCATGACAGTGTCTGCATTTGTCGCTTTCTATGTCTTTTCTCTGGATGAATTTCTGATTGTTCCTTGTTGCGATCACTTGGTCTTGGATGGCTAGCATGAATCCTTCTGTCTCTGGCTGGAGAGTGCCTTTGGCCAGCCAAGAATTTGATGCCTTTTTGTCAACGTGTGGTTGTTGCAGGTCATTGTAGTGCCTGCCATGTAATGGTTTTCCGGCCCAAGTTCTCAGTTTCTGTTCGTTGGCTGTTTCCAGGACACGCTCTTCGGTACTACACAGGTTTAGTGGCGTGTAATTTGCATCTGCTTGTATTATGGCTTGGATGAGTGGCGATCGGGGACTCTTCAACTGGAAGTATTGCCTCATGCTCTGGATCTGCTTGTCATGTAAGTCTTTGAGGTCCGCTTGTCCGCGTCCTCCTTCTTCCCGGGGTAGTGTTTGCCGTTCAATTGCCGTTGCAGGGTGTAGTTGTCCGGCTCTTCTCTGGATGGTTCTCATTTTCCGCTGGAGTTGTTCTAGTTCAGTGTTGGACCATTTGATGATCCCGAAGGAGTAGGTGAGCACTGGTACCGCATATGCGTTAATTGCTTGCGTGGTGTTCTTCCCGCTCAGTTTCGTCTTCACAATGCTTCTAAGTCTTTCTTGGAATGCTTGCGTGAGCTGGACTTTGACTTTCTTGTGCTCCTGCTGCCGTTTTTGCATTATCCCTAGGTATTTGTAGGTTTCGCCCTCGTCCAAGGTCTTCAGTAGTCTCCCGTCTTCGAGTTCGATGCCTGGTAAATCTTCTTTGCTATTCTTCTGTATTTTGCACTTATCGAGGCCGAATTCCATTCCTATGTCCTTGGAGAATGTCTCTGTTATACTGATGAGTTGTCGGAGTTGGGTGATTGTTGGCGCGTATAGCTTGATGTCATCTACGTACATGAGGTGGGAGACTTTATGTAGGTTTCTCTTGTCTTTCTTCAGCATGTATCCGTATTTACTTGTGTTCAGCATCCTTGACAAGGGGTTTAACGCCAAGCAGAACCACTG
>QLNU02015003.1:95754384-95772951 GCA_006491805.2 Dysdera silvatica
GATTCTGAATATTGTTAATTAAACTTAATTAGTATTTATTTCCGGTTTGATATTTTTATACATATTATTACATACGTAAAATTGTTTATCTTATTGTCCAGCCGATTTTGTAATGTTTTGTTTGACACCTGAAATGCAGTTACAAAAAATAAACAGCATCTTAAATACAACTCTTCCCACTGAGCAATTGCTTGCATCATGTTTATGTATGTGGGATTTTATTAATCGCACAGGCCGATCAAGTATTTTTAAGCTGCTGCTTTATTTTTTGTAACTTCACTTCAGGAATACAACGTTAAACAAAACATTATAAGTCACGTGGATAATAATATAAACAATTTTACATATGCAATATTACACAAATATATCAAACCGGAAATGAATGATGTTAATTATGTTTAATTTATACATATGTTAGGAAGAATTTTATTTACTTAAAAGTGAATGTTAGGTCTGACCAGTTCCGACTACCCAATAACATAAGTATTATATTTTTAGTAGCTATTAACAAGTGCTTTATGACATGAGTTGAGAAATGTATGCGATTTATTGAAAATTTGAAAAAGTGGTTCACAGTTTAATTTTATGACTTGTTAGATGTTATTTAGCCTAAATTGTGCCAATTTTTCATCAATTTCCGAGGGATGAATTCTCCTTTTCGAGGATTTTAAGCAAACTGTTGTTGACAAACTATTTATTTGAATTCATCATAGATTCAGATAGATTGAATTGTCGGTAAGAGCGTGTTCATCATTTTCTGATCAGCGTGTCTTAGTCAATAGAGATAAGACGGGATCATCTCGAGCCTTAAATGATCCCTGTTCATTAGACGAATGTGACTGAAGACTTTAAAAAGTAGTAGTTTGGTAATTTCGACTTTGAAGGATCTTTTTACATTTAGTATATGGAAACAATCGTTGTGTGAAAAATTCGATAGAAAAGAAAATTTGCCTTTAAATTGCTTATTACCCTCGATAAGATCGGCAATAATAAAAAACTCGACAGCTCACTTCCAAACGTACCGAAATGTCAATGTTAGAGGCCGTACAAGTATTACGTAAGCACATTTCCGGCCATTTTATACTCTCTCTTGTAAGAAAAAATAAGCAAATGCCTGACCCCCTTTATACTTGCGTAAGGTTTTGTTCTCAAATTTTTTGGTTATTATTATAAAAGTATATATATATTATGCATATTAATAAACTATACACGTATATTACATCATTAAACTATATATAATATATATATTATTAAATTATATTATTAAATTATATTATATATTACTAAATTATATTATATATTACTAAATTATATTCTATAATATTAAATTATATTATATATTTTTAAACTGTATATAGTATACATATTACTAAACTCTGAGGGATAAAATTATTATAAAGTGTTTTGTCTCATTTTATTACATTTTAATATTTCTTACATTGTAAGTAAATAGTGAATAAGACGTGGATTCAATAAAATGCATTTATTAAAAATAATACGTTCGTTTTAATTTAAAAATATTAGAGGGGCCATGGGGGCTGGGTGGTCACCCCTGAGAGCGAATAAAATTTGATGGTGTCACGGCTTTTTCCACTGCCCGGCATTGCCAATTATCTAAGTGTTTAAATGTTCCCACACTTGCACTCCAATAGTGTGTACTCAGCCTTAAAGGCAAAAGAGAAAGTTTCCTCAAATAAAGGACATAGTCGAATAATGAGAATTATGTAAAAGTATAATAGGTATAACTTAGTAAGTAACTTAGTAACTTATATAGTAGGTATAACTTACAAAGAGTGATACAATTTGGAGAAAGTTAAAACCAGGTGTAACTCCTTTCTACCTAAACAAAAAAGGTAGTTCAAGGGACTAACAACCACCTTTTCAAATGTTGTCCTGCTGGCTAGTTATGCGTGTTGTCTTCTAAACATCAATTTTTCCCCTTATGTAAAATGTTTTTCAAGATACCCAAGAAAGAACTTTCTCAAGATACCCAAGAAAGAACTTTCCATTGTAACAAAATGTTTCCTATCACAATAGTGGATCTAAAACTGGTTGTCTGGGCATAGCAAAAGTTAGCAGTAACTTGCTGATCTGAAGAAAGGATACGAGAAGTAATATTTTCTTATTGTGTGCGATGCGGTTTTAGTTTGCTAAACCCGTCACCAATTAGACGTCGCTGAGCCCCAGATAACGCACCTGCAGAGGGGAAAAGCAAAGGGCGTTTCATCTCCATTCCTCCATCTGTGATTTGAGGGTCAGTGTACCTTATTAAAATTCTTCACGAATTGAAAAATTGGTAGGCGCTTAGTCGGAGGGCGCTAAGATAGGAAACGAAAAAAGGTAATTCCGGGAAAAGAGAGCGATGGTTATGTCTTTATCCAGCGGTCAAGAGGGCCGATGATCTTGACAAGAGAATGCGAAGTTTTTTCATGAGGAAGATTAAGTCTTTCTCGTGCGAAAAAAAAGGGATGATGATTGGGTCTCAGCTGGAGATAGCTTAAATAGAACTTTTGTGAGTATGTAAGTTTTTGCTGGACTATGAGACGAATGACAAAGCTTATGAAACAGAGAGTTACCGTGAAGTCTGTCCTGGTGAGTAAGCTGTTTTTCATGCCTTAAGCCTTCTTGTCCCCACGAAATCAATAGAACTAAGGGTTAGTTTCTGATGATTAAATACTACTTAATTTTTTCGGGATAATATCTCCCGTATTCGATAGGATGGTTGTTAATAGACGATACGACCCAATGTGTTTCCTCTGTTTATTAATATAATTAATGTTGTGCTACTGTTTTTTCCTATATTCAATGTTTGAAAATGTTAATAAATAATCGTTGTTTAATTTTTCTCTCTGAGCTCCCTTTCCCCGTTTTTAAATTATTATTTAATAAGAACTTTATCTCACGGTCTACGGACTGTATTATCGCGGCCATTATTTTTAGCGAAACCACTCTTAGTTATTTTCACAATTTTTAGTTAAGCAATTTTACTTATTTTGGATTTAACAAATTTGACGTTTTAAGGTTATCCTAATTGCTTCCCATGATCGCAATTTAAGTTTTAATACCGTGTACCGTTATAATGGCCAGACAGTGGTTGAAATAATTAAACATTTAACTGCAGTTACGTATGTTTTATATCTTTTACTCGTAGTGTGTCGTACATCTCAGTATTGCAGTTCCGTCAAGGCGGTTGTTACTTCCCGACTATGTGATGGTTATATTTTCTGTGTCTTACCTAAGCATGGTTCAAACTCCCCCCATCCCAGTTGTTAGCAAAAATAAGCAAATGTCAAATCCCCATCCCCCAAAGATGCCTAAGTAATACTCTCCTTTTAAATGGGAAAGAAATTCTAATTTTAAATTTATTTTATTCCCATGAAGAGTAACGTATGTTAATAAAGTCCTAATAATATTATTTTAATTTTGTATAGTGAATATTCAAATAACAAAATATACAGAACAGCGATCGAACACACACTAGTTTCACAGACGCAGACAAGTGTAATTTAATGCAGATTTGCTAAGTATCATTCCAGAATGATTGTTATACTTGTCAGAATGTATATATTGAATAGTTGTAAGATGGAAAAGATGTGTGATTAAGGGGACTTCGATAGGACGATTAAAGATCTTCGAGTACGTCTCAAAAGGCATATCCGAACCATATTTACAGAACAACTGTATCGAAGTTTTACAATGATTAGTATGAAAAGTACTAAACAAACCGTATTCCCTACGAAGGAAAAAAACTGTCCACTGTTCGAGTACAACATAGATTACACAGGATAATGAAAGTGAACAGATATGCACCATTTCATCAAATAACCGTAATGCAATAACGGAAACATTTTATTTTATAGCTTTACTCACATTATTAGGAACTAGATCTCATAACAGACAATAAATTTCAGCTCCACTCACCTTTGCTGCAAATCGTACACCTTGTCTGTAGTAGGCGCGATATCACCAAAACTGGGTTCGATGTTAATAATGATACTTGGTTTGACGAATCCTAATTCAATTTGTGCATAATCATAGATGGGCAGGAATATAATAGCGTCAAGAGCATGAAGAGATGTATTTGAACTGTCTATTGTTAGCCGTTTAAAATTCTTCACTTTGTATAATAATCCAAGTTTGTGTTTTCAGAACCAGCTTCTTTTAACAGGGTAACATTTAGATACCTAGTGCTATCGCAGTACCAGTACTGATCGGGCACACCTCTGCATGTCCATCATCCCCTTGATGTGCAGCTTTCCTCCCAGCAGGATAATTTAAACCATAAAGCGCGGTTTCACAAAGTTTTTCTAAAAACAGGATAGTGAGTGTCAAATGCCCTATTGCTCTACACAATCATCGAGTCTAAGCACTATGGAGTGCAATACCGAGGAATACACTTGAAACAGCTGTTTGCTCTAAAGACCCACCTCCGGCTAATCGACAAATTCATTTACAGGTACGCTAATTAAGAGACGCAATCAGCTTCGTTGAATACTTCGCAACGGTGACAAATATCTTCCATAACACGCCGAATTCAGTTTTTTGTGAAGACCAAATTTCGTTATTAGTAAGAAAGGTCACCTTAAGTTGAGAATAATTTGCGATGTTTCCTTAACTGCGAGAGAAGCTTCCATGCGGCATAAATTAGGAGGGTTCCTCTACTTACTTTCTATCAATTTTTATATAATTTAATTCCAATACTTAGATATGATGCATTGTTTACAGCTTTGACCTGCTTTTGTCTATCCCTATATCTTTTAGGCTGCCGGGTGTGACCCAAGACAAATTTTAAATTATTTCATATATTTATGCAGAAACGTTACCCTCGAACAAAACTCTGCATTCAATGCTTTAAACATATTATTCGACACACAGATATTCTTACAACGTTTTAATTATCAGGTGTATGTTTATTTTGGAAAAAAATTAGCGCCTAATTATAAAAAACAATTTATTATTCAGAATAGAAAAAGAGAGTGACATTCTATGTTCTAGTTATTAGCGGGTTTCAATAGATATTGAACCCGCTATTGCTTTTGGTTTTTCTGTCTATGGTCAATAAAAAGGGTAAGCAGAGGTCTTCCTTAAATTCAATAATGAAAGCTATTTTTAGCTTTCAACACCTGCCGAGATATTTGAGAATTGGAGAGTTGAATTAGAGAGTTGCAAAATAATGTTAACCTTTATCTTTCGGGGCTGCAAAACAAAAGTTTGTCGTTCCATACGGGGAAATATCACTTTCTTCTCCCCCCCCCGTACAAATCAATCTTAGTGATATCTGAAAGCGTTGCTACATGGAGTCAGGAGGGGTGTGCAGCTGTGCTTAAGTACAAATAAACAATGCCAAAGAACTTTATTGGGCATGTGTTGTATGTTAGTGAAAGATTTTCTTACTCATAATCTAATATCAGATTCTTAACTTTCGTACAAAGCAGTGAAGATGCAGTGAGGGGAAAGGTCCTGTTTGTACAATAGGCCTTCTTTATCTCTTCCTGTTTTTCGCTACCACCAGCGATCGAGTCATTTGTTCTACTTAACTGACCACTGACTTCCGAAAAACAGGAAAGGGTGGGGGATTTCTGGAATAGGGCTTATTCCAGCCCCATACTTTTGGGAGATTAATCTTCTGGGATATACGTCGTCCCACCCGTAAGCTAAAGGTTAATAGAATCCACTAAATTTAAATATCGACCTTAGGCGATTCTCTTTCTTGCTAGAAATTAAACATGTTAAACTCCATTCTATTAAAAAAAATAGGTGATTTGACGAGATGGGAAAATATATAATACTAATGAATTTTCTCGCCAAACTATCTAATTTTTCTGTCCATTACGGAATTCTTGGAAATAACCTACTTCGGCTCAAGAAACATACATTATTACTTAGCATTTATTATTTGAATAGAGAATAAGCTTCTAGTACTTTCGAAACAAATACTAGAAACATTCGTTTAATTAAAATAAGAATATTTAAGAGAACAGAAGCTTGAGTTCAATCATTTTTCATAAGCAGAATCTGAGAAAATTTAATAAATGTTCGTTCATTCAGAAAATGCATTCAATAGATGAATTGTTCTTGTTTTTCATTGCGAACCCGCTGGTCGACAGTTAAAGATTAATCGTCCGACCAATTGTCGACAGGGAATCATTAATCAAATTATGTTTGCTTCGCAACAGTAAATTCTCAAAACTATTTAATTTCAGACTTTGAATTTTTCGGTTAGTAACAATCGTGTCCATGAAATAGGAAATGCTGAATTCCGTGTATTCTTAATATAAATTAATTGTTAAGAACGAATAAAAAATATACCCGGATACGCTTCATTCATTATAATCGACACGTCATTTATTTTCTGAAATAGTTGTTATAATTATTTACTGAAAAATATAAGTGAAAATTTCTCTACTCATCACAAATGGAACGGATGCACTAGAACCGTTGATCAATTAAAGAAATTCAGGTTTTCTCTACTATCTCTCTTCTATTATTATTTCACAAAATCTAAAATAGTTATTAGCATATAATACATTATTCCAGCCGAATATAAAAGTAATAATTTATTATTACGTTCTAAGAAACCGTGTTTTGAACCGTAGCCTTGATGATTGTTAGCATGGAAGTTTTTTTAGTGTTATGCTTAGTAATTAAGTAATTAATTATTTCATTCCTTTCATGAATTAGCTTAAAAATTTTCTTTTCTCTTCAGTTAGCCATTAGCATTAGATATATTATTCCAAAGTATTTAAGCATATAACATATAAAATTTTAATACATAATTTTATTTTTTTATAATTATTTTCCTTCACAAGTTTGAACATAAGGAAATCCTTGTAACAGCAGTTTTCACCAAATGTGAAAAGTTGTGTTTTTTCTAAATATTTCGAAGGATCTTCCTTATCAAAATGAATTTTTTCTGAGAAGTGCCTAAGACTCTTGACATTTACGCAGCGCGAAAAAAGGCGATTACATGCATTGTAATTATAAAATCCTTTTTTTGGAAAATTTACTTTCTAACATCTTACTTTTTTCACTTTTGTGTAACTTTACATTTTCCTGGGCAAAAAATCGCCAATTAAATCAAATTGCGGAAGCAGCATCTGCTGTTTAGCTTCGAGGAAAGAAAAACGCTTATTAGACGCTTATCAATTATGTTTTTATAGGTGATTTCTAGAAAACAAAACCAGGACATAAATGTGTAGTCTCACCAAGGGCAAGACAGAATTTAAAAATCATATTCTTAGTATTTTCTCTGCCTGCGTTTTTTAAATCTTAAGCTAAATGTAAAGCTTCATTTTGCATTAGTAAGTTGAAACATCATTACCAAACTGACGTAAATGAATTACAATTATTTAACTGTTTAGAAATTCCTTAAACTTAAAATTCAACTTCAAAAATATTTATTTTTCTATAAAAGTAAGAACTTTCTCTCAAAATGTCATTGGAAGAGAACCTCCTCAAAAAAAACAAAAACAAAAAAAAAACTTTTTTTTTTATTTCTAACAAAAATATTGTTAAAATATTCCGAACAATTTTATATCTTCATGCAACTAATACATTTCTCACTGTATGTAATATTTAACATATATCCGTGATGGAATAAATTATCATAGTACAGATATATGTTAAATATTACATATATTTATCACATATCTGTGATGGAATAAATTATTATATTACTAGGGGCCTTTCCCTTCGAGTAGTAATGTGCGCTTCCATTTAGCGTATTATTATTTCGAGTTTGATATACAAAAATGACAGAAATTGAAGAATCCTTACTGATTATTTCCCAAGACCGTAGCAAGGATTTAATTTGGGGGGGTTTAAAAAATTATACATCGTATATAGTTGCAATTTCAGCATACAAGGCTGTAGAGGAATCCTATTAAAAATTTATTTTCGGGGGGATCAGTCCCTAAGCTACCCCCCTTTGGATACGAGTATATTAACTCCTAATTGTATTCTGGGGGATTGGTGAACCTTAGGATTTTCGGATTCCTGGGAAAAACTTCGGTTGATTCAGGGGTATAGTCAGATGCGGACTGGGTCCTTTCGAAGTGCGCAAGTCCTTGCAAATCGGAGACCTGAGTCCTATCGAACGTGAGGGCCGGCGGCCGATTTCGCCCCTGGGTATAGCCCTAAATTGAAAGGTTCAGGGGACCTTTACAAAGTGCAGCATAACTGTACACACGCTCGGATAGAGAAACATTGTATTAACTTTCTTATTGTTTATTATTTCCACATTTTTAAAACGGTCCGTTTCCTTGAACAACGTTTTCACCATATTTTTAAATTGTTTTACACATTCATATTATTCATTTCTATTATATACCTTAATATTTTTGAAACTGACGAGAATCGTCGAATATTATGCACAGTATAAGCATAAAAATATTATAATGAAATCTCAGTTTTTTGTTCCTTTTATAAGCTTAATTACAAATATTGCGACATAGAGTACGAAACAGATTATTAACAAGCTCAAAATAGTAGTGTATAATAGTCATTTGAATTTTCTGACCATAACGATTATCTTGTTATACAACAAACGATTTATCTCGTTTCACGAGGTTTTGCTTAGGTAAGTGCATAAAAAATCAATGTTAATTAAAATAATTTTAAACAACTAACTATTTACTATGCTTTTGTGAGGCAGGGCGTGCGCCCTGCTTATATAAAAACTTCCCCGGGTGGCTCTCTGGCAGGACTACATCTTTGAGTACTTTGCCCCATCGTGCCGCAAAAGAGGGTTCGACTCTTAGTGCTATAATACAAGACGTGGTGTTTTCCTTCCCACCGTAATCCGTGGTTTGATACCCTGGTTTGTAGAGATTCAAATTCCTCGAAAAGTTTTAGGTCCCCTCGCAGCATATCCTTCGTTGTCTTCGCGAAGTTAAAGTACCAATATAATCATTATCCTTTTACTAAAACACATAATAATATTTGTGCGGAATGTAAACAGAATAAATGTACAATTCGAGAAAATAAATGAAATGAATAAACGTAATATGCACGACTCGAAGTGAAGCTTCAGTGCGTAATTAGGTAATTCGGGAAAATTAGTGTACTTTCTTAACAGTAATCCATATATATGATATATCTTTTTATGTATGTATGTATGTATGTATGTATGTATGTGTGTGTGCATGTATGTACGTACGAATATATCGCACAAGGGTTATTTTCTCCTATTCTCTAGAACATGGATGGATATAATCAAATGAAGGAACTTTTGAAACAGATTACTTATTAAAATATTTCACTTATTAATAACTTAAAATATATAAATATATGACTGTAAACTTTCTTAAAACATATTTTTATAAGTTATTTAATGTAAACGACTTTTGAAGCTTGAATATACATAGAGAATTTTTTTTTATCTCTAGAAAAATTCTGAATATTTTGCTCATTCAAAAGCTGAGATTGGATTGAAGAGTGGTACCTCCCATTACATATGTTTTTGTCACTTCAAAACGGATAATTCCGAGTAGTTGTAAAGTAATTCAACTGTTTTTAAAGCTCTGATGCTACACACTCTTGTTTTTAAATTTTACAAGTTAGTTTCTCCGTAAGCTATAACAGTGAGAAGATGTTCTCTGTCTTTTGCCATGAAGGTTTAAAATTCTATTCCGTGTATCTTACTATATCATAGGTTTTATTGCGTAAAATTTTTAAAAGTTACTTTCAGGGTTGAAACCTTATCAATTTCCTTCCAAACTCGATGGTTTTAAGGAAATTTCATGCCCATCACTTCAAGCCATCTTCGATGTTCACCCAATCATCTTACCTGAAAACGAATTCTCAGTCTCTTTGGTGGCTTCGGTGTACGAGTAATAAATTTATTTTTCCACGGTTGAATTTGATTTTCATAATCTGCCCCATTAAATAGCTTTAAATCCTTTAGTTTTACATCCGTATGCTCAAATTCTCATTTAGATTTTAGATCCCCGCAATATCCCAGCCTTGTCGAGTTCCTTTACAGTGTCGTTTATCAGCATTCAATATCCATCGGTACAAAATCTAATCACTGTAGTCCGGTGGTTGATTCCCAGGGTATGAAAAGGTTCGAATTCTTGTGGAAACTGCTTAACCCAGTGAAGCATAACCTGGGTTAAAATTGCTCCTTAAAAACAAACTGAATTCGATCTTAATCTTTTATATCATCTATGTAATTTTTGTTCTCTTTTAAAATTCCCAAGCCAATTTTCGATTGTAGATACATACAATGAAAAAGATTGTTTAAAGCGATTCTATTTAATAATTAATTTTATTTTTAAATTAGACTACATATTCATAACTATAAAAGAAACTATTATTACACACGGTTTTAAGATATTCACTTTGCCATATATTGAGCATAGATTTTTATTCCATAACATATTTTTACGTAATACAATAATACATAATACAATAACAATTTTTACACTGTTCCCTGATAGGGAAGACGAAGTTAAGAAATTATATAAATTTTATTTTATGATAATATATTTAGGTGAAAGAACTTCGCACATGATGTGAGAGCAGAAAAGAATAACTGAATCTTTTAGAGTATGCAGAGGCAAATTTAAGATTTTGCTGCATATAGGCTGGTACATATTACCACATGATTTTATCAAACATAATCAGAGATTTTGACGCTTTTTTCTAGTTTTTAATTTGACGTTCATCAGTTCGAGTGTATGATAAAGAAAGGAAATAGGAAGTCTTATTTTTTGTAAACATGTTTATTTTGTTGTTGTAAGGTAAAACATTAAAAGCCCTATTGAACTGACTAAAGACAAATTTATACTGCCGAATAAAGTAAAGGGTTTGAATAAAAGTTTTTTTTTTTATTTTAAAGTGTACTAAATATGCCATTTTATTTGCAAAGGGAGGAAGGAAATTTTTTTTTATCAATGCCTGTATTTTAATACTCATAAACGTGCATGATCTCTAAAAGTCACTTTCATTTTCGCAATGTTATGGTTTCCTTAGTCGTAAATATAGCATTTCTTTTTATCCTATTTCTTTTTTCTCCCGCAAGTGAGTTTTCGGGAGCCCATAACTCTTTGTCGTCGACAGGAAAAATGTTCTCACACCCTAGATTTCGGCAGAAAGCTTGGCGACAGGAATAGTGAGAAGAAATGGTTTTCCTTTCTCACTTTATTGAGGAGCCATCCAGTCACGTATATTTTTCGGGACTTCAAGTGATCGATCTCCATAAGACTCCTTTCTGTATCCTCTCCTGCCATTAATGAAAAACTGAAAAAAACGCCAAGATTGGCGGTAAACTCTCCTAGATTGCAGATACTTAAAAAATCGTGTTTTAAAGGAGTGTTTTAATATTATATAACATTGCGAGAACATTACACATTAACATCTTTCATTTTTACAAGTTTACGGCATTAGGAACTAATAACTCACGCTTCCAACTACTACAACGCATACAAAGCAGAGAATCAACGAACACGGACTATATACCATTCCGTGTATACTGTTCCATCATATTAACTCATAATAGCGATTACAGCACCACAACCAGGGCCAATGAGAGAGAGGAGCAGAAGAGGCTTCAGTCCGAGGACCCAAATGAAGTCTTGGGGCCCGTACTAGCAAGGACTTACATTATGGGGGGGGGGCAGCCCCTTTCCCCCAAAATATTTTTGATACGATATTCTTACTTTTTATTTAAAAACGAAAAAATGTGTCCCCCCAGAGAGAAATTTCCCAGCTACCGTCTTACGTGCCGGTACATATATGCCGGAATATATTCTGAGGAACACTCCTTAGAAAATATTTATGCTAAACAGTAAGGGACTTGCTGTTTAGCATAAATATTTTACTTACGATAATAAATAAATATAATAATAAACAGTAAATGTTTGCTTAGGTAACACCTAGATAACTTAGTGCATGGTTCACCTATTAGAATCTCGTATAAAAATGCATATCTTAAGCAGACGATCCTAGTCACATGATGTTTGTAAATATGACTATGATGCAAGTGAGAAGGGGCCGTCCATGAGTAATATAATAATAATAATAGTAGCTTACATTAGTTTATTTTTCAAGCAGTGATCTTGTAAAGTAAGTAAAATAAGTACAAAAAAAAATGCGTTCTTATTTCATACTTTTTGTTCATTCCGGGGTTCAACCCCCTCCCCCAAAAAGAAAAAATATCTTTGCCACTGCCCAACGAAGAGGTGATAGTGGCCCGCGTTGGCTATCGGCACACCTGACCACAACCACTTTCAGTGGAAGGAAAAGAACGTCTTTTAACAGAAGAAGACGTTATTGAGAATGTGTGCAATTCTATAACGCAATTGCCATAAGCGAAAAGCACTCTCTAGTTATAACGGCGTTACTGAGGGAAGTTACTCTATAATGAACCCTTGTTTCACTATTGGTTTGAGGGAACTTGTACCTGAAAAATGGATTTTTCTCATATTCATAACCAATTTTTTTAAAATGGCACACAATATTAATAGACATAAAATACTTTTTGAAATGGTTCAGCCTTTAAAGCTCAATAGGTCTTTTAGTATATGTTGTTTACTTCAATTTAAGTGCCGTATTTGAAATGTTCCGCATGATGTATTATTTTTGTAAAAAAAATCTAAATAATTATTGAAACCATATTTATGAAAGATATGAAACAATTATACTGGTTTTAATAGTTTTTATTTTAAAGAAATTTATTTACTCTTCAAAAATTCTCATTTTTGCTCATTCGATTATAATAAACGCCTCCACATGCATACCATTCCTCCACAGTAAAATTGTAAGTAACTTTTATTTATTATTATTGAGTAAATATGTGCAGAAAAAGTTAAAATTATTTTCTGAAAATTTCATCGCAAGGAATCTTTTAGGTAATGCAAAGTTTCTCAAAAATTGGGTTTAAGAAAGTCAAAGTTAAGCATTTAAACATTCAAATCTGTGACATGACTATACTCAAAAGCATTTTTCTATATCATACCGTAATCGCATTATAAAGCAAGGCCATCCTTAGAAAGATGAACATTTGCTTTATGGTTCAACATGTAAATCAAAAAGATATTTTTCTCCAAATTCACTACTTTTTCACGTATAAGCCCCCTTAACATCTGTCTTGTATTTTAATATGCTCTCATAGATTACCCTAAATCCATAAGAATATTTACTTAAGTTTAATTCCAACCATTATGGAAACAACCGTTCTAATTAAATGGTTAATGTAAACTAAACTCGTTATTGACTCACTCGTAAATGGAACATTTGTAAACTACTTTTTGGACATGGTTCACATGGAGAAAGTTAATTCTATTGAAGTTTTGACGATACACAAACATGAATACTATCTCTGTTATGAAATTAAGCATCTTAAAGTGGAGTATTTTCAATGAATTACGCATTTAATATGGCCATGAATGCATTTTCCGCACAAATATAGCGAAACTTCTTTACGTTATCGCTTATATCCCCCACTTTCAGATAACCTTTTTAATACTCTTGATGCGTTAATTTGAGAAATATGCCTCGATATCATAGAGTCTAATCGTTTAAGTTGCCTTGAGCGAATTAGTAGGCCGGTGCGGGTGCTTGGCTTCTGGACTCGTTTCTTAGCACGATTACGAGAGGTTAACACTAGCCATCCGAGCTTGCCATTTAAGTTCCATAACTGGCAAAATTTTGTGAGCAGAAGAGAGTTTAATGCCGCTATGGTGCCCCATTTGAACTCAGATTCGCGTGGTGCTTAATATAATACGAGGTACTTCACAAGAGCTGGTGAAATGGGAATGAGTTTCAAAGGGCATTTACCTCATCACAGCCATCATTGGAGATTTTGAAGTTTCTGCCTTCTGAATAACTTTAAATGGCAAAATATATTTACCCTTAATTAAACTTTATTTCAATTCTACTGCAACTGAGCTGCACCCCGTCTGGTTTTTCATTTTAATATCTCCTTAGTTACAGGGTTAAAACGAATATTAAAACTTGCCCTGCAGCCGGAAAAACATAGCTCTAAAGATGATAAATGAGCAGCAAATGGTAAGGGGCATCATATGGAGATTATATACAACGACATGCTGTTTTATATACACACTATAAAATAACTCTCACTTTTGTATAGAAAGTTATGTGCAGTTGGCATTAAATAAATAGGAATAAATAAAGCGAGCATTTAGTTTATATCGAATACGTCAAGTAAAAAATATGTATGGCATTAACAAAGAGCGGTCACCCAATGGAAGCCCTGACAAACATAGGCGAACCTAGAAAATTCATAAAGTGGGTTGTAGCTTGCAAAGTGCGATTACAAATTAAAGTGGAACATATTCATATATATATATATATATATATATATATAAGAGTGTCGTCGAGAGATCGAACGTCGTATCAAGAGTTTAGCCAGCAAGCATTCTACCGGCCCTGAAGCGAATTTTAAAACGAAGCTTACTATTTGTTTTAAAGAGGAAAGTTTTCGATCAATGCATCCTACCTGTCTTGACTTATGGTTGTGAGACATGGACATTGACTGCAAAAGGTACCCAAAAGTTACGAGTGGTACAAAGGAACATGGAACGGCAGATGCTTGGTATCACGCGAAGAGATCGAAAGACCTGTATGGATAAGAGATCAAACAAAAGTTTGTGATATCATTGCGATGGTAAAAAGTTTGAAATGGAAGTGGGCGAGGCCATATTGCTAGAAGAACTGACAACAGATGGACCAAACACATCCTAGAATGGATCCCACTGGACACCACACGCCCAAGGAAAAGGCCAAAAACGAGATGGGTGGATGAAATTATTAAATATATTGGACCAAAGTGGCAGCAAAAAGCACAAAATAGACTACATTGGAAACATGCGGAGGAGGCCTTCATCCTGCAGTGGATTGACAACGGCTGAAATAATAATAATAATACATATAAATTTCATCGCACTGGGATTACAACCTCATCAACCCTCCCTACGGGCCCCAGTTTTGACACATCGAGTCAGGCGTTCAATGAATAAATGAATGTTAGAGAGTGGCAAGCCAAAAGTATCTAGGCCAGATAAAGCCATTATGAACCTCTGTAAGTACTAAGGGTTAGCAAAAAAATCCATGTTGCCTTATAGAAGGCACTTTAAAGAAGGTTGCCTTATAAACGCACGACTGGCTGTTAGGTAGGTATTGTGCAAGAATTTCATTGGGAAAGGTGGCCGCCGGCACGACAGACGGTTAATTAGAGATTACTGAACTCTTCAAGCAAT
Organism: Dysdera silvatica; assembly: GCA_006491805.2. NCBI lineage: Eukaryota > Metazoa > Arthropoda > Arachnida > Araneae > Dysderidae > Dysdera > Dysdera silvatica. The sequence goes on from QLNU02015003.1 coordinate 95,769,606, forward strand.
GGATTTAGAGCATCACAGGTTCGGAATCTAACAAGGAGGGTACACGAAGTGAGAATCGAAAATATGTTTCATTTTAGTTTTATAACAAAGTATAAGCGTTTCAATAAGAAACTAAAAAAGTTTCCTAAATCCCCCATGGGCTATAGTTATAGCCCCGTCAAATTTGGCGCGAAAAGTTTATTTTTGTCAAATTTGACTTGATGCGCTTTTTATTAACCGCAGGAATGGCAAGATGGTTTTGAAGCGATGTTGCCAAAAGAGAATTAATAAAGAATTATTCATTCGCAATAAAAATATTATCGATTTTGATTCGTAAGAATTTATACATGTATTTGAAAAAATATTTATAACTTTATTATTGGTGGATAGATGTCACGTTTAATTTATATAAAAAGCGTTTATTTCGCTTTAAAAAAATAATATGCGCACTTGGCTTTATTAAAAATTTAAAAATGTTTATGAAAATGAACAAGAAAATACAAAAAACAAATTAGGTTTGAACAATGACTGCAACTAATAAATGAGGGATTTTCACAATTTAATGTGTAACATGAATTTTTGGAAAAAGTGAAATACACTTGTTTGACATTACGAAATGTGTTTGGTTTGAGAACGGGGTACGTCCTCTTATATCAAACATATTTAGTCGGGTCATTGAACGTTGGAGCTGATAATTGGTTGTGTATTAATGAATGTAATTTTATCTGAAATGGAAATTAATATAGCAAATTAAATTATTGCTTTTGCTGAAACCATTGCCGAATCTAACAATTTTGAAGTTATTAACGATTTTAGTCTTGATGCGTATTGTGAAAAACTTGTTAATAACAATGAAGATTGTAGATTGTTAGATTTCTCATATGACGAAACAACACCTGAAAATTTTGTATGTGGTTCGTCATCATATTCATTAGAATATACAAAAGAAGTTGTAGCTTACTCCTGGACGGCTTTCGGACGTCGACGGTCTATACTCAATTCAAGATCGTTTTGGAAATGACAATTTAACACTATCACAAATTTATAGAATGAAAATATACCTTGCTAATATGGGGAACAGAATTCAATAGCTAAATACTATTAAAACACAAGTGCACGATTAATTTTTAAATGCCAGGTTCAATGGAGGTCTAGTTCATGAAGTTGATGTACAAATTTGAGCTCTTGATGTTGCGAAAAAAATTTTTTTCAAATTTTATAGCATCTAATAAGTTTTTGGCGTCTTTTAAAAAGAGATTTGGTACAGTTGGACGAAAAATTACCAAACTCGTTACGAAAGTAGAATTACAAAATGCCGAACAAATAGAAAATGTAGCCATTGCGTTTATACTTCAAGCCTGTGAAAAAATTCAAAATTATATTACACAATTGTATTTTTAATAGCGATCAAACAGGCTTTGCTAAAGAATTGACATCATTATGCACATTTTCGCCTAAAAGGCGTTAAACATATTTACAGTGTTGTTGAGAATAGTAATGCAATTTCGCATTCGTATACCGTACAATCCGTCATCGTAATTTAGAGTGGTACAATCTTAGCAAAATTTTTACTCGTACACCAAGAAAACACAGGTACTTTTGGCTCTCATATTCGACAGAAATTATTCAACCCACCAGACGTAGTACTTATATACACAAAAAGTGGGAAATCCTGCAGAGATATTCATGAATTATTTCTAAAAGAAATAATAAAACCCTAATTAATAGATCAATATGGCGTAATTTTATTAAATTGCTGGACAGGACAGAAAAACGAGGGGAAAAAATCAATTTTGGAGGTAAATCATCGCTTGAATTATTTATATATATACCTGCAAGCACCATTGCATTAATTCAACATTCTGATGTGTATTTTTTCATACAGTGGAAATATTTCACAAAAACTGTCATACGATATATTGTACTTCATCATTTTAATGACATTAATTTACACGAAAGAAATACCATAACAAAATTACATTCATTAATCATTAATACACAACCAATTATCAGCTCCAACGTTCAGTGACGTGATTAAATATGCTTGGTATAAGAGCACATAACCAGTTCTCAAACCAAATACATTTCGCAATGTCAAGCAAGTGTGTTTCACTTTTCCAAAAATTCCCGTTTCACATTAAATTGTGAAAATCCCTCGTTTATTAGTTGCAGTCATTGTTCAAACCCAATTTGTTTTTGTTTGTTTGTTTTTGCATTTTCTTGTCCATTTTCATACACATTTTTAACTTTTAATAAAGCCAAGTAGGTGTATTTTTAATAAAGCCAAGTACGTACATTATTTTTTTAAAGCAAAATAAACGCTTTTTATATAACTAAAACGAGACATCTATCCACTAACAATAAAGTTCTAAATATTTTTGCAAATACATGCATAAATTCGTATGAAATCAAAATCAATAATTTTTTTATTATGAATGAAGGATTGTTTATTAATTCCCTTTTGGGGATAATCGCTTCAAAAGTATCTCGCCGTTCCTGATGTTGATAAAAAGTGCATCAAGCCAAATTTGGCGAAAATAATCTTTTCTCGCCAAATTTTGATGGGGGGGGCTGTAACTCCTCCCCATGGGGGATTTAGACAAAAAATTTTTTTAGTTTCTCATTGAAACGTTTATACTTTATTACAAAACTAAAATGAAGCACATTTGCGATTCCCACTTTGTGAACTCTCCTTGTTATTTCGAATTAATTGGTTTAACTTTGTGAAAAATGATTATAAATAGCGATTTCCTTACAAGCGTCCTCTGATTGATTGATTGATTGTTTGGCTTTTTTATGGCGCAAGAGCATCTGGGCTATACTGCGCCAAAAAGCGTTCTCCTGAATTATGCAGGGAAAAATACTGTTCTTACCAAAAAAAAAAAAAAAAGACGAATAAATAATTAGGACACACTCTCCAAAATCACAAAACAAAGTGATCTCCCAGTGATTGTATAAATATTTTAGGAAAAGTGGCCGCCGAAAGCCGCACTGTATTCTCAAGGAAGTGATTTCGTCTGATCAGGGCCGGTTCAGGCCATAGTGGGTCCCAGGGCACAAAAGTAAAGATAGGGCTCCTCCTCCACCGCGTATTGCATGAACAAAGCTCACTCCACAAGACTCAACAATGCACTGAGAATTTTAAAATGTTATTAATTCCGGTATTTTATACAGTAAGTAAATAAACAGTCTACTCGCAAACTTGTACTTTTAGAGCTTTGGTTGCAGCAAATTTTTTAATCATGTCTTCTGAATTGACTTTTTCTTTTTTTGGTAAAAACCGATTCAATGGATAACAACGAAAGTATAAACTTCGCACAAAGGGCTGGAAATGGAAGTTTTGGCTTCACGCATTATTGTTCTCTCT
>QLNU02015003.1:95773051-95785295 GCA_006491805.2 Dysdera silvatica
TAAATCAAGAGATCGAACGTCGTATCAAGCTTAGCTGGCAAGCATTCTACCAGCTACAAATAATTTTTAAAAAAAAGCTCCCTATTTCTTTACAGAGGAAAGTTTTCGATCAATGCATCCTACCTGTTCTGACTTATGGTAGTGAGACATGGACATCAACTGCCAAAGGTATCCAAAAGTTACGAGTGGTACAAAGGAACCTGGAGCAGCAGATGCTTGGTATCACGCGACGAGATCGAAAGACCTTCAGTTGGATAAGAGATCAAACAAAAGTTTGTGATATCATTGCGAAGGTAAAAAGTTTGAAATGGAAGTTGGCAGGCCATATTGCTAGAAGAACTGACAACAGATGGACCAAAAACATCCTAGAATGGATCCCACTTGACACCACACGCCCAAGGAAAAGGCCAAAGACGAGATGGGTGGATGAAATAATTAAATATATTGGGCACAAGTGGCAGCAAAATGCACAAGATCGACTTCGTTGGAAAGATGCAGAGGAGGCCTTTATCCTGCAGCGGATTGACAACGGCTGAAATAATAATAATAATACATATAAATTTCATCGCACTGGGATTACAACCTCATCAACCCTCCCTACGGGCCCCAGTTTTGACACATCGAGTCAGGCGTTCAATGAATAAATGAATGTTAGAGAGTGGCAAGCCAAAAGTATCTAGGCCAGATAAAGCCATTATGAACCTCTGTAAGTACTAAGGGTTAGCAAAAAAATCCATGTTGCCTTATAGAAGGCACTTTAAAGAAGGTTGCCTTATAAACGCACGACTGGCTGTTAGGTAGGTATTGTGCAAGAATTTCATTGGGAAAGGTGGCCGCCGGCACGACAGACGGTTAATTAGAGATTACTGAACTCTCCTGCCAATGTATCGGCATAAACGGTGCCGCCAGCGGTGAACCGAAAGTACGTACTATTTTAATTTTATAATAAAGTATAAACATTTCAATAAGAAACTAAAAAAGTTTCCTAAATCCCCCATGGGTTATAGTTATAGCCCCATCAAATTTGGCGCGAAAAGGTTATTTTCGCCAAAGTTGCCTTGATGCGCTTTTTATTAACAATAGGAACAGCGAGATATTTTTGAAGCGATGTCGCCAAAAAAGAATTAATAAACAATCCTTCATTCGCGATAAAAATATTATTGATTTTGAATTCGTAAGAATTTATACATGTATTTGAAAAAATATTTATAAATTTATTATTGGTGGATAGATGTCACGTTCAATTTATATAAAAAGCGTTTCTTTCGCTTTAAAAATAACATACGTACTTGGCTTTATTAAAAATTAAAAATGCGTATGAAAATAAACAAAAAATGCAAAAAACAAATTGGGTTTGAACAATGACAAACTAATAAACGAGGGATTTTCACAATTTAATGTATAACGTGAATTTTTGGAAAAAGTGAAACACACTTGTTTGACATTGCGAAATGTATATGGTTTGAGAACGGGGTATGTGCTCTTATACCAAGCATATTTATCATGTCATTGAACGTTAGAGTTGAAATTTGGTTGTGTATTAATGAATGTAATTTTGTTATATTATTTCTTTCGTGTAATAACAAATCGTTAAAATATTAAATAATATATAAATAATTATAAAATATTATAATATAAAATATAGTTTAATAACCAACATCATTAAAATCGAAGTACATATATCGTGTGAGAGTTTTTGTGAAATATTTCCACTGCCTGAAAAAATACACATCGCAAAGTTGAATTAATGCAGTGGTGCTTGCAGGTATATTTAATAATTCAAGCGATGATTTATCTCCAAAACTGATTTTGCCCTCCTCCTCGTTTACCTCTCCTGTCCAATAGTCTAATAAAATTACCCCATTTTGATCTATTAATTGGGGTTTTATTATTTCTTTTAGAAATGATTCATAAATATCTGTGGAAGATTTCCCACTTTTTGTGCATGTAAGTACTACGTTTGGTGGTTGGCTGAATAATTTCTGTCGAATACGAGAGACGTTTTTTCTTGGTGTATGAGTAAAAATTTTGGTAAGACCACCGTTTATTACGATGACGGGTTGAACAGTATACGAATGTGAAACTGCATTACTATTCTGAAGAACATCGTAAATGTGTTGAACGCCTTTTGGCGAAAGGGTGAATAAAGGTTTCAGTTCTTTAGCAAAGCCTATTTGATCGCTATTAAAAATACAAGTGTGCGAATAATCTTGCATTTTTTCATAGGCTTGAAGTGGAAATGCAATGGCTGCATTTTCTATTTGTTCGTCATTTTGTAATTTTACTTTCATAACGAGTTTAGTAATTTTTAGTCCAACTTTACCAAATTTCTTTTTAAAAGACGCCAAAAGACCATATGATATTATAATATTTGGAAAATTTATTTTTTTTGCAACATCAAGAGTCCAAATTTGCTGATAAACTTCAATCACTGGAACTCTATTGGACCTGGTTTTTAAAAATTTGTCATGCATTTGTGTTTTAATAGTATTAGCTTTTGAATTTGTTCCATTCGATAAATTTGTGGCAATGTTAAATTGTAATTTCCAAAACGATTTTTAATTGAGCTTATAGACCGTTGACGTCCTAAAGCCGTCCAGGAGTCAGCTACATTTACTTTTATATATTCTAATGAATATGATGACGAACTACATAAAAAATTTTCTGGTGGTGTTTCGCCATATAGGAATTCTAGCCATTTACTATCTTCATTGTTATTAACAGGTATTTCACAAAACCGATCAAGACTAAAATCGTTGAATTTTCGAAGTATCGGATTCGGCAATGGTTTCAGTAAAAGCAATAATTTCATTGGCTATATTAATTTCCGTTTCAAATAAAATTATATTCATTAATGCACAACTAATTATCAGCTCCAATGTTCAATGACATGATAAATATGCTAGGTATAAGAGCACGTACCCCGTTCCCAAACCACAGACATTTCGTAATGTTAAACAAGTATGTTTCAATGTTTCCAAAAATTCATGTTACACATTAAATTGTGAAAATCCGTCGGTTATTAGTTGCGTCATTGTTCAAACCCAATTTGTTTTTCGCTTTTTTTGTTAATTTTTACACACATTTTTTATTTTTAATAAAGCCAAGTAGGTATGTTATTTTTAAAGCGAAAGAAACGCTTTTTATATAAATTGAACGTGACATCTATCCACCAATAATAAATTTATAAATATTTTTTCAAATACATGCATAAATTCTTATGAAATCAATAATATTTTTATCTCGAATGAAGGATCGTTCATTAATTCTAGTTTGGTGACATCACTTCAAAAATATCTCGCCATTCCTACTGTTAATAAAAAGCTTATCAAGTAAAATTTGCTGAAAATAACCTTTTCTCGCCAAATTTGATGGGGCTATAACTATAACCCATGGGGGATTTAGGAAACTTTTTTAGTTTCTTATTGAAATGTTTATACTTTATTATAAAATTAAAATGCACATTTTGGATTCTCACTTCGTGTACTGTCCTTGTAAGTTCCGTAAAGGCAACGCATTAACAGAGAACGCGCTCCACTGTTTCAGCAGCCTGTTTGCCGCCTCTGCACAGTCGACCATGAACGACCTTTATAGTGTGGAAATGTCTTTTAAGACAGTGACCAGTGAGAAGGCATATTAAGTTTCTGCATGGTCCTTTGTCCAGTTTCATTTCAAATTTTTGATTCTAGAAGAATTTTTTAATTAAGTCCCTTGACTTCCTCATACCAGAAGTGTGTGACCACTCTTTAGAAATCTCACGATCACAGTTTGAGCTGGGTGCATGACTGATCTCACTGCGTGAGATGGGTAAAAACGGTTCAGGTCCAATAGGTCTGGTGGAAGAACCAAGTTTTATGAGCCCATCAGCCGCTTATATTTCCACTCCCCGATGACCAACGAGTCTCGCTTTAGAAATTAGTTCTTTTACTCTGGAAACATTGTGTCTGAATTTCTTTCTGAGCGCCCTTGTTCATACGTTGCCAACAAATAAAACGTTGCTTGCATGGTTGCAATTTCAGTTTTATTCAGTCTGTAAGTTTATTATATACGCCAGTTGTTCTCAAACTTTTCATTCCACGGAAATCTTTTTTACCACATCCCTAGCCACGAATTATCCTCTACAAATATAAGTTAAGGAAAACTAAAAGATCATTAACACTTATCGTTTCTTGGGCAAATTCATAAATATAAGAAATCAGTCTGAAATAGAATATATTTTCCTATTATTACGGGTTAATAGTCACGTTTATTTTACTCCAAGGAATCATCGTGGTCAAAAATCAAGTTCTACAGATTTTCTCTAAATTTTCGTGAATGTTTTTCATATAATTTGTTATATCCCGGGAAGCTTGTTACAGAATCCCATTGTTCTGTGAAGCAATACTTTGTCAAACACTGATCTACGACACTAAATAATCTATTAAAGTTGGGGATTTTTTTCTCATCCTAGCCGATGAGTTGGTAATTTTAGATGATAAATTGATCGTAAAAAAAAAGGACTTCACGATGACTGGTGGGAACCGAACCCTTCTTTGACGTTGATTTAGTTTATAAAACAGGGCAAGCACTTCCCCATTTCAAAACTCGTCTATAGTGATTCTTTTTATGCGCTCGCAGAAGGGAGGATTATCGATAGTTTGTACCTTAGTAGGAAGATAGTTTGTTATAGACAGATGTTTCTTGTTACCAAGAGGTTGTGGGTTCTTTTCCTACAAGGCACCGTAAATCATTCTTTTCTCTACAAACTCTTTATCATCTAAAATCATCTATGCAGAGATATTTTCCTTTCTGTTAAATTATAGTTTATAATTAGCTATAAAATTTTATTTATATTTTTAGTACATAATATATGCTCAGACATTTACACTTTTGATTAAAGATACTAGTACAAATGGAATAACTTAAGACAGATTTTGAAGATATATATTTCTACAGAATTATTTTATTTGAAAATCTATGACCTATTTAATTTATGAAAGATTTGCTCTACGTCGTACTTACTTATTAAAAAGCAGCTTGATGTAAAAAAAGGATAATTTCATGTAGCCTACAATTGAAAAATTCAAGTTATTGAGAAGGCAACAAATTAACACAATCACATGTTTTATGTCTTGTCAGTTGTTTCAATATCCTTGGCGTATTCTCATCAGAACGGCAAATGAGACAACACAACATGTAATGCCAACTCGTGTTACAAACGGCGGTTACAGGTATAGCGAAAATGAACGGTAAAAAATTAAGCACATGAGTTAGAAGAAACGGCTCTAGTAATGGGACATGGGGTTTAATGAAACGTCTGTGGTGGTAAAACATGATATTGGAAAGAAACGTTCCTAGTAGTATGAAATCATTCTGTATAGAATAAAATACACCGTGAGTTAGTATAAACATTGGATGAAAAATTATGGTTCTGTGGTGTTTGCAAGTCATTTATACCACATATGACTGCATATTGTTCTCACGTCAGGTTATTATAGTTATTGTAGTCTTAAACATGATTTACATATTGTAAAAGCGAAATCAATATTCGAATACCGAGGAAGTAACGAAGTTTAACAGATTTTTATTAACAACAAAAAAGGAGCAGAATAAATTAAACTTTTTTTTAAAATGCAATAAACGTGATCACGTAATCCGCACGATTCACGATATTATTAAAATTTTATAATTTGTTTATCTATTGACATACAGTCACAATAGTTCGAAGGAGGAATTAAGTTTTTCCAAATGCGAGATATGAAATTAGACGGCAACTGACCATTACTGACGACATCTGCGTTGGCAATTATATGTATGGCATTTGAAAGAAGTCAATTCCCACTTCGAACAATAATTTTTCATCAGATGGTTACACTGACTCACGGAGTAAGTCATCCCATATAGAATGGTTTTACACTACTACGGACGTTTTTTTCTCAATCTCACTTTTTGCTAACAGAGATGTTTATTTAAACTCGTGTTCCACTACCAGAGATGTTTCCTCTAACTCATGTGCTTAATTTATTTTTTACTGTTCATTTTCACTATACCTGAAACCGACGTTTATAACAAGTGTTCGCATTATACGTTGTGTTGCATCAGTTGCCGTTCTGACGAAAATAGCCCATTGCTATTGCAACAGCTGTAAACGATAAAATATTTTATTCAACTGTGTTACTTTGTTGCCTTATAAATCATTTTTAGTGCGCATTGCTGTCGTCAAACAAAGGAATATTAGTTGACTTTTACAAATAAAATATATTTGAGGACTTTATGAATTACAGTGTGATTATAATTAAAGTTGAACTTTCAAAATCTATAAAAAAAAAAAGAACCACTGCTCAAAATTACATGAAATTTGAACTGAATATACTCGAAGGAGGAGGAAATGGTATGTCATAAGAAAACAATAATTCAAAATTTTAGCAACGTGTGACAATTGAGCGTAATACAATGGCTATGGCGTAAGTTGCATGTTAAACCAACTGTACTGTTCAATGTGCATGACTGTATCGTTTTTTTTTTTTTTACTGAAAAAATGACTTCCAAGTCATTTAACAGTTGTGGCACTGTTAGTGGAAAGCCCATCCACCGCGACAAGGTCTTACCACATCGGATAGGAAAAATCTGTTTTTAATTTTCCTGAGGCCAAAATCCGCATAAAAAGCAATAATGAAATCGGTTTCTGATTGTCCTGAGGCCAAAAACAGCATAAAAAGCAACAAAGAAATCGGTTTTTAATTATCGGCAGACTTGCACGAGACATGTTCAATATGCTGTCCACCGTTTTCTCCCACAAGTTGAAACCGATAAACAGCATGTTCCACAACAGATCGGACTGTCTCAGGGGTCAAGTTGTGAATGTATTGTGCAATGCAATGCGTGCCTTCAATTCAGCTAAGTTTGCAATCGGACTACTGAACACAACACTTTTTAGGTAACCCCACATCCAGAAGTCACAAGGATTAAGATCAGGTTATCTTGACGTCCAGGCTGTTGGAAAATGATGGCTGATAATTCTATCATTTTCAAAATGCCTCTTCAGCAGCTGCTTCACTGGCTTTGCAATGTGTGGAGGAGCACCATCTTGCATAAAAATGATGCTACCCACACATGCACGCTGTTGAAGTGTTGGAATGACGTGGTTGCGCAAAAGACTCTCATAGCGTTTACCATTGACGGTACAGGTAACAGGACCCGCACGACCCATCTCCTCGAAAAAAAATGGCCCTACGATAAACAATGGTGTCAACCCGCACCACATAGTTACCTTTGCAAAATGAAGAGGTATTGGTTCATGTTAGAACAGGTTTTCCATTACCCATATTCTGCAATTCTGAGTATTGACATGTCCTTGGAGATGGAAATGGGCTTCGTCGATCCACGAAATGTTCCATGGCCATTCATTGTCCAATTCCATGCGAGCAAGAAATTCTAGAGCAAAAGTGTGTCTTACTGGCAGGTCAGCAAGAAGCAACTCCTGAACATGGGTAATTTTGTATGGATAGCAATGCAGGATGTTTCGTACAATTTTATGCACCGTGCTCACAGATATGTCCAAAGTTCAAGCAATTCCCCGTGCACTGCACGTTCGCACACCGCTGCTCGTCTTTTCCTGGAATGCTGTGAGCACATCTTCTACTGACGTCGAAGCAATGGCTTTCCTCCCTCTGCCAGATTTCACTTCAAAAGAACCTGTCTCTTCGAATTTCTTAATCATTTTCTTCAGACCCTTGGCAGACATCGGACCACAACCTTTTTTCATACCTTTTACTGTCCGGAACTTCTTCAGAGCTACTGGCGCACAGTCACCGTCCTTGTAAAAGAGCTTCACAAGCAGAGTGCGATCCTTCATTGAGAGTCATGATGAGCTTCTCAGACGCTATATGAGGAAAACGCCATGTACCCAGCGTTTTTATAACAAATTCAATGTGTCGTGCGTATGACACGTCTTTTTTTTATTTGCATAAAACGACGCTTAAATCGCCATCTATTGCTAAATTATGGGAATAATTTTCTTTATGCTATACTATTTCCCCCTTCTTTGAATATATCCAGTTCAAATTTCAGGTCATTCTGAGCAGTGGGTCTTTTTTACAGCTTTTTGAAAGTTGAACTTTAATTATAATCACCCTTTGTAAAGAACCTATTAGAAATGGAGTGGATAAAGAACGTTCAGGTTTTAAAGGAATTTTACTATATATTTCTTTATTTTAGCTAATGATTTTGTATCACAAAAGATCACAATTCCTTTAAGGATGAATATTCCACTAATCCGCATTATATTTTTTCGAGAGGGAACACGAGGATAGAAAATATGTCGGTAATGCTACTACAGCGCATCATCATTCGAATACCGTCAGTTACAGTTTAGTTCGCCGTGAGAGAGAACATAATCCCTAATCCTAGAGGAATGCCATTGCCCTTTATATTTTTACCAAATCCTTTAGGTTTCGAGAAATTCTCAAGGTTCAGTTTTTATTGTATTTCTGTTGACTTCGTGACACTGTTTTCTATAGAGATAAGAAAGATCCAGGTTTCTTCAGTTCAGTAAAACCAGTGCCTTCTACTACTAATCTCTCTGTTAATTATATTAGGACTGATCTTGTTGCATTTCTAATGTGCTCAAATTATGTTTTTTTACATATCTGACGATACTTATTTATGACAAGCAATCGTAGGAAAACCGCCTATGGGCGATATTTCAATTTAGCAGGTTTCAATTCACATTAAATGAGTTATTGTTTTTGCATTTTTTAATTCGTTTTAGCGAATTCAAAATTTTCTGATCCGCAACTCTCTAATCCACAACTCTAATTCTCAAGTAATTGGGTAGGTTTCAAACGTTAACAATGGCCATTAGGGTGCATCAAATGCCCTGTAGAAATGAAATGCCTTGTCCCTAGTCCCACTTTGTTAAAATAGTTCTCAATTGTGATTCTACCAAATATTATATTTTTCTAAATAAATTTAGGTGGTCCACCACAGTCATGAACTTTTGCATTAAACATGTAATTGAAATTCTGTCCCATAGATGGAACCACACCATAAAAATTAAATTTTACTTGCAAAACTGTAATATCCAAGTCTTCATTTATCATTTTTGTACATATGGATAATATTTTGATTTGGTCGTCCAAAATAGTTTTTATCGACTTTGCTAGAGGTTACACTGACACAAAATTATTTTTACTAATGCTATCAATGCTAACTTGAAAATGTCTTCACTTTTGGCTGTTACAGTACATACTTTATCTACAGTGAATACAACTACATAGGAATCAGGTCAGAAAGTAAAAAGGACATGACAGTCTTCAAGAGTTTTTTGCCTTGGTACCAAAGTAACGAATGGTGACTCAAGAATCATTGGTTCTCGGCAACCAACAAACTTGCAGGTATTGAGATGTTTGTTATTTTATATTGATGAAGGGACAAAAGTCAATAGAACAAAATGGGGATCTGCTAAATTAGTCCTGTCACATGTACCACTATTTTATGGAAATGCAAATATTCCAATAATTAGTGAAAGGAAGGCATGCGAGAAAATGCGAAAACTGCTTGGTGATAATGCAAAGTTAAGAGAAATACTTCTGAAACGTAGCTCAGCACCAGAGACCATTAGTAAAGTAATAAAAATGGAAAATAAACGTGCCTTAACAATTCCTCTGGTCTGTGAATATAGAGAATAAAATAAGACAGCTTTTCTCTTATCTATGAAGGGTAATCCATTGGGGTCATACCATAAAGTTCTTTCGGCTAAAGTCAAACATCGTAAACAATTACAGATCGAAAGACATGAAAGAATGCTTAATGAAATGAGTACTAGTATTAACAGAATTAATTTTGTGAATATGAATGATACCCCTGATACACATGACATAAGAAGCTACGTACAACTTAAATTATCCAATAATGCTAGTCCATCAATCTTAATCCAAATGACGAAAATGTTATGAATATTGATAAAAAGAGTTTAAAATACCCATTGTAGGCCCTTTAACTACAAGTCACCATCACATGACACACACACAGGAACTACTTCCTTTATACCACATGACATCTGAAAAAAAACTTGTTGCTTTAGCAACACGTTTGAAAATGACTCCAACAAAATAGACAACCTATATTAGAGGACTAACAGTAGAGGTGGAGATTCATCTCTACGCATCAGCAGATAAATGCAGAGGTAAAATAGCAAAGAAATGACCCAATATCCACAAGGAACAATGGGTTCCTCCCAAACTTGTAACTTTACATTGGGACTCGAAACATTACCAACAATGGTAAATCAAAATATTATGGAAGAACTTTTACCATTGTCGTAGGGAACATTCATGAGCGTAAACTTCTTGGAGTATTTTCACATCCATCAGGAGTATGTGGAAAATCTGGGGATATAATTTCTAATCTAACTTCCAAATTACTGACATATTGGCAATGTTCTGAATCAATTGCTAACATGACATTTGATACAACAGCATCTAATTCAGGTTATTTAAGTGCTGAATATATCAACGTTTAAAATAAGCTGACACGAGCTCTTCGTTGATCACCTTGTCGTCACCACAATAGAGAAATGATTTTGTCACAAGTTTTTGATGATTTGCAAATTGAGCCACCAAGGTTTCCAGATATAACCTTGTTTACAAGGTTTTATAAAAGTTATGTACTTTTAGAGTCAGTAGGTGGTGAATAGGTACGCTTCGACACCAGATTATTCAGAGAGGAGGTAAAAAAAGGAGGTTAGTCAACAACTATAGACACGATGCCCTCAAACGGGAGAAATTAGTTACCAAATCTGGAAAGATCAGGGAAGATTATTTGGAGTTTGCGAATCTCTCTCTTCTAGGGGAGCAATGGCCACCATAAAGGCTTATCAGTTTTCTAATCGACATTTCCAAAAATAGTATTGGTAATCCCTATTTGTAGAAAAACATATCGATATTCGCCTATGCCAATATACCGGAATATCGATACACCTACTACTTTGCTTTTAAATATCCCTAATTTGAGGGAATAAATTTTTAACTAATTTTTTGTTGAACTATGCGAGGGAACACAGAACATTTCCATTTTAGTAGTAGAGTTATGATTTATTCATTAACCTACTAGCGTATGGCAGAAATCAATATTTATATTAATTGACCAAATGTTCAGAAAGAAAAAACGACCACAAGCACATAATGGCATAACTATCTAACTATTTTTTCAACTCTAAAAACGAGGTAAAAATTTAACCTTATGCATTCGGCACATCCTAGAAGTCTAATTGAATCAAATTCATAATTTTATCCCACCAACGTTATTATTTCAGCTTAACGCAGAAACTTGTCCACTTTTGTATCACCGTTTTCTCAAATGAGGCACAATTATCGTATTAACATTAATATTAATATATTCTACTCATCGCCGCACCAAAATTCCGTTTAAATCCGTTAATAAACTATACAATATTTTTATATTCCAAATATTTCAGAAAACAACAAACTTCAACAGAATCGTAAAACCTTTTTGGAAGAGAATCCCGTAACAAGCTTCGGCTTTATATTCTCTTCCAATTCTAACCCAAATCCTTTTTTGGTATTCTTTCGGATGTTGATTTTAAATTTAAGAATTTGTTGTCATTTTGCACCAAATGCCGTTAAATATAATCGCAAATCCTAGCCAAATGTCGCCAATATATTTAAAATTTTCTTTCCTTACAAATCCATAAAAATATCATCAAAGTTCCCAAATAATCTTCCAAGTTCATAAAAAACCTCTTCAAAATTTTTTTCCTGTCATTATTGTGATGTAGTCATCGCATAAACATGCACTTGAGTCGAAAGCATAAGACCTTGCAGATACACAGCCATCCACCAGTCAAGGTTTGCCTGAAAAGGATATTGCAACTCCATCGAAATATTTGCATGCAATATCTCCAATTTCAAAACTAAATAAAGAAAAAAGGAAAAGCAACGAAGAAATAGGCACTTGTCTTAACTATTTCAGAAAACAGAAGACCGTTAAAAGAAAGATAGTAGAAGAAAGTTGGAAAAGAAAGAAATAGAAATAACGAAAGAAGATGGTCAGATATGAATCAAATAGTCATAGTACTAGTTCTGAAGTAGATGATGTTTCTGGGTTTGATTCTATTGCAATAGAGAAAGCCAGAGGTTATCTTAATGAGATGAGTAAAAGAAAGGAAAGTGGAGCTGGGTCATCACAAACTTTGGATGTGAATACATGCAATGAATATGAAGAAAATTATTATTGCACAACAAAA
>QLNU02015003.1:95785395-95801639 GCA_006491805.2 Dysdera silvatica
ATTCATTAGTCTGCTAAGGTATTGGTAACTAACAACAGTTCTCTATACAAGTACAAAATCATCTACACTCAGTTATTAATAATATTTACAATAGCAATTCCACATGAACCTGGCTTTGACGTTCGTTCCCTATCTTACAGTTTTGTTCTTCTTGGCTGTCCAGTTCTGATTTACCCATCAATTAATTTAACACAACTTACTCAAATTAGGTCAGTAAATCATTCTTAGTTAAATCTCTCCTATAGTTAGTTTCTTCTAAATATATTAACATGAACTTGATTAACCATATTGCTAACAAGCAGTATAAAGGTTAAAGGTACATCACTCAACAGCATACAGCATCAGCACTCGAAATCACGACAGTAAGTCCTTGTAAGGAGGGTCTTAATGGTAAAAACACAGTCCATAAGCTATACAGCTCTCCCGGGTTCACCAATCCTTGAACGGCAATTAACTACAAAACGTCAGTTGGGAAACGGATCGCTTCTAACCAAGGTTTATTTTCATTCGTCTCGTTCTCACAGCGCATCTGCACAAGAACATCACATCACAGTACTTACTTGCTTGACCTGCCCATGGTGCCCGCCTTGTTACCTATTATCAGATTATTTGACTGCCCTTACACCCGCCTCGTTGCAGAGCGCACATACTTTAAATAATAACATGATAACTAATTAACATGAACATTCACGAGAATGATGTCTCGCATCTCCCGACGCCTCCCCAGGCACACAGTGACCTTGTTGGTTCGGCTTTTTACAATAATCTTTTATGGAGAATATAACATTCTGTTACGAAATGCAAAAATAATCTCTTTAGTTCGTAGTAAATACCAAACAAATTTCATTCTAAAATTGATTATCAATTTGAAAACTATTTTTAAACGTCCGCCTTCGTTAAACATTGATATATTTCTATCCGCTTAAGAACTGTAAACAAACAAAAGATGTTCAAAATTTCTGGTTCATTTTATAATGTAATTTGCCGACTATTCAAATTGATATTTACGTTTGTCGCTTCTCTTAATTTGAGAAATATATTGTAAATCAGTTTCGATTTTAAGCTGCTCCAATTATGTCTTGACGGAGAATATTCAACAGTCTCAGAGAAATATTAGTTTCGCTCGTTTAACCCCCCCTGATACCCCGCGTTCAGCTGCTACTAAAAGGAAAAATGGCTGCCCAATTTTTAAGATATTCTACATGGAATTACGAGTTAAATAATAACAAAAACAATTAATAATATAAAGACATTTTTTTAGCATCCCCGTTTCGTATAAAAATGGGAACAAAAGTTTTGAAAATAGTTTTACTTTTCTTCATCATGAATCAGGAGGTTAAGAAAGAAAAAGAATCAACATTTTACATAAAATGTTATTATCAAAAAATCGTTCTCGTCATTTAATTCCTATTAATTTTATGTTTCTAGTTATTGAACGATCTTTTGATGAACTTTTTAGAGGCATATTAGCAAAGTGTTGTTTTCGAATGTTGGCAATTTAAGACTTTCCGCAAAATTCCTAAAGAACATTCCTGTTAAACTACTTTCCATATTTATTTTAGCTTCATAAACTTCTAATAGAATATATCCTTTCTTTCAGAGGTATTTTTCAAGAAATATATCACTACATCCAGGTATTCTTTGTATAATGTGTTCCAAAATTGCAAACAATAGAGCTTTTTTGCGAAACTGGCATTTCTTTTTCAAAGTCTTCAGTTAGGACAACCGAATTTTCAGATTATAAGCAACATGTCTTTTAATTATGAAACAAATTTATTGAATTATTTATTTAAAGAAGCGTACTTAAAAAGAATTGGGTGAGTGTTGTAAAAAAAATACCTTCAGTTCAAATTCGAATAAAGTTTAAAAAGCATCTGAATAACTTTAGTTTTACAGAAGCCATACTTCAAAAATGGTCACTCTAGGAAAAATTAAACAAAACAGCAAAATATAGCATGTTTTGTGAACTTAGACGTATGTAAGTAGTACTCTCGTATGCCAGTGCTTTACAAAAAAATTTAACAGTATTAAACTATATATATATATGAGAAATATACCAACAGCAAATTATTAAACAGTAGCACATATTTAAATTCATAATATTAAAGAAACGAATCTTCAAAGAGTAGCAATACGTATAAATATAGCAAATGAAATAAGGTACGTATAGTCATTTTTTATTTAATATACGCATCTTTTAACATACGTATAGTCATTCCTTCTACTAATATCGAAAACGTATGAAAGATTGAACAGGTTATTGAACAAACTATATGGAAGTTATATATCATATACTATATATAGGTTATTGTATAAAGTGAATGTATCATTGAATAAGCTTTATATGGAAGAAAATTTCCACTGCAAATGCAGCATTTTGAGGCAGCATAACAAATGGTCACAAATGTTTAAACTTAAACTGAAATTATTTATAATGGTAAGACCTTAAGTAAAAGTCTCCAGCTTATTTAGTTTTTTTCCAAAAAAAACAATATTAAAATAGAAACGGGTAGATGTTTATACACACGCATGGGAACTAAACTATTTTCAATATATTCCATTGTTATGGCATCAATAGGGAATATAGCAAAAATTCTAAAACCGCAACAACTATTCTGCAACTGTCTTAGTCTTAATAAATGCCTTTTTCGTTGTATGTACATACTACTGTTCATCACCAGCAACCTTCTTATGGGATCATCTACATGCAGGTTTCCCTCTCACCTGCAACAAATAACCACAGACCACCTGACTGCGGTGTAATCTACAACCTAATAAGCCTCAAAACTAAACATCAGGATCAACAATTTAGTTTTCTGTTTAAAAACGAAAAATAAATATGTAAACATATCTACACATATCTAAGTTTAAATTATTAAATTTTTTCTAGCTGAATAATATTCGATTAATTTCCGTGGGAGAAAGTCGATAGGAATCGTAAAATATTATGGAAATAACATTTTTCATAAAAAGTTCCAAACTTGGATAACAGTTTTCTCAGGAAACATATATTTCTCAAATTTTGCCAACTGCGTATGGATAAAAAATGTAAATCATATCGAAATAAATGCCAAGCGGATTCATTAATAATCATTTTGACATTTCATTTGAATAAACTATTGGATATAAAAGAAACTTAAGTTTTATCAGTTTTCTTTATGAAAATCACAAAAGTTTTAATAAATGTCAGATTACTCAGAAAATACATTCAGTAACTATACTTCTACGTTATTAATTGCTAAAGTTTTGTTGAAAGTTGACGATGAATCGGCCGACTATTTTTCCACGATGAACGATTAATCAAATAATGTTTATCCTCCAAAAGAAAAATTCAGGGTATATAATTTTCAGTTTTGGGGTTTTTGTTTGTTAAGGTGAACGGATAAATGAAACCGAAAGTTTCGAATTCTGTAAATTTTGGCATAGATTAATTGTTAACAAATGGAATAAAATACATCAGGAAAGGATTTCATTTTTCACAATTTTAGGTGAATTTATTCTTGAAAAATGTTGAAACACAAGCTTACATTCTCATTTAAAATGAAACCAATATAAATTGGTGTCCAGGTTGCACTCAATGCTATTTCAATGGAAAAGGTACATATTTTGCTTTATATCGCTTTCGATGTGTTTTATTTATAAAAAGTATTTTACAAAAAAATAAAGATCTCTAAAAACTTAAAGTAATTATTAAAAATCAATTATTTTAGGTATCCTATGAAGAAGAATCCACTATAAAAATTTATACAAAACTCGAACGTGGAAAACAAAACTTCGCAAAAAACAGATTTAAGATAAAAAAAAGTTTGCCTTCATCAGCATCGACAACCATGTTCTAATAATTTTGCACGCTTATATGGGATAAATGGATATCCGTACTCAGTTATTTGCGAATTTTCCTTTTTGACTTTCAGTGCCTGCATAATTTTCAATCGTGGATTCTCCTTCGTAGAATGCCTAAAAAAATGGTTTTTTTTATAATTGATTGTTCATAGCTCTTTAATTTTTTGAAAAAGGATTTTTTATAAATAAGCATATCGAAAGTTACAGAGCAAAATATGTACCCCTCCCATTGAAATAACATTGAATGTAACCTTAATTTTGGACACCAGTTTATGAAGGAACCTTTTAAAATCAAGAAACGTTCAAGAAGAAATACTTCAGTAGTGCAGGGTTCATCAAGTGTGTAGTTAATCAGGTTCCTCTCTGTCAATGGTTGCCAAAAGGAGGAGGAAAAACCTTACCGATTAACTGGTTATCGTAATCCTGATACCGGTTCTCGAGGTCGTAAGAAATATTGGCGTTAACGGGGAGTTCATGAAGGTACCTCTTAGTATGCGCAGATATTCTGTAAACTGAAAAACGTAGCTTATTGTTGCTTTGCTAAAGGCGCATATTCCTAGACTCGCATATTTCGCGGAGCAACAATATAAAACACCGAGATAAAACTCAGACGATATAAACTAATGGAAGCGTTTCGTGCGTTCTAGGAAAACACTTCCATTGGTTTTTTATTGTTTGAGTCAGTCCTCGACGTTTTTCATTGTTGCTCCGCGAAATATGCGCATCTAGGAAAACGCACATTTAGTGATTGAAACGTCAAGAAATGGCAGTCTATTATCACATTCAACCTCCATGGTAAACTTAATTTGTTGGTGGATGTTATTGATATGTATTAAACATTCTTGTAACTTTTCTCTTCCATGAGGCCAAACCACAAAAGCATCATCCACATATCTAAGCCATTTAGTGGGTTTTAATGGTGCATTTGATAACGCTAACTCTTCAAATGCTTCCATGAAAAGATTAGCTATAGGGGAACTTAAAGGACTCCCCATAGCTACGCCATCCATTTGCTCATAGAATTTGTTGTTCCAGGTGAAATAGCTACTCCCTCGAGGCAAATGTCAAATAATTTAACTATATATCATCATTGAATAAGTTTTTAAGAATTATGATGGTGTCCGGAATAGGAATATTGGTAAATAATGAACGCACATTAAAACTCACTAAGGTATCTTTGGAAGATAATGAAAACTTTTTTATGATTTTTACAAAATGGTCCAAATTTTTTATGAACGACTGTGTTTTTCCTATGTGGTTTTTAAGAAGTTAACTTAGAAATTTGGGTAGGTTATATGTGGGAGAATCAATTGAATGCAAATAGGCTTGAGCGGAGCATTCTTCTTGTGAATTTTAGGAAGGCCATACAGACGAGGTACTATTGATTCTTTGGGTATGAGATTATCCACAAATTGCGGATCTAACACACAAGTTTGTAAAGTTGACTTGATTATTCGTTCAAAGGAAAGGGTAGGATTTTTGTTGAGTATGTTGTAATTTCCTTCATTTAGAAGATCTTGTACTTTGGTGTTATAATCAACAGAATTTAGTACATCGGTCACATTGCTTTTATCTGCAGTAAGGACCACAACTGACAAATCATTTTTTATTTTCTTTAAAGCCAAAAATTCAGATTTTATGATGTTACTGTTGGGCAAAGAATACTTTTTTAATATAAGGGATGATCCTCTTTATCTGACAGAGGGAAATAGTGAATAGCTCTTTCAATATTTGTAATAAAATTTCAGTTGGGATCGGTTTTGGTTTTTGGTGTAATAGTGAAATTAAGCACTTTGAAAAAAAAACATATATGGCGTCAGTTGAGAGAACTTGATTTGACAAGTTAACTACCGTACGTACGACCCTTTCAGAGGAATCAGTCCGGCCCTATATAAATTGGATATGAGTACATAAGCCAGTTTTTAAAGCTTAATAGTTTATATTTCTAATGTTATCTAAAACTGCGTATCTATAACTGTACAAACAAATAAACGCGCATATTTTTTTAGTTAAACTGCTGTTTTATTATTGAATTTTAACTTATTAAGTGCACAAAAAATGCTTAAAGAAACACATTTATGTTTCCACAAACAAGTGGCATTGCAACCACACACACCGAAAGCAGCACTTGCACATATATATCGAATTTTCGTGTATTACATGAGAAGTGAGACACAGGAAGTTTTTTATACTATTTCATAATTTTATTTGCAAGGAATTATTGTTTAAAAATTTTCTATTTCTTCTGTATAACCAGGACTTAAATTGAGAGGGAACCCGGCTCCGTTACTTCATATTTGGCGATTATTTAAATATTAGCAGGATCCCTTAAAGCGTCACGAATTGGCAAAATGTTCGTGAATATCATGAAAAAATAATGAATTTGTGATTAGTGTCATGTATTTTGTTGTCCAGAAAAATGGACATAAACAATTGATATGGTTTATCGGTTCTTTTGCAGCCATTCGATTTTTAATCGATTTATCATAACTAGAACCCGAAAGTTCAGGCAAAATACCATATAAATGCCTTATTTTGCATATTTTTAATTTTTTAAGTAAAATGCCATTTTTTTTTATTTTTATTTGCTGCAAATGCCTCTTTTTAAACTTTTTTTGCGGCATATGCCTTTTTTACCTTTTTTTTTTTTCTTTTTGCTATACACACATATTTCCGTTTACATTTGTGTTTTCAGTTCGCTTGCTTTGTATTTTTATATATTTTTAGAATTCACCCCCTTTATGAAACACCTTCAAGTACGGATATTTCATTTTTACGGATATAACCCCCCCCCCTCCGGGAATGCAAATCAAGACTATAAATCCATTATGAATGGGAAAGTTCAAGTATTACATAAGCAATAATTTTGCAAAATTTAACATTGGCTAACATAGGAAAATAAGCACAACAGCAACCCCTCCCCCAAAGGTGCTTACGTAATACTTGAACGCTACCAATATATGAAAAGTTCTAAGTGGTGATGCTATAGTAGAATTGTCCATGTTTCCTTCCATGCCATGCTGCTTTAAGTATGCGCCCGTTACTTCAGTTGAAGTGGATAAATTTTTTCACAATATAAAATCCTACTGACTGATAGATATCAAAATTTCACATTTGAAAATTTAAAAAAGCATGTCGTAGTAATGCACAATAAGAGGAGATACGTTGTTCAAATAAACCCATCTAAAATTATCTTGTATGTAAAAATTTTCTATTTCAAATATTAAAAAAAAAAATGTACTGTTAATTTTTTTTAATAGCGTCTAATTTTATTCTATTTTTAAGAGAATATATAGACTATGTGCATTAGATTTCTGTAGCCAGCCTTTAGAACTTAAATTTATTTAATTGCCCCTTTTCATTGATTTAAATGTCTTTTTCCATATTTTTTTGTTGTTGATTTGAATGCTCTTTTCCATAACTTAAAATGTCTTTTTTTAATGTATATTTTGAACTTCTTAACTACCC
Organism: Dysdera silvatica; assembly: GCA_006491805.2. Classification (NCBI taxonomy): domain Eukaryota; kingdom Metazoa; phylum Arthropoda; class Arachnida; order Araneae; family Dysderidae; genus Dysdera; species Dysdera silvatica. Next base: position 95,792,707 of record QLNU02015003.1, read on the forward strand.
TTTGCCCGCCATTTTTAGCGCCTAAATTTCCGGTCTTCAATCATAACGCAAGGGCTCCTGCACTTTTTTTGTTTGAAATTAAGCTCTATGTATGACTATTAAATACTTCGTTAATATCATTTTAAACTAGTTACAGATTACAAATGTAAATTGGTTTTCATAAATCATTTCATATTGTAAACGACGGTTAGGTAAGTAGAGCTGTTGAAATTAATCCGAATCTAATTTGTGCCAATGCCCATTTTATAGGGAAAGTCTTTAGAATTGGGTTCGGAGGATTTCTCTCATATGTACTTCTCGTTCCTCCTTACTAATTTGTCAAGGAGATTGCTACGTACAGATATTTGATTCCTTTGAAGTATCTAATTCTTTATATTTTTATTTTCATTTTATTGAGTATTAATCACATATTTTCGTAAGACCTAAATTAAATAACAACAATTAATATATTTCACAAACCTTGGTAAAAAACACAATGGACACAGTTTTTAAGAAGTTCAAAGAAGCTCACATAATGATTATTATACAAGCTACTCAAAGGCTGATCCCGCGAGGGGGCAATGCGGGCAATTGCCTCTCCCGAGAAAATTAATTTTATACTAGATTAAATGACAAATTACACCAAAGGTAAAATGAATACAGATTTTCGTCCACCACCGCTGCGGTGCTTAAAAATTACGAAATGAATAACTTTTAGATTATGACACATATTGGAAAGAAGCCAAATGATTTTATTAAAGTTCTTCACTTAGCACAACATCGGATGTAATCGCTTGGATATAATTACCCATTTTCTATATCCATAGGAGTCAAACGGTATCTCGCGCCTTACCATATCACCAGCTTCCCGTGGATTGCCTATTCAGGAGTTAAAGGTTTGTTCTGAATATATTGTGCACTCTTTCCGGTTTTAAAATGTAGATGTAACAAGGGAATGGTATAAAAAAACTTGTGAACGAACCGTTGACCGATTTTAGGAAACTGACTGGAAAAGACAGCCCCTTGGCCCTTCACGACAAACTAGCTTGTCATCGTGAAACTGTTGAAAAGGATAAACATTTTCTTTTAACTTCCAAAGCATCTGAGGAAGAAGCGATTAACCAAATCAATGCAGGGGAGCTAAAGCAAGTTTAAAAGAAAAATTGCATCTTATCATAAAATAATCATTTATCTTATGTTGACATCAAAATATTCCATTTCGAGGGCATCGTGATAATGGAAATTTACGTGATGGCGGATCCGTATCCGAAATATTAACAAACGATAGAATTTTCAGAGAGTTACTAAGATTTCGAATCGAGTCTGTAGTTAAAGTTTTAGAAAATCATTAAAAACTACTACTTCTAAAGCAACATAGACAAATAAGTCATATTTCACAAAACGAAACAATCCAATATTACCCTGAAGAAATTTGAAATACGATTCAAAAGATAATTCAGTACAGCAAGTTCTTCGCCGTAATCTTTGATAAAATTACAGACATATCTCAAATAGAACAAATGTCCTTAAGCAATCTCTATTTCGACCAGAATAAGATTCAATAATCCAAAGGAAGGTGTCATAGGGTTCGTTGATGCTTTCGACGCCATGATAACGAGCGCAAAGAACCAAAACTAACGGGAAACATCTTTGGAAAACTTGTAGTTGAAGAAATTACTAAACATGGCTTCGACCTTACGTATTGCGTTGGCATTGGAACTAACAACTGCAGCGTAATGGTAAAAGATAAGAGCTGTATTAGAAATCCGTAAGATTGCTCCAAATGCATGCAAGTGTCCATGATACAACCATCTACTGAACAACTCTCTCTCAAAGTAATCAAGTGTTGGGTCTGATCGAACCGCATTAGGTACAATTAAAATAACCTGCCAGTTCTGTATAGCAACCAGCAAAAAGGACCTTAGTGTTAAAACGACATCTTGATGGGAAGCTGTCCGACCGTTGTGAGACGCGCTGGGTGGAGATGCATGACGCCGCCATTCAATTGTTGGGATGGCATTTTGCAGGTCGTTGACGCGCTACACGATATTGTAAAGTGGATGAAGCGCATCGGCATCAAAAACTTCACCTTTTATTTTTGCCATATGTAAATGGAATTACTGTTCTCTTTGATCTGCTTGATTGGAACCCTCAAAATAACGCTGCCTCTTAGTCAGAAGCTCCAACCTGAAACACTGGATAGAAAAGTTGCATCGAACTTACTTATAATGTAATCACTGTTCTAAAGGAAAATCGAAAGTTTTGCGATATTAGCTTTACAGAGATTTTTAACGAAGTGACATTGGCAGTTGCTTTAGAGTTCAACATAAAACTTCTTAGCCTTGTAAATAGACAAATAAATCGTCCGGATTATGACGTACAATCTGTGGAAGAGTACTATCGCTTATCCCTCTACATCCTGCTGCTGGACAACTTGATAGATGATTTAGAGGATGGGCTTCCTAAACATTCTTTGCGATGTTTTGAATTGAGGCTGCTAATACCCGACGTTATAATAAATGCCAATACAAGAGACATTTTAGCTGAAGTGATAGAGTTAACCAAAGCATTTGAACTCTTCTTCAGAAATTCAGCAATATGTTTCACCCGAGAAATTGCTTTGTGGAAAGTTAAGTGGCAGAATAAGAAGGCAAAGCCTACATCAGTTATGGAGGCCATTGCAGCTTACGACCAAGTCATTTACCCGAACAGCCAGACAATACTACAGGCTCTGGCGACATTACCAGTGAATCTGGCCATTTCTGAGTGGTCCTTTCCAACTTTGCGTCCGCTTAAAACTTATTTGATGTCTAACATGAGGGAAAACTGTCTAAGTACCGTTGCAATAATGAACGTGCATTATGATATCGTTATCGACAAATGTATCGTTATCGAGAAAGAGGTTTGTACGAGGACGATCTGTCAAACGGAGATAGGAGTTTGCTTTGTAGACTGACTTCCTTATAAATATATATTTTTAAATTATTGCAATAATTACACAACAGAAGTTAACAATTTAAAGAATCAAATTGTCATTGTAATTCACTTGTATGTCGTAAAGCAGTTGGAAGAAAGTGAAAATATACAGCAAAAAGATTAGTAACGTATCTTTTCTTAGTTCCCGCCTCCAGGGGGGAACCTGGGTCCGGGCCTGAAGCTACTTTGAAGAGGGATAAAAGCCTTCGAAAAATTTTTTTACTGTATTAAAATATATACTTCTTAAAATTCATTGTGCCCATTGTGTTTTTTACCAAGATTTGTAATATATTCATCACAATAGCTTTACTTCCAAGTGATATATCACACAACATATACCATGCAACTGGTTTAGTTATTAAGCAGATATTCAAATTTAAGTATAAAACAAAGGAGATACAAGATAAATTTTTACACGCCTTCTTTTAGTGGTGCCCAAATTAACAAAAGCTTTCTTTCATCTTTTATGCTTATGCGTGCTGCATCTTTACTCACAATTCATTTTTTTTTACAAATATGGTTCTTACTCTCCAGACATGTATTAAAGACATCATGGCGTTCATCCACCATCGCGAACGGCACTTCTGTTTGAAAAGTAAATACTAATTATTTGTATTAAACTTTAAAATTAAATAAAATATTCAAAAGATATGCGCAAGTAGCCATATTGGTTGCTTAGTTTAAACCATCGTTTAATATTTTTTAACTTGTATAATTGTAAAAGAAATTGCGACTCCACAATTAAGTTAATTACTGGAAGTAAGATAGCTATTGCTTTATTTTTACCAAATTTTTCTTAATTCCCAAGAAAATTTATTAAAGCTGACTATGAATCTTTATAAACTACTTATAATTTAAATCACTGCTGTTGTCTAGTTTTAAATTTTGCACATAATTCAAGATAAGTTTTGAGTTTTTTGTTTATAAGTAATTAAATTTTGTTTCGTTACCCTATTTATTACAGTAATGAAGACAAATTTGTTTCCAAAAGTGGAATCGCTTAAATAATGAATTTTTCTACGCGCTTTTGAGTTTTCGACGAATCGGAAAATAGAACAATTTATTTATACAGGCCTGCACAAAAGTTTAGACACAGAGGCAAATTATAAATAAAAGCGAGAATTTGCATTGAACTTCGCCGATATTGTATCTAAATAATCCTAGAACCAATAATAAATTGTGCAACTTAAAAGATTACCAAAAGTACTGAAACAAAATATCCCAACACCGTAATATTGGAATCTGCATGCCACAAATGTTTAGGCACATATGTCAGATTTATGCAAATTAACGGCGCGAAGTTCCCAAGTGATCGAAGGGGCGTTTCCCAGAGTTGTTATATAAGGCCTGAAATAATTTAGAATGCTTAGAACGATGCCGAAGTCAAAGCAATTTACGAATGACGAGATTTTGAAGATTTGGAGGCTGAAAACTAAAGGTAAATCTGTTACTCAAATTTCTGTTGCATTGAACCGTTCAAAGCGAGGCATTTATCGAGTGTTATCCCGGGGTGATCAGTATCAACCAAAATCACGATCTGGGAGGCCTCGAGTGACCAGCATTCGGGATGATAGACAAATACGAAGATTGGCTTCAAATGAAAGCCTGTCTGCAAATCAAATAAAAAACACGTTAGCAATGCGAGTGTCAAGAGAAACCATACGTAGAAGGATTGTAGAATACCAGTCGCAACTACATCATAAACAAGCACGACTACAATGGGCAAGGCAGCACATATCATACAGTGACGAATGGCTGCAGGTGTTATTTAGTGATGAAAAAAAGTGGAACTTAGATGGTCCCGATGGCCTTTCGCACTACTGGCACGATCTTCGAAAACGCCCCTTAAGTCGGTTCAGCAGACGTCAAGGAGGAGGTTCAGTCATGGTTTGGGGAGCCTTTAGCTTCAATGGACAGACTTCTTTGGCGTTTTTGAATGGAAAACAAGATTCCAAGGCATACCAGGCAACTCTTGAAAGTCACCTATTACCTTTTGGCGAACTTTTATGTGGACGAAACTGGGTTTTCCAACAAGATAATGCGTCCATCCACACATCCAGGTCAACAAAAGAATGGATGAGCGCTAAAAATATTACAGTTCTCGATTGGCCTGCTCTTAGTCCTGACTGTAATCCCATCGAAAATGTATGGGGCATACTAACGAATGTTGTGTATGCCAATGGAAAGCAATATCCGTCCGTTTTAGAACTTAAAAAGGCTATAGAAGAAGCGTGGTTTAATTTTGAACCAGAAACCTTTCAAAATCTTGTGCTTTCAATGAACGACCGCGTATTTAATCTAATACGAAGTAATGGTGGCTACATTGATTATTAAAATTGTTCATTTCCTTATGCAAGTGCTAAAATTTATGTTTGTGCCTAAACTTTTGTGCCACATATTTTACTTATTTTAAGTTATATATTGCAGCAAGTTCGCTACTGATGTGATTTCTGTTCTCAAATTTTTAATTTGCATATTACATGTGTTCATACTTCGTAATATTAAAGTTCCTACTTCTTCAGTTTTAATAGTATTTTGTTATACTCAAATTTGTGTTGTGTCTAAGCCATATCCTTGGTTAACATAATATCAGATGAACATATTATAGAGGTGGTATATAATTGTGGATGTTGTGATATATCAAACAACATTCGCAAAATTAAATATTCAATGACTAAATAATATGTTTTGTAAGTTCTTGTATTTATTTCATATCTAGTACATTAGTCACAGGTACAATAGTCTTTAGAGAAAACATTTGAAGAACAAATATATAAACAACAAAACGATAGTATAGTATATTTTCAATTTGGGAATCTTTTCTATGACTAAAAATTCGAAGCTATGAAATTTACTTTTCAAACAGGGTAATTTAATGTCGCTTTTCCCAGAAAAAGCAAAATCGAAGTCTCATTTGAAGAAATTTGATATATTTATAACTTTTGGACTGGAATTAAAACAGGACTCATATTTTTCCACAATGAGAGGCATTTCTGATATTTAGTTGAAATTAATACCATATGATAAATACTCTTGCTATTAAGGATAAAGTTTTAATTTATTTTTCTCCCTCTGCCGTCATTAGTCAAAATGGTGAATGTATTCTCATCTATTATTCTTAAAATTTATTCCTTAAAGTAAAACAATAAAATTCTGAAGTTTCGGAAAATTATTTAACTATTAAATCTCATTTTTCTTTAAATATTCCCTCTCACTAATCAGTGTCTTCTAAGTAGATGGTCCGGAGTAAATGCTAATGACGTAACCGACTTTAGATTCTAATATAACTACATCTACGTACTTCAGCCTTCTTTCCTTCCCACACAACCCTTTTTATAACCTCTTTATATCCCACACTTTCAATCCTGTTTTAAAATTCTTAGATTGTTTAATGTCTTAATTTTTCCAGTAAGTAATACATTTCAAAATATAAATTTCTAATAGTCGATGTTATATTGACTTATTTCTATTCTTAGCTTTGAGAAACAAATAGGAATTACAGATATCAATCTCGTTTCTCCAAATTTTTCATTATCTTTATCACTTCTTCATATTTATGGTTTTTATTTCCTCATATAGAGCAGAACCAGCCTAAAGTGACCATCTTTGGGACTGGACTTCAATGGCCGCCATAGACAGATGCATAGGCGTAGACCTATGTGGGCTCTCCAAATAATTTGAAATAAATTGCAATTTTACATATATTGTAATATATGAACGTATTTAACATTTGTTTGACCCCCCTCCCAGTAATTATGAAAACTCTATGCCTATGGACAGGTGGTCACTATATACGACACACTTTGAAATAGGCATGATTACCTCCCTAGCTGTCCTCTCTAAAACATGATCATTATATTCAGGTGTCCATTTTCAGATGTGATCACTTTATCAGGTTCCATTGTATCTTTGTAAACGTGCACTATTCATATATCACCCATTATAAAAATTTTATGTGCTTTCTTACTACTTAAGGGTACTTTGTCTTTTTCAAGGAGTCCTAAAATGTTTTCCGCATCTTCTCTAGTATTTTTGTATTTCCTTTCCCCAAATTCTTCCTACAGCAGTGCAATATTCCAAATGGCAGTGTATAGACGAAACACGTAATTGTTTTTCCTTAGCAGGAAATGTGATATTCTCTTCATTAGTCTTCTAATATTTTTGCTTTTTCTTATACGCATTTTAGTTTAGTTTATCAATTATCTTTATATACCGAAATTCAATTCTGTTTGCAAGCTATTTCCTTCTCCATTGATTCCATATTGATAATCCTCCTTAATTATCCAATATCTTTAGTTTTATTTCAAACTAGGAGCGGGTTTGTTTTATTATATTTTACGATCTTTTTTTTTTTACTTTTCGAAACTTCTTCCATATTTCGTTACTTCCTCTTTTCCTATTTTTTAATGCATCCATTTCCGTTGTTATAACACACGTGGTATTTTCATAAATGTTATTTCTCCTACATATTATATTTATGTATGGAAGGGCACATACATGCATATACAGGGTCCTGCAAATACGGTCGCCCTATGGCCATAGGTTGCAAAAATTTTGCAATTTACTAGAATGCTTCTCTGTTTTGGCAAATACGTATAGCGACGATTTGCAAATCATCTCTCTCTCTCTACATATATGCTTTTGGCAATGGAAATAACTGTTCGTATGCAATTTAAATTCATTGTTTTGAGAATTATACTGAATGATTTACATTATTAGCGCTTAAATGGTAGAATTTCTTATATATATTCCGCAAAAGAAACGTAACACTACGTAATTAAATAATAAGTAAAAACTGACAAAATTATCAGTAGAAATTTATATCCATGCCATTTGTGAATACTAATCTTATTCAGTTGGATTATTTTTTCTTATTTAAAGGAGTACTTATATATATTTTGTTTGTTTGTTTGTTTTTTGGTTTTACGGCTCAAAGACTACAGTGGTCATGCTGCGCCGGACTTATATTTTGTAAGTCCTGTGGTGGCGCAGTGTGGTAACGCGTTCTCCTAGTGCGCCGCTAATCCGGGTTCGACTCCCAGCAGTGCAAAAAGAACGCTTACTCAGAGATCTCATAAAGATCGCACTGCTCACTGTAGTCCGGGGTTTGGTTCCCTAGGCCTTAAGAGGTTCGGATTCCTCGGAAAACAGTAGGTCCCGGCGCAGCATGACCACTGTAGTCTTTGAGCCGTAAAACCACAAAACTGGTCGTTTATACCGAGTCCTTCTACTAACGCAAGTGTTGAATAGTAATAAACGGTATTTCCTTAGGGCTAAATTATGAACATATGATCGTGGAAGTCAGCATTTTTGTAACTTACTTGATTCAAATGAAAAACAGTCTTTGTAGCGCGAGTAAGTCTGAAAAAGTAATTTCTGTCTTTTGACAGCTTCAGACAATTTCACACAGTCGGAAGCGGATTTTGGATCGAAGATTGGGATAGACGGATTACGTTTCTTTTTTTTCTCTTTCGAGACAGAAAGTTCAGAGAGGAAAATAACGGAAAAATGGAACAATTTTGAGCTGTGATGTAATAACTTCTCTTCCTCATTCCCATTGGCTCGGTTCTCTAGAATCGATATCAGAGTCGAGAAACCTTTTCAGTATTATACGCAAAGAAGGATAAGGATTTTAAACAAAGAAACGCCAAACTACTAAGCTTCTTGTTTACATTACCGCGAAATAGAATTTAATAGAGTTAATATTTTATGTCAAATTCCATAGTACACAAATTTGAGATAGCCTTGGAGAAATTTTGAGTGTGTTTGTGTGTGTGCAATTGAAATGTGTAACGAAAACAATGCAGCAAACATAAAATACAATGAAACAAAACTACAATAATGCAATTATATAGCAAAATTGTAGTATGATTGTGACATGTAGTACCTTCTAATGTAATATACATAAATACACTATACTTAAATGTATATTAACTTAGTAAAGTGATATAACAAAGTAGCAAAACCAAGTAAATTAA
>QLNU02015003.1:95803926-95816669 GCA_006491805.2 Dysdera silvatica
GATATTTCTGAATAGTTTTCTGGGGATATTCTCATCCTTTTATATTTTGATGTCCACCTTGTTTGGCATAAAAGAGGTATAAAGCTAATTTTCGATCTTCGTTTTGGAAACTTGCGAAAAAATTTGATTACAGCTTTAATGGCTTCTGTAGAGGTTTTTAATAGATGCAACTGCAATTACGTCACTTATGACTAAATTTAGGCGATGAGAAGCGCATTTAATGAAAATGGCTTTGGAATACTTTGCTTGTGTTATGGCTTCTACACCTCTTCCTTCCCCTGCCGTAACGGAACATCCGTCGTACCCTTGAGCAATAAACATTTCTACGTTTAATTTCGCATCATCGTATTTTTACAGTATGGATGCTGCTATACTTTTGGCGTCAAAGTTTTCCATAATGCTAAATACCAGGAAATTTTCTTTTATCAATTCATTTTTTCCGCATACCTCACACCTGGAAAAAGTTATTCCTTTCCTGATATGTCTGCTGTTTAATCCGCTAAAATCGAAAATCCAACAGACATATTGACATCATTAGCAGTCGGGGCTAACACAATTGCCAGATAATGGTCAATATACAAAGCCACATGGACGACTTTTTTTAGGTTTTTGTGGCGGATTTTTATTACAATTAAAAAATTTGACAGCCACGTTATAGCCCATACTAGCGCATTTTTTAATATAGAGGATAAAGAGACATCGTTCCTATCCTAGAATCGAACCAGGATCCCTCTTTTGCGCCCAGCATGACCGCTAGATCGTCGAGGCAGAAACAACGCTCTCTTTCCAACCTCGGGACCACAGGTACATTCACGCTCTTGCCACGCGTGAGCAGGCATCCACTCGTAAAATTGCACTTGTATTTTCAACACCTGTACACCACCACACTGTGTGGAAAAATTTAAAAGTAAATTCGAACGTGAAGTTTAGGAAAATGAAAAGCAAATCGAAACTTACTACCAGTAATGTTAAATCGGCTCGATTGGTGTAAAAACTGTGAAATAGCATCATGAGTGGGAAGAAATAGTGTTTTCTGATGAAAAACGTTTCTGTCTGGATGGCCCTTATGGATATTCGTCAACTGGCATGATCGCGATGAATTCGCACTCAGCCAAAGATAAGGCTGAGTAGACGGCACGAAGACGGCGAAGTGATGGTTCGGGCAGTATACACAGCAGGAGGAAAAGCAGACATCGTATTCCTTCGGGGCACTATGAACTCCAAATATATCAGGAATTAATGTATGATCTCTTAATCCCATTTGAGCCCGTTTTATGCGGTCCGAATTGGAAGTACTAACAGGATAATGCCAGTGTACATACATCAATGTCCACTAAGAAGTGGTTTGAGCGAGAAAAGGTTGATGCGATACCATGGCCCTCGCGTTCTCCAGACCTGAATCCGGTTGAAAATGTGCGGGGTTTGATGGAAAAAGCTGTATATGGGCGAAACAAGCAATATTATCATGTTATGACCTCCAAATGGCAATTTCGAATGCCCTGATGAACACAGACTTAGGTGTTTTAAGAAAACTACTTCAAACAATGCCTGACAGAATGATACATATTACTGAAAAGCAAGGAGAACCGACTTGCTATTAATTTCTGATTTCCTGGAATTTTCCACATTGAATTTATGTTTCTTTACAGGTTGTAAATGATTATTTTTTTCACGAACAAAATTGTTCACCATTTTCAAAAGTTGTAATTGGTATATATATAATCACCGTTGGTATATTACATGCATAAATTTATGTCAAACGCTTATTGCAATCGTAAGTTAGTTATCTGTATACAGGTGAGTTTATAATTCATTTACATGGTGTATTATTGCCCTTCTCAGGGCTAAAACAATTGCCAAATAATGGTCAACACACAAAGCCACCGGGGCGAGTTTTTTGTGAGTTTTAATACCTTGATGAGTAAGAATATCTTACATCATTATATATAATATACGAAGAAAGAAAGCGTTGTTCCTGTTGTCGTTGGTTTAGCTGCAAATCACTCCGGGTTCAATGGGAGGACCCTGGTTCGACTCCAGTACGAGGACGATATCTCTTTTTCTCCTATATCAAAAAAGCTCCAGTATAAGCTATGGCGTTGCTGTTTATTAATTTTAATATCTCCATGTATTTCGTTTATGAATGCAATTTATATACCCTAAGTCTTGGCTACTTGTCAATTACTTTTATTTTTATTCAAATAAAAATATTTATAAACAATTGTTAAGTTTATAAAGTGAGAAAGTAGGGAAGAGTTAACGCATTACGCAAGAACCTTTTGTGGGGATTGCCTCTGTGCTTATTTTCCTATGTTAACCAACGTTTTTTTTTTGGCTTACAGGTGGGGGGGTTGAAATGACTAAAATATTGCTTACGTAATAGCTGAACTCTCCCTACTATGTGGCAAATGCGGGTAATAAAATATGTGAAAGAAAATCATAAAATATTATTGGTATAATTAGTATAATAATTAAAAGGCAGAACTAGTAACTTGTCATGCTGTAGAATGTTAATTTTATTTGTCAATTTATGCTTTACGATTCATTCTTACCCTTTAATTTATAAGAGTCCCAAATACTTATGCGTCCGAAAAGCAACTTTAGCGTATTTAACGGTATGATTTACTTCTTAAATAGCCCATTTTTATCCCATATCCGCTTTTTTACTTAAGTGATTCTTCAAAAGCTCATAACTCTTTGTCACCGACAGGAAAAGTGTTTTCCAAGTCCTAGATTTTGGAAGGCAGCTTGGAGACAGACGGGAGTATCGTGAGGGGAGAACGGTGCTTTTTTCCTACTTTATTGAGGAGCCATCAAGTCATGTGAATTGCTTGGGACTCCAAATGGGGACTCCAAATGATCGATCCTCATGGAATCCACTTCTACATTTTTTTTTTTATTTATTGATGACGAAATACTGGAAAAGGCGCCCGCACTGACGGCGGTTTCTTTGCATATTCTTCGCTATGGTTTTGTATTCTGAAATTTTTATAGTACGAAAGCATAAGAACATTGCATGTTTCGTATAACGATACATTGGGCATTTACTTTCTAAAATGACCTGGTGTTTAAATATGCCCTTAACTGACATTAATCATAACTAAAAACCTGCTATGTAGAATATGAGCTTGGAACTATGTAATTGAAATTGTGTTAATTTTGTTGATATTTACATCATAGATGCTTACGTATTTAATAATTTGTATACAAATTTTATGTGTGAATGTAGTTAATATGAAGCGTGTGTGTAGTGAAGTGTGTGAAGTAGACTAATAATCTAGAATGTACATATTGTATATACAGGAAGATGTAGTAATAACTTTGATATTTTAACGTATCTTAATAAAATTTGTTGTTTATAACATACCAATAGAAGACACATCAAAAGCATGAGATAAACTGTCTTATGAACTAAATCTTTTTCTTTGCGTTAGCGCTTATATCCCTTTTAGAATATTATATGTAAGCGTAATGCGGTAATTTAGGGAACATGCCGCTTAACCATAAAATTTAATCGTGTAAGTCGCCTCTGGCAAATTTATATGCTGGCGCGCATACTTTAATTTTGGGCGCGTTTCTTGGCGCGATTATGAGAGGTTAGCACTAACGACTTGAGCCCGCAATTTAAGTTTCATAACTTAGCCAATTTTGGAAGCAGAAGAGAGTTTAGTGCCACTCTGGAGCCCCATTTGGATTCAGATTCACGTGGCGCCTCACATAATGCGAGGTACTTCACGAGTGAGAATGCAGCGTGAATTCTGAAAGGCATTTCCCTCTTTATAGCTAACATTGGCGAATTTGGAGTTTCTGCCCCTTGATTAACCATGAAAGGCAAAACATCTTTGGTCTTAATCGAAATTTATTTTAAAACTGCTCCGACCGAATGTCAGCTCATTTAGTTTTTCACTTAAATAGCTGCTTATCTATTAGGCGAAAACAAATTCGCAAACGCAGCGTGTGACACCGAATTTCAATGTTTAACTTCGTAAACGAGTAAGGGGAGTGAAAAAGACATCATGTTGAGTTTATATGTAACGAAGTATTACTGCTTAATTTATTTATACGGCTCTGCTCATTTGTATGTAGACGGCAAATGCAAAGTTGGAACAAATTAATGAATAAGAATAAATGATAAGGTTGAGGACGTAATATCTGTAGAAATCATATATTCAGTGGTGTGTGGTGTGTTATTTAAATGCGGGTTCACCAGTGGCGCAGTTAGTATCTTTACTTACCGGGCAAACTAAGATTCTGGAGCCCCTTTGGAAGATAGGGAAGGGCGTCCGCCATTTCACTGACCTCCGTACCAAAATTCCAGGACAAATGCCCAGCCTCTAATTGCGGTCCTGGGTTTACTATACATAAATTACGAAAAGAAATTTTCACAGGTCAACGAAACCAACAGATTAAAATATATTTTGTTTTCTTGCCATAAGATTAAACAAATTTGTAATGCAGCTAAAAAAATACCATCGTGCTGTTGATGAATACCAAGCTTTCGAAGCAAACGGAACTCTAATATGGAGTTTAAATGCGACTGCGAATATTCATGTTTATTTATTTTTTTAATTAGTTGTGACAAATCAGCGACACCGTAACTCACCCAACTTGAATCGCCACTTTGTTTTATAAACAAGAGACAATAAAAACAAAACAGCCTGTTATTTCACATCCACAAATCTATAGACTTTTTTTATATATTTCAAGTTTTAATTCCCTTTGGAAATCCATAGTTTTTGATTTTGTCAGCTGGATAAGATCAAGCTTAGTGTTTGCGTAAGAAGTTACATTTTTAAACGTTACCACTGAAAATAAAAATAGAATTGTTTCATCTCGGACACACCCATTTCGCTAAATGCCATTTTAACTATCCACACCTAATAATATTAGAGGATAAATTATTTTTTATACATGAGATATTATTACCCTTACTATATTAGATTTTATACCCAGTGTTAGTATAATTGCCAAATGGTTAGCACACAGAGACTCCGGAACGCATTTTTTGTAAATTGCTCGTAAAGGAAAAAATGATTTCACGTTGCTTGGTGCCGTGGTGCACGACCCATAATAATATATTTTAAAATATGTGTACACATAATAATAAAACTAACCATAATAGTTAATTAAAAAAAATTAAACTAACCGAATGTACCTAATATCAAACAAGGTGAGAGCCCAGGCGAAGATGAAACTCAATAAAGTCAATTGCGTTCTATTTCCCGCACACTGAAAATGTGCGAACGGTAGCGCCGTAAGCGGCAAGTATCCCACACTCACACCTTCCAATGACTTCAGTGCTAAACTGCTTTTCAAGACTAGTTTTTCCAATTGCACGTGCTACAAGCCTAACGCTCTGCTCCTTGCATCTCGGCTAATAAGGTCACCAACCAAATAAAGTAATAATTGACTTACACGTAATAAATTTCGTATTTTATACTATTACAGTTTCGTATTACGTGTTTGAGATCTTATTTTACTTAACTTGTTACATCCTAGTTTTCCTTAATTTTCCTTCGGGAGTTCACGTGCTTATGTGAACCAATGGATGAGCCGCTACTATGTATATTATTAGCTAAGGAATGTAATCTACATAAACTACACATTTTTATTTTGCATAAAAGTGTGCTTTCGTTCATGATAGTTTTAATATTAACTATCACCAGAATGCCCGAGAAAATATACTATATGACCATACTTGCATTTTGTGCCAAATTTTTTTTTTTAATATGTACATTCGTTTTCAGAAATTCTTTTACTTATATGCTTTGAGTAAGCTTTGGGTCGAATGAGAATATAATAATTTTGTTTAGGTTCTGTTGTTTTGATTTTTCCAATGCAGATACTTTATTGAAAAGGAATTCGGTAATGTCAGAAACTACAGTAAAAATGAAACAAAAACTGTGATCTACTTGTCCATACTCTTTATTCTTATTACTTTCATGGTACGATTTCTCCAATCATACCCTTCTTACGCTTGATAGTTTCACTACCCTGATCACATACACATAGTATGGATTCGACGCCCCGCCTTTCGTTCGTTCACTAGCTCCCATATACTATTATTTACCTATCCGATGTCATCAAACTACTGTACTACAAAGTTTACAATAACAAAGGGCCTGAAAGAAGTCTATACATTGACTGAGATTAGATAAACAGCAGTACTTAATTATGCTACAAAATTCCGTATCTCGTAGGAGGGCACGATTATATTTTTATAAATATATTCAATGGTGAAATTTTATAATTTTTCAATGGTATATAATAATATTATTATTCAATGGTAATAGCTTTCCAATTACATAAAAACCTATGTCGCAAATAGAAAGAAGGTAACATGAGTTTTTTCAATAATTTTATTTCAGGCAGACATTACATTTACGTATTTTGTATATGGATTGCATACATTTCAGTTGAAATAAATAAATTATGACATTCATAAAATTTAAGTAATACACGTAGTGAAATAAAGTGCAACCCGAAGAAATTACCTAGCAATACACAAACGGAAATAGCTTCTTGGACTGGAGTGGGTAAAGACGTTAGCCTGAACAAGTCCAAGCTGCCCATGAGAATAATGATATAGTATTAGATATAGTCAATATTCAGGGCATTAAATATCCATTCGCCAAATTTACCCTTACTTCGTTTGGCGAAGAACGAACCTTGTTCTTGGGCCATAAAAAAACAACCAACCAACTAAATTTACCCCTCATTTACCCAAACATCATTTTTCTTTTCACCCGAAGTCATTGTTAAGTTTTTTTAATAATTGTTGTTTTCCAAAAAGAAACGAACAAATTTTTTAAATGTAAAAAAATAATTAGTAGATTGAAGCTCAGGAAGAAGTAAGTTCCAAGTACTTGGTTCAGCAACGCCTAACAATGTGAGTATCTCTCTTTTTTGCAATAGAGATCTTTTCTTCGAAAATTGAACAAGAAAAATTTATTTAAAAATGTCAGTTGCAAAAGTATTTAGACTCGCTCTCTTTCCTTTGTTTGTAAAACACATAACTGAGATTTTCTGAGTTTGGCAGTAGTGAATCATTATCCTTCTCTTGAACGTTTTCGTGCCAAATATTAAAGTATCGTAAGAGCAGTGGCGCACATAAGGGAGGGTTAATAGGGGTTATAAATCCCATTGAAATCAAGCTTGTACATATAAGTATAATAGTTGTTGCTCTGTGTTTATTTTCTAATTCATCTCTGTATGTGTTTACTGAGTACGTCTATATACAAGAGTGTATAATTTTAAGTTGATTCTTAAAACAAATGTGGTTTGAAAAGATGAAAAATTTTAGTTAAGGCTAATTTCACATTCCCGAAAGTTACCACATTATACAAATAAGTACAATGTATAAATTCGATACATAAAACTGTAGTTTTATACGGTCATATGTTTAAACCTATTGGAATAGAAACAAGGTTTTAAATCTGTATAGAAAAAAACATACATTAAAAATAAAATTTTAAAAAAGTTAGAAGTAAAAATAATTCTGCCTTCAAATATATAAAATTTTCAAACATAAGCTGAAACTAAATATAAAGAATCGACATAACCATATTTCCTAAAAACATGTACTAAATTCAAGATGAATGTTTTTCTGGAGTGTCGATTTATTTTCCTGGGGCAACCATTTCAATGATTTACTTTTGATTGAAGGAATGAATACTTCCAACCGTCACCTCGTCTGATCTTTTGACGCAGAGTTCTCCCCATTACTATCGTCAAGGTCCGCCCTTTTAACCTCGTCTCATCCTTTATGTCCCAAGTGCTTTCCTCGGCTTTATCTGCTTAGAAGTATTTTACTCTCTCACTAGAAATTGTCAAGGGAAAATCAAATTCCAAAATTTAAGTATAAATGTAGAACATTTATTTTATACTATTTATTTATTACATATTTTATATTTTCTTGAAACATCGAACTGATAATGAGATGAGTGGTTTGCACAATATTATAAACTTCGATGTGATTGGTTAATTTTTAATGGCGTAATTTTGTTTTACATTTTTGTATATTTTTTCTTATTTTCTTTATTTTACATTTTATGGAATCCAGTCATTGCATGTTATTATTATTATTATTATTATTATGCTACATTTGCACCTTCCATCATGAATTTGTCGATCGGATATATTCTTTAATATCGGACCCTTCCCAAGAGATTGAGATATTAAAGGCATTTTCTTAGTATGTGTGCAATTCCCGTAAAACGGCGTTTTGGAGATCATGCAATACCATTTTGTCAAATGCTATTGTATAAAGATGATTTTCGAGATTTGATGAGATTGCTCCTAATGCTCCTATTTCTATGGGGAATGACAATTGCTTTTTTTCATAACCTTTCTACTTCGATTCGTAGATCTTAAAAATTGAAAAGTCTCCAAATACATTCTCTTGAATTTTTTGGTCACCAGAAACAGACACATTTACTATCCAAATTTGTTTTTTTTTTCTCAATTTTTAAATGAGGGGCATTATGTATAAGGTAGTATTATGTGTATTATTATAAAGGCAATTTTCTGTTTTATATATATTAAAAATTAAAA
Source organism: Dysdera silvatica (assembly GCA_006491805.2). Lineage (NCBI taxonomy): Eukaryota > Metazoa > Arthropoda > Arachnida > Araneae > Dysderidae > Dysdera > Dysdera silvatica. The sequence goes on from QLNU02015003.1 coordinate 95,812,480, forward strand.
GTTTAATTTAAATAAAAAACTATAATTTTACAAAGGGAATTTTATTTTTACGTTAATTTGGCGTAAAATTTGGATAAAACCCTGCAGAAAAATGTTATAAGTCATGGCGAATTTTATGGGTGCGCATTTATTAAAAATATTTTTAACGACAAAACGTTACAAGCAAATTTGCACATTAGAAGCATGTGCATAGAAAATACGGAAACTTTATTGGCCTGTATGAATTCATTGTCATACATTGCATAAAAAAGATTTCTACAGCAAAAATTTCATTGGATTTGTATCATGCCCTTTCTAGGGAAAGTATAAGAAGATACGGAAAGATCTTAAGTAAGATACCTCACGTCTTATTTCCAGTAGGGTCACTTATGGTTTACTTCGATGTGAGAGAGGACACTATCCTTAATCCGGGACAAACACCATCCTATTAGTCTCTCTTAGCTTTCCGGGAAATCCTAAAGGATCAGTTCTTATTGTACTTTTGTTGACATCGCGACACTGCCTCCTATAGCAATCGAAAAGATCCAGCAGTAAAACCACTGACTTTCATTTCCATGTCTGGTAATACGATGCGATATGTACTTATATTGCTATATCTTGCATCGATATATACCTGTCATCTCTCATTTTCGCAATGCTATTAAATTTCTTTGTAAAGATTCTAGCTTATATGTATTATCTCTAACTATTTCTCAATATTCACTTATAAACATCAGCCATTTCAATATTATATTATATTCAAACTTATATAATATACTGTAAATTATGCTAAAGGTTAATGTATATTTTCTCGGTGAAGAAATTGATTGTCATCACGTACACACCTAATATATGTGGTTTAGGTGTTGGCAGAAAAACAACATCCGTGCCACTTTCATATCAGCGAATCATAAATAGAAGTGGAGCCCACCTCATTCAAACTGAGCTCCTCTTGCACGGCGTAATTGTGCTTGCGCAGCCATAAGGTTGTTCACAAGATCATTCGAAACGACAAAAACGAGTCGACCTCAGTTTAGAGAGACGACGCTTAGTTTGGGAAGGTAATTTGTTACCAATATTGAATTTAATCCTACGTTTCTATTTCATGCCACTTATATATATGAGGGCCTGTAGGGAGAAACAGTGCCTTAATGAGGAGTAGATGAAAACGTTTTTGGAAATGGTAGCTTTAGTAGAAATTAAATAACAGGAATAATTATAAATGGTTTTACCAAAATTTTACTTACGTTCAATATACGTGGTCTTTAAAAAAAGATTAGTTGAGCACAGTTTCGAGAGTTGCTTCAGAAGTCATGAATTCACAAAAACAATTCTCTTGTGTAATGTTTTAATCTTTTTAATTATCCAAGATCTTTTAAAAGTATATATATATATATATGTATGTATATATATATATATGGCCTGCAAAAGGGTTGCTGGTATCTAACTGGAAGGAGACCCACACGCTGAACGTATGTGACGATGTGTGGAACCGGCCAGGCCAGTAACCTAGTGTCCTACCCCGCCTTCAAGTGGTGCAGGCTGAGCTTTCTATTTATGTGGCAAATTAATATTTGCTACACGGATAGAAAGGCGGAAGGGGAGGGCTAATTCACCAACCCGTCTAGCCAGCGTGGTGAAATTATGGCTAATTCCTCCATTATGTTGACACACCAGAAACCATGGCCCCTAGTCTCCAGGTGCTGGAGTGCTCCTGATCAAGGCAGCGGTCAGTGTGGCATGAAAGCAGGGGGTGCTAAGAATCACTGGAATGGCCCAGGCTGCCGTTTGTTATTGACCTTGGCTACGTTTAATGGACGATCCCTTGCTTCTGAAGCAAAACTTCAGGAATTGGAAGAAGAACTTGACAAGATCAAATGGGACATTGTAGGACTCAGTGAAGTTAGAAGAAAAGGTGAAGAGTTGGTGGAACTTAAAAGTGGACATTTGTTTTATTATAGAGGAACGGAAACTGGAAGAACAAGTGGTGTTGGCTTCTTAATCAACAAAAGAATTAAAGACTACCTTCTTGAAGTCGAAAGCACGTCAGATCGAGCAGCGAGGCTCGTTGTTCAACTAACCCAGCGATACCAACTTCAGATAGTACAGGTATATGCACCAACATCAAGCCATACCGACGAAGAGGTTGAAGAATTTTATGAAGAAATCAAAGAGTTACACACCAAAGGGAAACAACATATCAAGCTCATCATGGGGGATTTCAATGCAAGAATTGGACAACAGGAACAAGGAGAGACATCGGTTGGTAAATACGGATATGGGGAAAGGAATGAACGTGGCGATCAACTCATCGAATTTGCAGAAGCTGAAAATCTTAGCATCATGAATTCATTTTTTAAGAAGAAACCGCAAAGAAAATGGACATGGAAACACCCAAATGGGGGAACTAGTGAAATTGACTATATCCTGGCAAACAAGAAATCAATTATTGAAGATTGCAGTGTACTGAACAGATTTAATACTGGAAGTGATCATCGAATGGTGAGATGTAAAGTGCACTTAAATACTAAATTAGAACGACAGAAGCTCATTAGGAAACAAGTAAGTAAGAGGGTGGATTTAAAGAAATTAAAAGAAAATACCGAGGCATTCAAGTTGGAATTAAAAAATCGCTTTTCTGCACTGGAAGGACTTATTGATGAAAGTGATATCTCAGAAGCAAATGAAAACATTGTTAAGACAATAGTTGAAACTGCTGGGGAAATTGGTGGTGTAACCTGTAAAAAGCACAATAGCAAATTATCTGAGAAGACGAAACAGCTCATGAAAAGGCGAAGAGATATGAAGGTGGACAATCAAAATACCAGTTCCAGGATTGAGTACATAGAACTTTGTAAAACTCTGCGCAAAAGCATGAAAGAAGACATAAGAAAATTCAACTGTGAGCTAGTAAGGAAAGCCATTGAAAATAACAAGAGCCTTAGGGTTGTTAAAGGAAGTTTATCTGTTGGGAAGAAACACATCATTGCATTAAAAGGAGAGGATGGCACCGTAACAAGAAATAGGGAAGAAATACTTAGAAGAGTTGAAGAATTCTACAAAAATCTATACGAAAGTAACAGTGGATTAAACGAAGACATTGAAATAGTCGAAGGAACAGCTCCTAAAATCTTAAAAGAAGAAGTTTCATTTGCAATAAAAAGTATGAAGAAAGGAAGAGCCCCTGGTGATGATGGTATTACATTAGATATCCTAAAAGAAGCTGGAGAATATGTAGAAGACATACTTGCAAAATTCTTTACCAAATGTCTTAACAGCGGTAACATACCAAACCAATGGGATTCTGCAACAGTAATTCTTTTGCATAAAAAAGGTGATAAAGAGGATTTGAAAAATTACCGACCAATTAGCTTGTTACCTGCTATTTATAAAATCTTCACAAAAGTGCTAACACATCGCCTGCAGAAAAAATTAGATGCAGCTCAACCAAGAGAACAAGCTGGATTTCGAAGTGGATTCAGTACAGTGGACCATATTCAAGTATTAAGAGAATTAATTGAAAGAACACATGAATATGAACTTCCATTGTGTGTGGCATTTATTGACTATGAGAAGGCCTTTGACTCTATTAAAACATCAGCAGTCATCAACTCTTTAAGATCAACAGACATTGAGGATGTGTACATTGACATGGTGAAACGTGTGTATAAAAATGCAAGTGCAAAATTTCGGTTACATAAAGATACCAAAACTATCAAAATTGGTAAAGGTGTGAGGCAGGGAGATACCATTTCTCCAAAACTTTTTACTTCAGCTTTACAGATGATTTTTCAGCAGATAAATTGGAATAACAAGGGAATAAAAATAAATGGTGAATATTTAAATCATTTGCGGTTTGCTGATGACATTGTTATTTTTTCAACGAACCCATTAGAACTCCAAGACATGGTACAGGAGCTCTCAACTAGAAGTAAAGAAGTTGGACTCAAGATGAACCTACAAAAAACTAAGATCATGTTCAATAATTTCGTAGAGGAAACAAAAATACAAGTTGACAACATTGAGCTAGAAATTGCTGATTCATATATTTACCTTGGCCAGCTGATTTCAATGGATGGCAACATTATGAAAGAACTCAACAGACGTATTAAACTTGGCTGGAGTGCATTTGGAAGAAACAGTTTTATCCTGAAGGGGAAATTGCCTTTGTGTCTAAAAAGAAAGGTCTTCAACCAGTGTGTATTGCCAGT
>QLNU02015003.1:95831967-95867047 GCA_006491805.2 Dysdera silvatica
GCCAAGGTCAATAATAAAGTAGAGCCTGGGACATTCCAGTGATTCTTAGTATATCTTGGTTTCAAGCCACGCTGACCGCTGCGTTGATCAGGAGCAAGCCAGCACCTGGAGATTATGGGCCATAATTTTTGTGTGTCAGTATAGTGGAGCAATTAACAATTTCTTCACCACGCTGGCAAGAGCGGTTGGTGAATCAACCCTCCACTTCCTCCTTTCTATTCGTGCAGCAAATGTTAATTTTTCTTTATAAACAGAAAGCCTGGCTTGCACCACTTGAAGGCGGGGTAGGACATTAGTTTACTAGCCTGGCCAGTTGCACACATCGTCCCAAATAATTTCACATGTGGATCTCCGTCCAGTTAGATAGCAACCCATTTGCAGGTCATAATATATAATATACAACCCTATATCTCTATACTAAGGTGCCTTTTTCTATCTTATAAGGAGTAACGTGGCCTTATGTAATGTTTCTTACATTTAAACCTTGGTAGCTGTTAAGTCTTATAAAACAGTTCTACCATTCTCATGCTTTGTACTGCCACCATGCGGAAAATTGTTGTATAAACCAGTTGTAATTCAGGCGCCGACTGCGTCGACCGCATTGCAATTCTTTAAAGCGATGATTTCATCAGCCAACACCATTCTCCCAGTAAAGCGGAGAAAATTAGAAATAAACATATATAATTTTATTATATTCTGGTCCGTCGTCATGAATACTTTATTCAGCGCCACCGGTAGCAAAAACTTGAACTTTAAATATAGCAATACAGGATCAGTAAGATTATTCAGGCGTATTTAAAACAATGTTAAGCTAGTTCGAACGCCAAAATACGTATATGTTCTTAGAATAACTGAACTAGACTCTGAGCACCTATTTTAAATTCGACACTCAAAAACTTATACCATTTATAGTTCATATTATTCACTATATAATATAGTGCTTGGTAGTTTAGTATAGCAGTTGTTACATATTTTTCCTATATTTCACCCTGACCAAGCAAAACAGCCGGCAACATCTGACTTATATTCGGAAAACAATGAAGATTTTTGAAATAATGCTTTAGTGATGATATGGACTAGCTTTATGCGACAAGACTTTATTAAATTGCTCGAAGTGTTTGATGATATATGAATTATATTACGATGTGAAAGAATGCGATCACCAAAATATATTTTATCTTAAACCTACTGCCGTATATCATACAATTTTTAGTGAGATGGGGATAAAAAGAAATAGATTTCTTTGCACAAAGACATCTGGAGGTCTTCAAATAAAGAAAGCTGGAGACTTAGGCTCCCTAAAAATCGAAAAGGATATATGTGTTCTAGGAGGTAAAATTGAAAGGACAAAAAGGACTTTTATATCTCGATGCCCTTTACTAAAAGAGGAAGAAATACTCCAGAACCTGATAAAATAGCCTATCGGGAATAAAGCGTAAGATTACTCCGAAAGAAATTCTTCTCGTTAAATTTCAAAACAAATTTAAAGGAATATGACGAGAGTCCAGATAAAACGGAATTGTTTCTCAAAGTTCAAAATCTGAAACGTGTCTATGTATAACGAAATACTACTTTGCCTTATAAAATTCTGCTCAATAAGCAAATTCTTTAACGTCACATCGCGCAATGCAATATGGAATTTTAAAACAGAAATTTCGATAGCAATTGCCCTGGGATCATTATTCATTGGCTTAGTTTAGAACGTATGTTCAGTTATGGAAGTAAATTACTGTTATCTCTTTAATTTATGTCTAAAGAAGATTATATTTTTTTTCATCTAAATGTACAATTTAAATGCATGGTCATGATGATAACGTATACCGTGTTCCTGCAATACAGCTTTTGAAACTAAAGGCAATGGTTGTCAAGTACCTGTGAGCACAATATTTTCATTGTGTAAAATTCCAGTAATTTCTGAATATTAGTTCGTCCCACAATAAAAAAGTAGGACGCCGCCAAAAATTATATTAAAATCCAAGTACTAATTACGTGTCTGTGTCTGAGTAAATTTATTCATTCAGAAAATAGAGAAAATATAAAGAACATTTCATAATATATATGATAAACACATTTAAGAAAATCTTTACTATCTCGTTTCTTAACCCAGCTTTAAATTAGAATTATTTAAAACTCAATATTTCTTTCTTTTGCTTAATCATAAATCTGAGCAAGTAAATAACAAATTTTTAGATGATTAATAAAATTATAATTAAATATTTGTAAATTATTAGTAATAATGCATAAATTAATAAGCGAAAATATTAAAATATAATTACAAGAAACAGTAATTGTTTTATTTTTGTTTGTGAACAGTTGACCGAAAGTAATTCTCTTATCTTATATTAGAAATAATTATCTTACAGTTTTAAATATTTTTTCGTGTAAATAAAGAGTATAGTATTCTATAAAGAAATAATTGAATTTAAAGGATATTGTTAATTGTAAACTATTTATTGACGACATATTGCCCTATTTAAATGGAAACACAGAAATTATACAAAATTTATTTATTCAGTTAATTATAGAAAGTTGAACAATATCGTTTTAGAAACAATGTTGTTTTTTCTTTTATCCTAACCATGAAAGTATGGAAACTGTAGCACTACGCCTCGCAGAAAGAAAATAATTTGTGAAAACCTGGTGGGGTACGATCCCACGTCTCTTCTTTGCGGGAGGAATACTTTAACTACTAAGCTACAGGTCACCTGCAATTCCTCTTCCTATGAGCGTATTTAAGCTTCTCACTGTGAATTGCTTATACTCGGAAAATGCCGTGATTGCCATTTGAATATCAACGGAAAGCAGTTTTTTCAATAAGCGATAGACGGAAAAGGGGAATTACTAGGTTTCAGAAATGTGGTTTTTTTTTTTAAATACAGCCCATTTTTCGAGAATAACCAATTCACAGTGAGAAGTTTAAATACGCTCGTAGGAAAAGGAATTACAGGTCACCTGTTGCTTAGTGGTTACAGCATTTCTCAAGAAAAGAAGATTTTGAGGATCGTACCTCACTAGATTTTCGCAAGTTCTTCTCTTTCTGGGAGTTGTATCATTATAATAATAATAACGTTGCTAGGAGCTATTTCAAGTCCACTTGGCTATCATCATCAGAGCACGACACGTCCTTAGCTAAAGACTTGTAACACGAGGATCTGCAAGCATCGAGGGGGGGATAAAATTCGTTAATATTTTGATGTGTCTTACAAATACATTTAAAAATAATAATCATATGAATAAGCTAATATATTTAACATTAATGAATAAATTTCTTAACATAAATTTTGCATTGAAAACTTATTGAGGTAAACTAAAATTTATAAATTCCTTTCTCATTACTATACAGCACATGAAGGCTCGAACCTCTGTAAAAATCCTATTAAGGTATAAAGGATATATCGTAGAAATCATTTTTAAATATATTTTTAAGATCAAAGACCAACTTTCAATGTCATGTACAATTTTATGCAAACCAAAAATTTAATATAAAATTCCAAAATAATTTATTTTAAAACAAAGCTATCTTCCAGGGTGGGGGACTCGGCACCCGAATCAAACACCTGGCTAAGGCCTTGGAATGCAGTCCCTTTTGTTTATGTAAGTGATGTTAGTCGTCATTTTCGCGACATCGTTTTGAAACTTGGTTAGGTTGTTGAGTTCCTCATAAAGTGAATTTTGTATAACTTTTTACTTCTATTTAATTAGCGTTGGTTGTTTTCGCCAATAAACCTACTCATCGGATAGTTTTGGATTAGATTTGCATTGATTTCAAACCTAATTTAGACATTTTGGATAATTTGCCACTTTCCTCATGTTTCGATTACACAAGAAATGCTTGGAATTTAAATAATAATCAAAATACATAATTTCATTCATAATATAAATAAATTTCCCCTTAGAATATAACATCTAAATATAAATTGTTCGACGCAGAATGACCCTTGCTGTCCTTGTGCCATAAAAATATAATCAATCAACCATTCTAAATTTAAAGCTTTGCTATGTAACTGTTATTATGTAAGATATTATTACCCTTCTCAGGGATAACACAATTGCCAAATAATGGTTAACACACAAAGCCATCGAGGCGAGTTTTTTGTGAGGAATACTTATTACGATTAATAACTTTGGCGCCCACGTTTAAGCTCATACTAGAGCTTTTTGGTATAAGAGGAAAAGGAACATCGTCCCTGCCCTGGAGTCGAACAAAGGTCCCTCAGTTGAGCCCGGCGTGTCTTAACCACTTGACCAATGAGGACAGGAATAATGCTATGCTCCCTTTCTCCGTATGTAAGGATATAAGATATTATTTCTTGTCTCAGTGCTAACACAATTGCCAAATAACGGTCAACACATAACGACACTGGAACGAGATTTTTGTGGGGATTTTTATTACGATTATTAAATTTGATCAAAATATTTCATCATCAAATTTATTAATCGCAACTGCTATCCCCTTTCTTCTCAGATTTAAGGACTAAAATAGTTGAAATTTTTTCAGCAGATATCGAATACGTCAGCTGTTATTTTGAGGTGTGCTTGAAGCACATAGCTATGAAACCTGAGAAGCAATTTCTGAAATAGTTGATAATGTCGACTAGGAATAATTTTAATGGGACGGAATGGTTGAAGAAAATCTTTTCGTAAATACGACCTATGTCATTATATTTAGCTCCGCCCAATTATGTCGAACCTTATATATTTATAGATATTCCCAATTAAACTTCAATTGTTTCTAAGCTAAGCGTACGCAGTACGAAGTAGAATTTTTCTCAAATGTAAAAATATGAATTTGTATTTTTTCTGGTAGTACGAAAGACGTACCCTCTTTAATGAGAATTCTTGCATTTACATTCTTTCCACAGTTAAAGAATCCAGCTTTGACGTATAGCAACACAACGGGTATAGACGCGTAGTACAACAATCACGTCAAAACGTCACAAAAAATCACGTAAATTTAGAATAATCTAAATTTATAAAACCGCAGACATTACTTACGAAATAGCTTTAAATGAGGACCAGAAGGAATTCTAATGACGCAGAAAACTAATGTATCGATTCCAAGGGAACAATGCACGTCATTCGATTTGGTTCCACGTGTATTGAGTGTCACGAGGAGAATATCGGTGACTATAAAGAGGATTCACCATATCTGATGAAAAGAGCCACGTGCAAACGAAATAGCTATTATGAAAGCTTTTGTTTTAACGTTTTATAAATGAACAGTACCATACATTTTGTGAAAGTTTTGCTTGCACTTATGAATCCTGTGATTATGGGAATATTGATATATTAAATAATAATAATAAATTATAAATATAATTTAGTGAAAGTCTAATTTTTGAATAAAAGTTTTTCCTATATATTTTAAAGAACTTTTTTAAATCTTATTAATATAATTACTTAAGTGATTCTAGAACCATATAAATTTGCAAAAATAGCGAAGTTCAAAATAGTTACCTTCAGAGGTATCGGAAAATATAATAATAAATTTCTTCATTGTACGTTTGTATGTATAATATATTTTTCCTTTGGATTTTTAATTTATTTTTTCTTAAAACCGCATGTACACTCTCGCCATTTCTGGCGAAGAAAAATCCTTGCGCCATAAACATACAACCCCGACCAACCGACCATATAATAATCCAAATAAAAAGATCTTCCATCGACGATGATAAGCAATATAAGCTCTATGTGTAATACCATTAATAATAATTTCGAGAGCTAAATATATATTATATTTTAATTTCATGAAATATTAAGAATATTTTTGTATTTACACTGAAAACACAGCACAGAAATACAATTTAAAGCTTAATACCGCAATATTGCTAGCGAAAAGAAGACCCAAGTTATTCACAAATATTTTCTATTCGCTACACCTCAAAGTAATAATTATAAAACTTGACGTGATTTTTTTTTTATCTTTTAAGCAAGATCTTTATTCACTGTAAGATATTTTAATAAGATAGTAAGATATTTTTGTAAAATACCTCTCTCAGGGACAATTGGATAATTGTCAAATAATAGTCAACGCACAAAGCCACCGGGACGAGGGTTTGTTGGTTTTCGTGAGGGAATTTGTTATACAATAATTTTCGGCACCCTCGCATAAATAGTTCAACAGGAACTTTTTTTATTTTAGGAGAAAAAGAGGCGCCGTCCTCATCCTGGATTCGAACCAGGGTCTCTTCTTTGAGCCAAGAGTGTCTTGACCGCTAGAGGAATGAAGAATAGATCGTTACTCATGTTTAAGATGTTGGTTTGCGCATCTTCAAGGAAATAGCACAAGAAAAGGAAAAGAGGAGGCTTGATACATTAAAAGCAGCCACTCAGTAAAGACAATCGAAAATTTTTCTTCAATTATATTAAACGGTTGGCAATTTACCATATGCATACACTCAAAGCTACACGTTCTGAGAAAGTCCACTTTAAATTTTACAAGTACTTAAAAAAAGGCGGTACACATTCCGTACTTCTAAACACTGTGAGTTTATTTATTGACGAAATTAGCTTACGTTGGCTTTAAAATACGTATACTAGTATAAACATTTTTTTTTAATTGAACGTAATATCGATGTTTTGTCACATAGGAGTGAGAGACATTGATTGAATCAAAATCATAAATAATTGCAAAGAATCGATTGAGAATATATGGATGTCCATTTAAATAATACAGATAACATGCGTTATCGCAAATAATTTCAGCTATCAAATTCTTATTTGAATATTACATATCATGGCAGAAAATTCTAAAATGAAGTCCGTTACTTGTAAAAGATTCATTCTGTAAATGCATGATAAAAATTGCAGACTGTTGCTAATTATGTATAAATTTACACTTAAAGTACTGAACATTGGCTTACTGTGATTTTATATAACAATGCGAAATTTCATTGATTTCATGATAATCTAAATCAGTGTTTCTCATATGTTTTCCAGAAACCCAAGGTTCCTCAGCGACACATTACAGGTTCTGCCAGCAATTTGTTAAACATCACCAAAATTTTAAAAACAAAATAGGTGTGTGATCTCTAGTTTTCTCACCATGGCAGCTCCTTAGATAAGAATAATTAAGCATAATCTGTGCACCACGCAAAAACATAATATATTGTCTAACTTTTAATAACATTTTAATCCTTATTTTTATGTGTGGAAAAACTGATAAATTAGAGACAGTTTGGTTTTCCTTAACTTTTATTTTAAAATGGTTCTGTGGAAAGGCATATGGTGTCAAAAGTATTTTGTAGAATGAAATGTTTGAGAACCTCACTGAGTTAGGTTATAAAATCCTTCTCCTCTCAAACACACCATTTTTGATATTAAATGACCTTCGAGATCTTTCTCTTTAAACCTTTTTGCTTTTTCCTAGACTTTTTTTCTGATGTAAGGCTTTTAAAATCTGCGCCAAAAGCATCACAAGAATCCCATTTATTTTGTAAAGTTGAAGATCTTTCATACTTTTTCCAAAAATGCAAAAGAAAAAAGTTAAAATTCCAAAGCTCGAAACTAAAAGACGCCTTGCACGAAGAATTAAAGTCTCGAAAAGGCCCCACTCTCCTTTTCTTTTCTTATTCTCCTATCGTCGAATTCCGGATGAGCAGGTAGTAGATATATAGATGCTTGCCCATACCTCTTCCCTTCTTTTGTAGCCTTTCTACCGGTAATTCTTTTTGTTCCAATGGCGCTAAAAATTTTGCTTCATTCTTCTTAGCGCATTTCTCTTCTTAAACGACGAAGAATCGAATGAAGCGAACCAAATATCGTGAAGAGGGCAAATTCTTAAACTTGGAGAATGTATAGAAAAGGGAAAATCACCGCCAAACAGTGCATAAAAACTAAAAGGCCCCTTAATGGTTTTATAGTCCTTTGTGCTTTTTCCGGAGAACCAAGATTTCTTTGGTTACTTTGAGAACTTTGTTCGGCGAAGAGGTAATTAAAGGCCGGCAATCACGTATTTTTCTATAGCAATCGAAGAACGAATTTCTGATAAATTGGCATCTTCGTCTACAGGGATATAATTAACTTAAATTAATGTTTATCTGAAAGTGTGTGGACGAAAAAATTCACTATTGGTCTAAGTTTTAAATTATTAACTAAAGAAGAGACTTCCTTCGAATGCATTTTGCAACGGTTACAGGTTTGTACTAGATCATTCACTAAGTGGTCTTCAATATTTATTGTTACCTTGATGAGGGAATTACCTTGATGAATATGGATGGCTTTAATTTGAAATATTTTATTATATGCCATGTTCCTCCGTAAATTATTCATCCACTGGTTGCATATATATTTGTATATGTAAAATATTTGTAAACCTTCGCCACAATTTTCATATGATGCTTTTATACAATATTCGCCATGTTTCCCCTAACAATACGACTATCCACTACAATTCTAATTCAAAAATACGTTTCGACTTACTATTTATGATATTTTTGATAATTCCCCCAGCACAATACCTATTCATTAAAATTTTCATAAAATTATTCCCTTTTTATTTAAAATTATATTTCATTTAAAATTTTATCAAATCTGTAACATGTATGGCACGTTTCTCCCAACAATACCTATAGGTTAATTCCATATCATCATCATCATTTTCAACCATTATCCGTCCACTGCTGGATGAAGGTCTCTCCAAATGCTTTCCACACAAGTCTATCCTGAGCAATTCGCTTCCACCTTGCGTTCACCCCAATCTCTTTTCTTATTTCATCCACCAATCTAGTTTGAGGACGTTTTCTGGGTCTTCGGTGGTTTCTTGGAATCCAGTTGAGAATTTCAGTTGTACATCATTGATCAGTTCTTCTTGCAATATGTCCAACCCATCAGCATTTCAGCCTTTTTACTTTAACGATGGTGCCCTCTACTCTAGTTTTCTCTCTCACCCAAGTGTTTCTTTTTCGATCTCTCCTAGTTATTCCAAGCATGCACCTCTCCATACTCCTTTGGGTTGTCTGTAACTTCAGTATTGCTGCAATTGTTAAATTATATGTCTCTGATCTACAAGAGAGGACTGGCAATACACACACTGGTTGAAGATCTTTCACTTTAAGCAGAACGGCAATTACACCTTCAGGATAAAACTGTGATTCCAAAAAGTTTTCCTCGCCCATTCTTGGCGGAAACAGGCTTTGGGACGGGCAGAGCGCCATGTTCCCAAGCCTCTTTTTACATCACTTCTTAATGTGCCATGTCTAGAAACTTCCTGACAATGTGACACGTGTTTAGGATTGTGGCTTTTTGTATTTCAATGTAGGTGTTTGGGTCAATGTTGAGTATCTCCAAATTCGTCGCAAGCGTTTTTGGTACTATCCCTGTTGCTGAGATGACTAACGGGATGATGAGGATCTTTTCCATACCCCATATATCTCGTACTTCATGTCTGAGATCTTGGTACTTGGTGATTTTCGTTGTGTAGGTTGTCTGTATGTTATTGGTGTTGGGTACTGCTATGTCGATTAAGTACGTGGTCTTATTCGATTTATCGACGAGGGTTATGTCAGGACGGTTATGTGGGACTGTCTTGTCTGTTATGATTGCTCTATCCCAGTAAAGCTTGTGTGTTTCGTTCTCATGCACGGTCTCTGGCTCATATTTGTAGTACGGGCATTTTTCTGTCAGAAAGCCAGCATTCGCTGCCAATTTCTGGTGGACTATTTTCGCTACTTGATCGTGTCTATGTTTGTAGTCTGACTGCGCAAGGATCTTGCATCCTGCCATCACGTGTTGGATTGTCTCCGATGCCGCATGACAGTGTCTGCATTTGTCGCTTTCTATATCTTTTCTCTGGATGAATTTCTGATTGTTCCTTGTTGCGATCACTTGGTCTTGGATGGCTAGCATGAATCCTTTGGCACTGAGCTCCACACAACTAATACAATAGCTGACGCCTTCAACGAACTTTTTGCAAACGATCCCCCCCTCCCAACAGTAGTCCCACTCCCCCGCACCGCTCAGAAGTATTTGAACCCTTCCCCGCCGCCGGGTCTTCTTTCTTCCTTAAACCATTGAGCAGAAACGAGGTCAAGCCTTCTATTAATGCTCTTAGTTCCAAGTCCACAGGTCTCGATAATATCCCGCCGCATATTGTTAAAGCCAACCCAGATTTCTTTGCAAATGCTATTGCGCATTTAATCAATATCAGCTTCAATAAGGGTATTTTCCCCTCGAAGCTTAAGATGGCTAAAATTATTCCTATATTTAAAAAAGGCGACCCATCTGACATTCAGAATTATCATCCTATTTCTATCCTTCCAGTTATTAGCAAAATTTTTGAAAAGGCTTTACACAGTAGACTTGAATCATATTTCGAAAGTAAAAACTTACTTTACAAACATCAATTCGGCTTTCGAAAACACAGGTCAACAACTACCGCCCTCCTTAATATCAAAGAGATGATTTCTGACGAAATAGACAAAAGCAATTTTGTAATAGGAATGCAAATAGATCTCCAAAGAGCGTTTGAAAATGTTAAGCATGACATTTTACTGACGAAATTAGAACGGTATGGTATTCGGGGTACACCTCTAAAATTACTGAACAGCTACCTTTTCAATAGGCAACAGCAAGTTTTCATAGGTAAAACTCCCTGAACTCGCAAAACTATTTCTGTTGGTTGTACCACAAGGAAGCTGTTTAGCTCCGCTATTCTTCCTTCTTTACATCAACGATTTGCCCCAAGCTGTCCTGAATAGTCAGCTGTTTCTTTATGCTGACGACGCGACACTTCTGGTATCGGGAAAAAATATCGAAGAAACAGTGCAAAAAGTCAACCAAGATTTAGATAACATTTCACGTTGGCTTTACGTTAACAAACTAGAGCTAAACATTGCAAAATCTAACTACGTTATCTTCCATTCCCGGCAAAAAATATTACCTAACAGTTCTCCTATTACTTTCCGCAACTCCATCCTTCAGGAAACGAAATCAGCCAAACTTCTTGGAGTAATTTTCGATTCAAATTTAACCTGGAAAGAACACATTAACGATCTCACCAATTCTCTTAGCAGTCTCCTGGGAATTTTTTCGAAACTCAGACATGTCGTTCCTCAATATATCCTAATGATTCTTTACTATTCTTTATTTTATTCAAAACTTACCTACTGTCTTGAGGTCTGGGGAATCACATATTTTACTTCCCTTAGGCAATTGATAGGAACGCAAAAAAAAAAGCTTATGCGAATAGTTAACTTTGCAGGCTTCCATGAACACGCTGGCCAACTTTTTAAATTATGGCGCATTCTTCCTTTCACTCTCTTAGTAAAATATAAACTTGCACTCCTTATGTACAAAGTCACAAAAGGTGACCTAGTTTTACCTTTCTCCATCTCACAGACGACACATGATTACAATACACGTCACCAGGACGATATCAGGCTACCGCGGACTCGCACAAACTATAAAACACACAGTGTCTCCGTTACGGGTTCTAAAATCTGGAATTCGATTCCCCAAGATTTAAAAGCTCTGTCTTTTCTCACCCTTAAAGCCAAAATCTTTGATTAGTACTTAAATCAAGTATGCTCTGCCTGCTACTTCTGCCTTCCCACTCTTTCCTTTTAGTTTTCAGTTCTTCCCCCTCCTCTGCTCTCCCTGCTCTTCCTTTTCCATTTTTCTTTTGTCTGCCTTTCCCTTTAAAAGTCCTTTAAAACTGCACCCGCAACGGTCAACTCAAAATTCATTTACATTTTTCTACTATTTTTGTTTCTCCTACTTCTTCTCTCGGTCCAGGCTACAAGGAAAAACATTCTTACTCTGCAGCCCACAAAGATTCCACCTTTGGACTTCAACCTTCACTTGTAACGTCTTCGAGTCAAGACTCTGCTCATAAACTCTGTAAATGTGATACACCTGCGAATGTAAATCTCTTAATAACAATGCGGATTTGTACGCGCGAATCAATATCGTTATTGTTTCTTGTTGAATACGAGAAATCCCGTGCTCTGTCCCCCGGAAAGAGAGCCCCGTTACTAGCATCGCTACTGCTCTCTTTCCATTTCCCAAGCAAATCGTTTGTATGGTCTCCTGATGTACATAATAATAAGGAATAAAGTATTACTTACTTCATTTCTGTCTCTGGCTGCAGAGTGCCTTTGGCCAGGCAAGAATTTGATGCCTTCTTGTCAACGTGTGGTTGTTGTAAGTCATTGTAGTGCCTGCCATGTAATGGTTTTCCGGCCCAAGTTCTCAGTTTCTGTTCGTTGGCTGTTTCGAGGACACGCTCTTCGGTACTACACAGGTTTAGTGGCGTGTAATTTGCATCTGCTTGTATTATGGCTTGGATGAGTGGCGATCGGGGACTCTTCAACTGGAAGTATTGCCTCATGCTCTGGATCTGCTTGTCATGTAAGTCTTTGAGGTCCGCTTGTCCGCGTCCTCCTTCTTCCCGGGGTAGTGTTTGCCGTTCAATTGCCGTTGCAGGGTGTAGTTGTCCGGCTCTTCTCTGGATGGTTCTCATTTTCCGCTGGAGTTGTTCTAATTCAGTGTTGGACCATTTGATGATCCCGAAGGAGTAGGTGAGCACTGGTACCGCATATGCGTTAATGGCTTGCGTGGTGTTCTTCCCGCTCAGTTTCGTCTTCACAATGCTTCTAAGTCTTTCTTGGAATGCTTGCGTGAGCTGGACTTTGACTTTCTTGTGCTCCTGCTGCCGTTTTTGCATTATCCCTAGGTATTTGTAGGTTTCGCCCTCGTCCAAGGTCTTCAGTAGTCTCCCGTCTTCGAGTTCGATGCCTGGTAAATCTTCTTTGCTATTCTTCTGTATTTTGCACTTATCGAGGCCGAATTCCATTCCTATGTCCTTGGAGAATGTCTCTGTTATACTGATGAGTTGTCGGAGTTGGGTGATTGTTGGCGCGTATAGCTTGATGTCATCTACGTACATGAGGTGGGAGACTTTATGTAGGTTTCTCTTGTCTTTCTTCAGCATGTATCCGTATTTACTTGTGTTCAGCATCCTTGACAAGGGGTTTAACGCCAAGCAGAACCACTGGGGGCTTAGTGCGTCTCCTTGAAAGATTCCGCGGCGGATGGGGATCTCGGCCGTTTCTATTTTACTGTCTGGCGTGTTTAGCTGTAACCGGGTTCTCCATTGTTTCATGCTGCTCTGTAGGAATCGGATGATTGAGGGATGCACTTTGTATATGCTGAGTATTTCAAGGAGCCACGAGTGCGGAACAGAGTCGAAAGCCTTCTTGTAGTCTATGTATGCGGTGTTGAGTTTTCGCTTTTGTTTTCTTGCTTGTTCCAGGATAACTGAGTCGATGGTAAGCTGCTCTTTACATCCCAGAGTCCCTTTCTGGCATCCCTTTTGTTCTTCCGTCATTAAGTTGTTGCTTTCGCTGTGCCGGCTTATTTTTTCAGAGATGCACCCCGTGAGTATCTTGTACAGGGTGTTAAGGCACGTAATGGGTCGGTATTTCGCTGGGTTACTGGTATCCTGGTCCTTCGGTAGGAGGTAAGTTATTCCCTTGCAGAGGAATTCAGGCATTTTGCTGGGGTCTTCAATTATCGCCGTAAGTTCCTTGGCTAATGGGCCATGGGCGCTGGTAAATTTCTTGTACCAGAAGTTGTGTATGCCGTCAATACCGGGTGCTTTCCAGTTGTGCGTACGTTGGATTACCTGCTGGAGTTCCTCTATCGTGATGCCCGTGTACTCCATCTCCTCTATTCCTCTCGTAGCCTCCATTTCTTGCTGAATCCAGGGGGCGCTTTTGTGCTGTACTTCATTGGACCATAGTGTCTTCCAGAAGGTCTCTATTTCTGCTGGCTTTGGGGCTTCGTACTTGTCTTTGTTCGCTGGGGTCTCTCGAAGCTTCCTGTAGAAGGCCTTCTGGTTTGCTTGGAATTGCATGTTCTGTTGTTTTCTGTTGGTATAGTCTTTGTATCTTCGGAGTCTTCTGGCGTATACACCCAGTTTTTGTTTGAGGGTATCCAGATATTCGCTGATGTGTTTATTGGGCTCTTCGTGTCTTGTATGAATCCTATTTCTCTTAAGGGCCATCTTCACTTTCCTCACTAATTTCTTACTCCTATTTCCCTGCATGTACTGGGTTATTCGCCCTATGCTGCTGCGGAGCTCTTCTATTCTTTTCTCCAGTCTCACTTGCCATGGTGGTTGGGCTTTGTTTCCTCTGTTACTTCGGCCTTCGTTCCTTACTTCGTACCCATTGGCGCGTGATGCCGCTACTGCTGCACAGTATATGGCGGTGTGTATTTCCTGTAGGGAGTTGTGGTTCTGTAGGTGTAGTGGTAGAGTATGTTCATTGAGGATCTTGGTTGCTTTGCAGAGTTTCCAAGATGCCGGTTGGCGTGGTATTCTTGGCCTTGTTGCGGCATCCGAGCCTTCATATTCCGCCAGGGCACATTGGAAACCTTCTTCCATTTTCTCCACGTCCCTCCTCTCTTCTTCTTCTATGCTTGGTTGGAGCGGTTCTCTTGCGCTACTAGCTGGTGCTTCAGGGTTGGCCACACTGGTTGAAGTGTTTGCCAGGTCATTGGCGACTTCATCTCTTAACCTTTGTAGTATGGGCTCTGCTAAGAGATTTCTGGTTATTATGTTCCTGCGTTGGGTTGTTATCCTTTCTATACTGATGTCCAGGTGTGGGTACTGTTGTGCGAATTTGGCGTGAAGTGTGGGTCTGTAATTTGTCATGTCTGTTTCCAGCTTTGTAATCGTATAGTAGGTGCGCATGATGTAGGTGTTCATATCTATTGTCCATGACATGCGCTGGCGTGGTCTTTCAGCCCTAGTGGTTGCACCTATACTAGGCTGCAAAGCACTTTGGGCTGTGTTGGTTCTAGTAGCCGTACAGTTGGAGGCGCCGCTACAACCGCCGACACCTCCAAGGAGAGACTGTTGCATATTTTTCGAACTGGCCCCTCTGCTTAAAACTCGAACGCGGTTCTGATTTAAGAGCGAGACAACCGATGCTCCATTCATATTTTCATTATGGTTCATATCATCAGAGTCTGAGATAGCCTTTTTCACGTCGCTGGGTTACCGATAGTTATCCCAACGGCGTTCCGGATGCTGGCATGTCGTCAGCAGGCTACAAATCCGGTTTTAATGGCCCAATGGTATTTTTATTCATTATTAATACTTTCACCGATCAAGACATCGCGCCATGAGCGTAGTAACGCTAGCTTTTTTTCCCATACCTGTGCGGGCCACTTCGCCACTGATTCCAAATATGTTGCCAGAAAGACCCGCCGTTGCCATGGCCTAACTGGAAGGAGACCCACACGCTGAACGTATGTGACGATGTGTGGAACCGGCCAGGCCAGTAACCTAGTGTCCTACCCCGCCTTCAAGTGGTGCAGGCTGAGCTTTCTATTTATGTGGCAAATTAATATTTGCTGCACGGATAGAAAGGCGGAAGGGGAGGGCTAATTCACCAACCCGTCTAGCCAGCGTGGTGAAATTATGGCTAATTCCTCCAATATGCTAATACACCAAAAACCATGGCCCCTAGTCTCCAGGTGCTGGAGTGCTCCTGATCAAGGCAGCGGTCAGTGTGGCATGAAAGCAGGGGGTGCTAAGAATCACTGGAATGGCCCAGGCTGCCGTTTGTTATTGACCTTGGCAACGTATAATGGACGATCCCTTGCTTCTGAAGCAAAACTTCAAGAATTGGAAGAAGAACTTGACAAGATCAAATGGGACATTGTAGGACTCAGTGAAGTTAGAAGAAAAGGTGAAGAGTTGGTGGAACTTAAAAGTGGACATTTGTTTTATTATAGAGGAACGGAAACTGGAAGAACAAGTGGTGTTGGCTTCTTAATCAACAAAAGAATTAAAGACTACCTTCTTGAAGTCGAAAGTAAAAGTTTCATTGGCAATAAAAAGCAGCATGAAGAAAGGAAGAGCCCCTGGTGATGATGGTATTACATTAGATATCCTAAAAGAAGCTGGAGAATATGTAGAAGACATACTTGCAAAATTCTTTACCAAATGTCTTAACAGCGGTAACATACCAAACCAATGGGATTCTGCAACAGTAATTCTTTTGCATAAAAAAGGTGATAAAGAGGATTTGAAAAATTACCGACCAATTAGCTTGTTACCTGCTATTTATAAAATCTTCACAAAAGTGCTAACACATCGCCTGCAGAAAAAATTAGATGCAGCTCAACCAAGAGAACAAGCTGGATTTCGAAGTGGATTCAGTACAGTGGACCATATTCAAGTATTAAGAGAATTAATTGAAAGAACACATGAATATGAACTTCCATTGTGTGTGGCATTTATTGACTATGAGAAGGCCTTTGACTCTATTAAAACATCAGCAGTCATCAACTCTTTAAGATCAGCAGACATCGAGGATGTGTACATTGACATGGTGAAATGTGTGTATAAAAATGCAAGTGCAAAATTTCGGTTACATAAAGATACCGAAGCTATCAAAATTGGTAAAGGTGTGAGGCAGGGAGATACCATTTCTCCAAAACTTTTTACTTCAGCTTTACAGATGATTTTTCAGCAGATAAATTGGAATGACAAGGGAATAAAAATAAATGGTGAATATTTAAATCATTTGCGGTTTGCTGATGACATTGTTATTTTTTCAACGAACCCATCAGAACTCCAAGACATGGTACAGGAGCTCTCAACTAGAAGTAAAGAAGTTGGACTCAAGATGAACCTACAAAAAACTAAGATCATGTTCAATAATTTCGTAGAGGAAACAAAAATACAAGTTGACAACATTGAGCTAGAAATTGCTGATTCATATATTTACCTTGGCCAGCTGATTTCAATGGATGGCAACATTATGAAAGAACTCAACAGACGTATTAAACTTGGCTGGAGTGCATTTGGAAGAAACAGTTTTATCCTGAAGGGGAAATTGCCTTTGTGTCTAAAAAGAAAGGTCTTCAACCAGTGTGTATTGCCAGTCCTCTCTTATGGATCAGAGACATGGAGTCTAACAGTTGGAGCAATACGAAAGTTACAGACAACGCAAAGGAGCATGGAGAGGTGCATGCTTGGAATAACTAGGAGAGATCGAAAAAGAAACACTTGGGTGAGAGAGCAAACTAGAGTAGAGGACATCATTGTTAAAGTAAAAGGGCTGAAATGGCGATGGGCTGGGCATATTGCAAGAAGAACTGATCAACGATGGACAACAGAAATTCTGAACTGGATTCCAAGAGACCACCGAAGACCTAGAAAACGTCCTCAAACTAGATGGGTGGATGAAATAAGAAAACAGGTTGGGGTGACGTGGAAGCGAATTGCTCAGGATAGACTTGTGTGGAAAGCATTTGGAGAGACCTTCATCCAGCAGTGGATAGATAATGGTTGAATATGATGATGATATATATATATATAAAAGGATTTCCAGAAAAATCTGATTTTTTTAGTCACAAAAAATATTTAGTTTAAAAGTCACCTGCAGACGGCGGTAATACGTAAAGTTTTCAGCAGAAGTATGCAATGCAAGCTTGCAAAAATAGTCTCTATGTTCACGGACTGTTTATTCCAATCTAACAATACCGTCTCATTGGAGAATATTATCCTTGCCAGTTTAAGCGCTTCTTGTGAAGTTCTTCTACCTGAATGTTCTATTAAATATAGAAGCAACTGCGTTGCAAAAATGTTACACGGTGAAACAACTGAAGACGAGAAATGTCCACATGTCTTGTTCGCCTTAGTTCTGTCATACAATGTTTTGGAAATTATATTGCACAATAAGAAATTGATGGAACGCATAGTTGTTCTGTTTATTGTATTTTGGAATTGTCATCGCCATTTGTAGGTGATTTTTTGAACTAAACATTTTTTGCTACTAAAACAAATCCGATTTTTCTAGAACAATTTCCGGTGCAAACCGTACTTCTTTATAATTATTTGTTTCCTTTTATGATATTTTAAAGATTTTAGGAATATTTGATGCACTCGATATATTTACAGATTCAAAGGCATATTGTTTTTAAACTGCTATTACAATTGTCATAATATTTTTATAAAGTTTGCTTATTTTTAATCATTGTATGTTTGATAAACAATATTCTTTTAAACAATATTTCTGTGTTGAATTAAAATTCTCACATCTTATGTTTTAAAATGGAAAGTCTCGAAGCGCTTAAATGGTAACAAAAAAGATAACTATTTAATTGAAGATTTATGGATTTTCCTGCACAGTGTTCTCGGAAACCATAATGTCGCCCCTTTTTTTATTCAGAATATACAAGCAACTGTCCTTATCTTTTGTTTTAATTGCTATCAGCTATTAATCATTAAAAATAACTTTCTTAATTACTCGTTTGTGTCAATATTGATTTGTAATTAGTTCACTACTTCAAATAACGATAACAATAAATAATTCATCTTTAATAAGTGTGTTTCCTCTCTAAAAATAACTTAATTTCCAACATTTTTCATTTCGGAAAGGGGGAACGTTAAAGCAGATGCCAAACATTGATATTTTTAAAAAGACGAAACGAGAACTCCGTACAAATGATGTTAAAAAGATCAATTTACCTAAAATATACATAAATTGCTTCGGAGAATAATAGCATTTTGGTTAATTAAGCTGAAAAAAATATTTGTTCTCACCAAAAACGCCCGACCGATGCAATCAAAAATGTACTGTGACATAGTTTTAGCCTGAAGAAAAAGGATGGTGAAACCGTTTATTTTAATTTCGTAAAATGAAAGCTAGCCAATTATGTCTAAAACAGAGAGCTGAAATACGATAGTAAAATTGCTGAAACCCAAACTTTCCCCTTATTATTTTTTCTTACATATCAATGCATAGCTGCGTTGTAAAAGGCAATTAATATTTCGAGAACGCTGAAGTTCAAAAACTTATTCAAAATTGCACATTAATGAGAAGTTCTTTTTCAAAACAACTGAAATAGAATTTCCATAATTCGAAATTTTCGCTCAATTACAGCGATTTCAATACTACTAAAATCATATTGTATTTTGATAATTTAAAAATATGTATCTCGCTCGAACTAAAATCCCTTTCACTTGAATTTCAAATAAACGAGATTCCACTGCATATGGAAGCATTGTATACGTTCCAACTACCAATGATAAAGACAGAAGTACTTGTCCATAAATACAAAAAGTGTAAATCAACCAAGAGCGTAGCATAGGGGTTGGCAAGAATTTTCTAGCCTTTCTAAATGAAATTTTATAGGCTGTTTTAAAAAATTTCAGAGCTAAATCTTGGAAAACGGAACTGAGATATCTCATCAATTTCGGCCAATCGTCCGAATTATCTGATTGCGCCCTTGAATTCAACCCATTTTTAAAATTCGACTTAATATAAAGAAAAAAAAATATTATATCACAAATTCTGTATTTTGAAAATATAAATCCTGGATTTGGTAAAAATATCATTAAATTCATATATGAAAATTTATATTTTCACATCGCAGTATCCATATTTTCGGTCGAATACTGTCAGAACTTCATAAGAGTTAGAAGTAAATATTTCGTTCTATAAGTTATTGAACATTAGAAAAAAATGATCACCTGTTTAGCATTTTATAGCAATTAATGCTTAGTTAATTTGATTTTATGGAAAGCATATTTACTATTTTATCAAAACATCTCTGTGCAGGAGAAGATGCGTTTAAAAATGGAGCAAATTTTCAGTTCAATAAAACAAGGATAATTATAAACAATGATGAATGAAATGAAACCTAAATAACCGCAATAAGTTTTTTGTTTATAACCGTATGTGAAATAAATTGTTTCTTTGAAAGATACAAAGTTAAATTTTCGAAACGCTGATTGTGAAATTATAATATTTTGTATTTTTCAGTAGTTGATTCTTTCAAAAATATAGGCATATAGACAAAAGTATTCAGAGAAAATAATAAAAGGGAACAATGTTTTTGTCCAACTGATATTAGCATACTGCCAACCCACGTCTTTTCGATTTGCAGCCTCAACCTCTTGTATTAATCGTTTTGAATATGGTTTTCACCAGATACTTTTAAATTCCAGCACTGGAGAATCTCTCCATTCTTTAACGGAGGTTCTTCTTTCCGTATATATTCGTCAAACTCATCAATTAATAATCGACACGACGTTGCGGCACGTTTCACACATGCTTTATTTAAACAAAATTTAAACTCAGCATTTTCTTTTCATTATGAAGATAACTTATATTAAAAATTTTGAACTTTGCAAACTTTGCAGTAAATAATATTGTTAAAACATGCTGAAATATACAGGGATTCCTACCTAAAGAAACAGTGTCACATTACAGATACTGCATTATTGTCTAGCACAGGGATCGGCAAAACATTTGAATCGGAACCTGTCCTTCACAACTATTTAAAAATAATTTGAGAGCCGTAAACATATTACTACAAATAAGAAATTGTTTGAAGTAATATTAAAATGAAAGACAATAATAATTGTATTATTATTAAATGAAGAAAATTCGCAGATTCTGTGAAATGTTTACCTTTCGAAAACTCCCGGCTGAAAAGACGTTCTAGACACTAGAAAACCTTTTTAACCAGAATTTTTCAGGATACTAAACATTTATCCTCCTTAGGAAGGTACGAGTTGGGCGGCCGCCCAGGACCGCCAAAAAAGTGTGGTGCAAGCACCAAAAAATCAGATTTTAGCGGCCCCATATACTTTCGACAGAGTATTTGGTCAACTCACCTTTTGTGTGTGTGACGTCATACTTCCCATAATGCAGCTTTTAAATGGTGGTCGAAATAAATACATATGTTATTAGTCAAATGCCTTAGCACTAGCAGCCTAAGAACATTATCATGTTTGTGGTTCTGGCCATATGTCCACTACAGGAACCCTTGTTTCCGAAACTTGGCTGCATAAAAAGCTAGAAAAATTACTTTGTAAGTTCTAATATTATAAAACAAGCGGCTTTGTTCGTTGAGAAACTTTTCATTAATTCGTTATAATTATAATAATTAGAGTAATAGTAAATTACAATGATTCGTATTTTATTTAATTTTTATCCCCTATTTTCAATTCAACTTCATTATCTTACCTTTACCTACAGCGTTTTGACCAGTGAAGAACTTTATTTTGTAAAGAACAGAGCCTTGTGTTACGTTGAAACATTTTTAAGGGTCGCTAAAATCTGCTCTGCCCAGGGTCACTAACACCGTAAGTGAGGCCCTGACACTAAAGTTACGCAAGAAACCTCCAGAAGTGCAATGAAGACACTCTTCAGTAGACGCTATAAATGGTAATGAATGACAGTGGCCTAAATATAAAACCTCTTGAACAGACAGTTCGATCAAATATTTTATTTGTATTGTCAGCAAACTCCTTATGCACTCGAAACCGCATATATGCAAATGGACGCAGCAATGAAATTCTACGTATATAAGAGGCTTTCGTATATAAGCGGGTTTTACATAAAAGCGGTATTCTCTGAACTATAGCATGCAAATAATTTGCTCATTAAATTTTTAATGAATTTTATTATTAAATTAGATATTCTTATTTCTAATTTTATAAATCATACACATTATTTATTTCAATATTTATAATGCACAGTACTATTAATAAATCTATTAATAAAAATAACAGGAAGTAATGTAGTAGTGCTTACATAAACACCTGTACTGCATGAGTGGACAAATTACAACCATATTCTTTTGTTATTTATATCTTTGTCTTATTATTTGATGTCAAAAAATTTAAAATCACCAATTTCTGACCAATATTTAAGCAAATTTGTCGTTTCTTTTCATCTGCCATGTTTGCAATAAATATAAACCGAAAAGTGCAAAAGAAGAAAGCAAAAAACTTGCAAATAGACTAGAAATGTTTTAGACCAATAAAACAAGAGAAGCGTAATTTACTACGCCAGTTTCAAAAGCAAATTTTGATAGTGATTCCCAACACAGACATGTACGTCTACAAATGCAATTTATTGTACATATGACTTATTTAATGTAATATATAAACATGTCTTTTCAGATTGTACGCATTATATGTTTCTTGTGAGAAATAAAATCTATTTGTCTATTATTATTATTAGAAAGCGGGGGGAGGGGTTTGGAGGGGAGGCCTAAACGAAGTCATGAATAAACTGATAAGTGGAACTTTGACAAAAGTTGACAGCCGTTTTTGATTAGGAAAGTCAATCCTTAAAAATAAGGGTTGCCAGCTACACATTTATGGTGGATGAAAACTTTCTCATAAAGTTTGTTGGCATATATTTGGTTTAAATTCCATAATAAAACATAAGCTTGGCTGCAAAAACACTTGTATACACACGGTTTTTGCATGTATAAAATCGCAATTAAGCGGGTTTAGATAACATTAAAAAGATAAGAGAAAATTTGAAGCTCGATATTTTTTGCATATATGCGAGTTGCATATAAGCGCTTTTGACTGTATTATGAAACGACATAAGACACGGCTTTTTAAATTGGCTTTCAGAAAATGTATATTGCGTTTTAATTATGAACTTTTAGGTTATAACTAACAAAGGCAGATATTAATAATTATATACGGTAGTTTGAACCCCGGGGGGGGCCCCCCTCAAATATAAATATTATTTAAAGTGTTCTTCAAAGGTAAAAATCTTGAGAAAAGCTGGTCCACAACGTGTTTATACCTTTTGCGCGTCGGGTGGAAAGTCATGCAATGCCATCAAATACTCATTTTATACCTGGTAAAGAATGAAATAATTTTACGTGACATTGAACAGCGTAAATAAATATTTCAAAGTTTTTGTGAACAAAAGGTATACAAGTATGCGCATAAAGGAAGGAGAATGTATTATTCATTAAGTACCTTTTAAAAATGCTAAATAGCAGTACTTTACCCCGTTCGATAAATTTTCTTTCAGATGGTTAAAGTAATTGGAAAAAAAAGACATGTCACACGAACTCCTTTTCTAATGAAGCCATCAATTTACTTTTTGCAGTTGCGTATTCGATAATTAAAATGGATTGCTTATTCATTCCTTGATTACTTTAATCGAATTGAATGCAATTTAAGGGCCATTCTTAATGGACATACTTTTTTATTTTCGACGTTTTTATCCAGATTTAATTATGTCAAATAAACTTTCTTTTCACAAATAAGAAACAAACTTGGCTGTTTCATTTTAGTCTGCAGTAGTTTCAGACCTTTGATTAAGAAACAGGGAGGTGTAATACAAACGGACTGTAATTTTGTGAATAGACAGATTTAGTTTTAATGAGAGTTGATAAAATTAATTAATGCTCTAAATGATTTCCGTAATCATGCTTTGCACGAAAAATAATTAAACTGTTCTTGTCACTTCATTTCTATTGGTTCAGATAGCTCTTGTCACCACTTTCTATGTGCAGATATGTTAAGTCAATATGTTTCAATGTGAACAGACAATATTTTTTGTGTAACTTATTATAGAGTTAATATATCTTTAATTATAATAATTATGACGTCATAGCTTCCATACTTTTTCATTGGTCGATAATGATGTTCCTAATAATTACCCTGGTAAAACGACTGAAGAAACTATTCCATTAAGGAGTTGTAAGGATAGAAATATAATAAGTACAATTATTTAAAACACTTTTTCATTTGGTTTAGTAGAATAGCTATGTATATATATCCTAAGAGGCGTAGAAAACTAGCTATATTCATAGTTGAAGTAGCCAATATCCTTATTAGGATAAACAAGGGATTTAGTATTATTGTGCTAAATTGGTAATCGACCTGAGGGCAAATTAAACATTACAAACCCTTGTATAGGGTAATTAATAATTCATGCCACAATTCGACGTTTATCTAAAGGTAAAAGATGATGGAACCATATTATGGAACATTCGAAAAATTTCATAAATACTACCCAATAACCTCAGTAAATTTGAAATCTGATTTTAGGACACAAAATGCTACTATAAAAAAAAAGCATTGAACTCTCCAGAATATCAAAAGAAAAACTTTAATCTACTATAATAAAAATTATGTTGAATAAATCATAGTATTTTGTGTATACCAAATATTTTATCAATGTTGTTAATAATAAAAATAAATCTATTCATTTTTAACAGCATGGAATTCTGTTTTTGAAGTAAGATAAAAAATATTTAAGTGTCCATTTCTTATTTTAAGTGCATAGTTTGTAGCTTTCAGTGCATATAAGCACGCATATATTTTTGGTTTACAAGCGCATATAATCTGTGCGGAATCTTTAACAAAACTTTCATTTAAAACTTAGTATGATTAAAAATTTATTAAAACCGAAAACAGACTATTTTTAGAAACTATAATAAAATCTGTAGAAATGGAAAGTAAATACACGGACATTTACACCCATATAAATCTTATCCAGCCTTTCTTGCTTATCGTAACAGTAGGCGTATAATTTTCCTGTAGTGGGCGTATAATTTTCCTGTAGTGGGAATATTAACTTTACGGTAGATATTTTACCAGCTAAACGAAAGAATTCACCTCTCTTAAGCTTATCCCTTGGCAGGTATTACGCCTGCTACTACTACAGAGCTATGGGAATGAATCTAACAGTGTACAAGTACATCGAGAATTAAACCATTTTTCTACATAGCAGAACACATTCTATCTTCCACGTCATCGCGGCTTTGCAAACAGCACACGGAAATTACAAATTTCCAGAAGTTTACCCTCCCAGTTTTTAATCGCATCTAATGCTGCTTAAAACATTTGCGTTAAGGATATATAGTAGATTATGTCGGACTATTTAATATATAATTTGATGTTTAGAGCAAATTGTAACGTAGATGTATGAAACATAGGATCTCTGTTTTCCTTCTGTTGATGAATCTGTGGACTGCCCACCCGTATAGGTTAGCGAAAGGTTAAGTCGTTTTCGAGTCAATTTTATTCACGTGATATAACTTCTAATGCCGGGAAAATTGACTTCCGCAATTCTTGCAAAGTGTGCAATTGTTGTTAAGAATTAAATTGATCGTAAGAATATACAGCAGAACTGACTCATTATATAACTTCCTTGTAATAAGTTAATTGGGCGTTTCTATTCATTTGAAAAACAATCGGAAGACTGGGTGACAATTACTTGAGAAATCTGATGATCTAATATTATATTTCCACACACATTAACTGTGATGTAAAATTGCATATTTCCTCCTTAACGGATTATAAACACCCCCTTTCCCTTTTTTTAAAAAAAAACCAAGCATTTCAGCAATATCTTTTAGATTTGTGACGGTCTTTAGTTTCATATACGTTGTTTTCGTTAATAATGTTAAGATGTTATTTTACTATATGTACGTCTAAATATTGCAATAACCTTTTGGTTCCTTCCGATAGCATGCGCGTTCACAGTCTGAATAGTATTTAGCCAATGCTACCCAGGTTGATATCGATTTTTAATTTGTAAAATCTATGTATACATATATATATCAGGGGCGAATATTCCGGATGTGCTAGGTGTGCGGAGCACACCCACAGAAACAAGCAATATCACCGATATTACATTATTATATCTGTAAATTTATTTCTATTAAAATCTCCCACAATTTAACTCAAAATTATATAATTTTGACTTAAATTGGTAATAAAATTTTAAATTTGTAATGAAATCCCACGTTCCGATGAGGAAAATAAACAATTAAGATGTTTCTATGCGGAAACATGTATATTTTGCTGTCGCTTCTATTTTAGTACAGGAGAATAGTTCGGCAACCTTTGCCTGGCGTCCTCTAACACTCGAGAATGACGCCTCTACATTGGTTCTGGGCGATACTTGAACCGTCCTTCAAGCGAAATTCGCGTCATTGGCGTTAAGTTGGCCGGATTTTAGCCAACTCCGCTTAGTTGCTGCGCTATTTGAAAGGCTCAAAAATATACATTTTGTAGTGAACTATTTACATTAAAAATTATTAATAAGTTGAATAAAAATAAGAAATTGAAATAATATAATTAAATTAAGTGATTATTAAATCGTATGATTATTAAATTCATATGAGTATTTAATTGCATGATTATTAAATAGTATGATTATTAAATCAAGTAATAATTAAATTAACAAATAAAAATAAAATAAATTAAGTGTATATAATAATACCAGGAATTGCAGAAAAATTAATATGACGCGCAAATTTGGTAACCCTGTATGCAGTGATAAGCTACATATTTAAAATGCCAAAACATTTAATCCCTGGCAAATAAAATGAAAACACATCAATATAAATAAAATAAAAGAGATTCCAATCTGTTGCATTTGCTGGAGAAAAATCTCGACCAAAAAATGTTTTACTGTTTGAGATAAAATCGCGCTATAGTCGATCACAGTCATCAAACATTTACCAAAAGTTTGCATTTTATGAATAGTATTCCTGTAGTTGTAAATCGCATTATGAAAACATGCGTTATATAAAAACTACTTTTAGAGGCACACAAGGCACATGTCTATGGGCAACAGCAAAAAGCTAAAGTGTTTAAAAAGTAGAATGTCATGTATAATATATTACAAACTCCTTCCTATGACATATTGTATTGTTGTAAGGATGTTTATGATACTATAGAGCAGTTCAGAAATGACAGGGAGCATGGATTTGAAGATATTTGGATTTCTGCACCAAAAAAATAAGCTCGCAATTGATGAACCGATGCCTAAAAGAAAAGGTCTAAAGAGTAAAAGAACTCGAGTCGTCGATTGTACACGAAATAGTCAACTGCATATGTCGGGGATGAAAGAAAGTTATACTTCACTTTCGAAATTTGAAACTTTTTACCTCTTTTGTAGCCAAAAGTATGGTCAATATGCGAAAACGTTTCCCAATAACATTTTTGAAAACTTAATGGATTTCAATGGCCAGATTTCTGATTATATTCGCTTAAAAAACGAACTAAGAATACAATTTATTTCTGATGAAATTGCTGGGAAACCAGTACATGACTTACTAAAATTTATGAAAGTAAATCTTCATGTTGCATTTGAAGAAATTTATTTTAGAAGAACCTGTGATGTCGATTTCAAGCTCTAGTGCTACAGTCGAGCCCTATTTTTCTCACAATAAAAATGTCAATCTGGACGGGATGAAAAACGATGAAATATGTAAGCTTTTATTAAGGAACATATCTTCGCAAACACTTTACATTAGAAATAGGAAACCGTTTATGAAACACAGGTCATTTTGATTTTCCGGTAGAATAATCTGAAAAATGTGAAGCAATATTTTTGCATTTAAAACGGATGAGCCATTTTTAAACATTTTCTATTCTTTCCTGAAGAGAATTCATACATGTTATCGAGGAACGCAAGCACAAGAAAGCCTATGCCGTTTAAGTTTGCTAGTAATTGAAAAGACATTATTTCTGGAACTGAAAAAAAACCTCTGCTTTATGGTCACTTTTTCACGCATTTTTAAAAAAATATATATGTATAGGAAAATGGAACTTGTGTATAAATAAACAACAAAATGAGGTAATTCAACCTTTCTTTAATAACCTAATCACACCACAAAATGCAAATTCTGTGCGTTTTTCAAATAAACGGAGTATGAAAACTTATCTGTTGATTTATTTGAAATTATATTGAACATGCTTTTGAAGTTGTACTATTTAATAAATTAAAGCATTCAATGATATCCTACAATTAATTATATGGAACCAAGTAAGGTGAGTCCTGATGTGGTGTGCATATTTAAACCTTTCAAACCCTGACAGTTCTGGACAAAAAAATTTGGGAAGTACAAATTCCTGTCTATGTGCAGTAGAGCCGTTTAAATTTGTTTTTTTATAATGAAAAAATAAAATCAAGTTATATTTTTGGGGGCCATTGCATCCCGGGCCTAGCCTAGAACCGTCACTTCTTTCAAACATCGATAACAATGTAATCAACTGTTTACATTAACGTTAATTTTGTAACATGTGTAAGCACATCCAACCGAAATAGTCACCCAGCGCTACTAATATATATATATTATAGACTTTGTTTAAGCCTCATAATTTAACATGATTTCGCCTAAATAAATTTGTGTTGTATGTAAACAGGTAGAGATAGATATTACTTGTTCCGTTTTAATTTATTTCAAGAATGATCAAGCTACTGGTGACGTTTAATTTTTGAACCATTAGGTGTTGAATCCGGATTTGTTGCAAGCCAGGTGAAAGCGTTACGTTTGAGCTATTGCAAGGATTGTATCTTCTACAAAGTGAGCTTCAGTAAGGCATGAAATTGAAAATGATTTAAAAATTCGATCCTGATATGCAGAAAGATTGTTTTGTTATAAAGATTAATATATCATAAAGATTGTTATGTCATAAAGATTGATATATCATAAACAATCATATGCCATAAAGATATATATATATTTGATAAAGGTTGATATTTATATCAAAAGAAACATTTAAGAATCCAGACTCTCTCGAAAACTCCGTAAGTTTATATGGAATAAAACACCCATAAGAACATAAACTGAAAGCAAACGTCAACTCAGGAAGTTAATAGTTCTCTTTTGAAATACTTTGCTTTGGAATATTTCAAGTTTATAAAATAGGATTTTGTATTTAAAACAGAAAAATGCTTTAGCGTAAGGAATGTAATATATTATCAGACGCCGAAATATTACCCTCAGAATTTTTATTCAGTCTTCGTAAAATAATATTAGTCAAAATCAATTTTAGGATTACCATGGGAAATTCACTGCCATCGCTTTTGTTCCGTAAACTTCCGTGACCGCCAAATTAAAATATAAAATTTAATATATTTCCTTATAAATTATTTATTATACGTTTATCTTTGGAGGGAAGATGCTTCTCACACGGAAATTGATCGTAATTTCTAGGCATATTCAAAAAATTGTTCGGCAAAGGAGCTTACATATGTGAATAATATTTTTATATGAATTAAAATTAACAATATTATTCCGGTGGGCACAGCATAAATATTCCAAAACTAGAATATATAAATGTTAAATTTGACTTGATGAAATGTTATATTAATTTATTATTATTATTAACATATTTGATTTGGTGTATAGAAAAAAAAGAAAATTCGTATGATCCGCATTGGCGAATGTGGATTTGGTATATAAATTAAAATATTGTATATAAAATGTATTGTATATATGTACATAAATGTACAGGGTACCAGGGAGGAAATTACATAAAAAGGTTAAACACTGGTAAAATAGCAATGAAAAAGATCACCCAAGCCTACTCCTGATGAAGGAAAGCTTGGGGATCTTTTCATTGCTATTTTATCAGTGTTTAACCTTTCGTATGCTATATAAATTATATTTCCAAACCGACTTCGTTGATAAATTGCATTGTTTAGAGCAGCGGTTCTAGAACTTTAGTCCGCGTGAACCTACCTATCAGGGGGTCCACGAAACCTTCCTAGTGTTCCACGAAAGTTCGGAAAATAATAGGACAAGCGCATTTACTCCTTAATACTAAAAATAAATTACGAGGGAAGGGAAAATTCCTTCCTTAAATAGTGAAAATCAGTGATAAAACACTTAAAATAAATATGTGCGATGCAAATTTGGGGCGTTAAACTTTGAGTTAATTCTTGGGGGTCCGCGAGAGCAAGTGATCTCTGAAGGGGGTCCGCGGTCGATCGAAGTTTAAGTACCGCTGGTCTAGAGCCATATATCTGTTGTTGTTCCCTATTTTTGCAAGATTATTGGTTTATAAGAACGGATTAATTACATTGCTGTCATTAACATTCGCCTTTTATATTACTATCATAGTTGTTACCATTTTATTCGTGACTGCGGATGTATTAGTTATTTTTATAGATAATCCAGATAATTTGTGTAAAAAGAGAACTTCCACAAAATAAAATTTTCATTCAAAACTAATAATTTAAACAGAATGCAAGTATCCATATGTAACCCAGCATCCCAAAATACTAGGAGTACATGCATGATGTATCTTCCTACAATTTACTGTATATATTTTTCCTATATTATATTTAATGAATTTCTCCTTCGCTACTAGATAATTCTAAATCAGAAATCTGAGTAAATTTACTTAATTTTCTTCAAAGTAATATACGTTCATATAATATATACACAATAATAATATTTCTTGTATGATACAACTCGATTTCCCTATCACATATTTATGGTAAATAACAAATATTCGTTACATTCTATTATTTGCTTCGTTTTAACTTCAGTCGATTTTCTAGAGCAGCTTGCGCATAACTATTGGTCAACATATTATCTGAAATAACTTTTTAAATATTGATTTCCAACCATGGTAACTTTTGCAAATTTGTTCGGTGTGGTGTAGGGATTACGAAAATATACAGTTATTGCGGTGTTTTTTGAACATCTTGTATATAGGAGGACGAGGAGACGTCGGTCGCCACTGCTCACCGACTGGCTGTTTACCGTAGTCCAGTAGTCTATTCCCTAGGTAATAAGAATTTCAGATTCCTCAGAAAAGTGTAGGTTCCGAAGTAGCATGACAATTGCTATCCTTGCGCCATAGAACTCAGAAATAAATATACTTCAGTTTCCTGAATAAATGTAAAAATAATTGAAAAATGCAAATAGATATATATTTTTAATTCAAAGTCATATAAATGTAGATTTTACATTGATTATTACATTGCAACAGAGATTTTACACGTATAACACTTTTAAGTTGTGTAGCTAGAATATCACTTGCAGCCTCAAAATATCTACAGATGATGCATGCCTACGAGTAGTACACACCTCGTGCAAACAAAAACATTAATGTGCATGCTATTTTTTTTTAAACAGTAATTTTGTTATTTATAAGTAACATTAACATGTTTGCATTTAAAAAAATTTTTGAACATAACAAAAATAAAGGTGGGTGTGATAAAATGATGTGAACAAAGCTATTTGAAAAATCTTATTCGATTTAAAAAGGTTTGCAAGTTATTATATTCTTAAACTTAAAAAAACATTCTGGGAAAATCAAGCTTGAAGATTAACGAACTCTTAAAATTACGTCTCCAAAATTCATTACCTTTCAGCACACAGTGAGCTTAGTAATGGACATATTTTGTTCAGCTTTATTTAGAATATATCAAATAGAGAATCTTTTAATTTGCGATGTTAAGAAAACGTCTTTTTAAAGTTTTTATAGGCTCCAAGTTAACTCATCTTCTTGTAATTATGTACGGATGCAAAACATATACAGAATATTATTATAATTGCTCGATATTAAATTTTAATAAAACGTTTCAGTTTTTTAATAAGGGATAATTTCAACCGCTGCACAATAAAAATGTCAATCTGGACGGGATGAAAACAGATGAAATATGTAAGCTTTTATTAAGGAATATATTTTCGCAAACACTCTACATTAGAAATAGGAAACCGTTTATGAAACACAGGTCATTTTGATTTTCCTGTAGAATAATCTGAAAAATGTGAAGCAATATTTTTGCATTTAAAACGGATGAGCTATTTTTAAACATTTTCTATTCAACATACTAAAGTTCTTCATACCTGTTTGCATTTTTCATTATCTTCTGTATCTCGTCTGTATTATTTTGTAGTACTTCTTGGAAATATTTGTATTCGCCAGCAACATTTTTGTAAACTATTAGCATTCTATTCATTCAACAGTTGAATTACTTTTCAAAAATGGAAAGGATCTTCAGTAATCCAACAAAACATTTTCTCGAAAGTTAAAATTTATTTCTTTAAGGGGACACAGCAGCAAAAAGTGCCAAAAAAAATGAAAAAATGTTTTTTTTAAGATTTTTACATTAAAAAATTCTTTCTTTCATTGCGTATGTATCTGTGGTCTCAGTTTTAAAATTAGAAATTTCAAGATGACGAAAAACAACATTTAGAATGGCTCACTCACTTCGTTCTATAAAAGAAGTTTTATTGTAAAAACCTATTTTTCTCAGTTTCGCTTTTTTCGCCTTCCGAGCTTATGCGAAACGTTCCTTGTGAATCAATTTTTGATGACTTATTTTAAAACTTCGTAATTTTTTTTTACTTACAATAGGAACAAACTGTAGCATGGATTTTTTTGTTGACCAAATTTTCTAGTAAAATTTTATTCATAATGATGCACAAATGCGTGAAAAAGCTATTTTTTGATGAAAACTCAATAATTTTTTTTTCACTCACTATTATTTTAATTTATAAAACCGTGCCGTATTCTGTTAGCTACGAGTTTAGGCATATCACAGAATCTTTAAATAAAAATTAAAGAATATTTCAATCGAAAGTAGCGTCTTTGCTAAAGGGTAAAAATGGGCTAAAAATATATGAAAATTATTATCTTAAAAACTACTTTACATAGCATCAAAATATTTAATATATATCATCATCATCATATTCAACCATTATCTATCCACTGCTGGATGAAGGTCTCTCCAAATGCTTTCCACACAAGTCTATCCTGAGCAATTCGCTTCCACGTCACCCCAACCTGTTTTCTTATTTCATCCACCCATCTAGTTTGAGGACGTTTTCTAGGTCTTCGGTGGTCTCTTGGAATCCAGTTCAGAATTTCTGTTGTCCATCGTTGATCAGTTCTTCTTGCAATATGCCCAGCCCATCGCCATTTCAGCCCTTTTACTTTAACAATGATGTCCTCTACTCTAGTTTGCTCTCTCACCCAAGTGTTTCTTTTTCGATCTCTCCTAGTTATTCCAAGCATGCACCTCTCCATGCTCCTTTGCGTTGTCTGTAACTTTCGTATTGCTCCAACTGTTAGACTCCATGTCTCTGATCCATAAGAGAGGACTGGCAATACACACTGGTTGAAGACCTTTCTTTTTAGACACAAAGGCAATTTCCCCTTCAGGATAAAACTGTTTCTTCCAAATGCACTCCAGCCAAGTTTAATACGTCTGTTGAGTTCTTTCATAATGTTGCCATCCATTGAAATCAGCTGGCCAAGGTAAATATATGAATCAGCAATTTCTAGCTCAATGTTGTCAACTTGTATTTTTGTTTCCTCTACGAAATTATTGAACATGATCTTAGTTTTTTGTAGGTTCATGTTGAGGCCAGCTTCCATACTTTAGTTGAGAGCTCCTGTACCATGTCTTGGAGTTCTGATGGGTTCGTTGAAAAAATAAATGCTATCAGCAAACCGCAGATCATTTAAATATTCACCATTTATTTTTATTCCCTTGTTATTCCAATTTATCAGCTGAAAAATCATCTGTAAAGCAGAAGTAAAAAGTTTTGGAGAAATGGTATCTCCCTGCCTCACCCCTTTGCCAAGTTTGATAGTTTTGGTATCTTTATGTAACCGAAATTTTGCACTTGCATTTTTATACACACGTTTCACCATGTCAATGTACACATCCTCGATGTCTGTTGATCTTAAAGAGTTGATGACTGCTGATGTTTTAATAGAGTCAAAGGCCTTCTCATAGTCAATAAATGCCACACACAATGGAAGTTCATATTCATGTGTTCTTTCAATTAATTCTCTTAATACTTGAATATGGTCCACTGTACTGAATCCACTTCGAAATCCAGCTTGTTCTCTTGGTTGAGCTGCATCTAATTTTTTCTGCAGGCGATGTGTTAGCACTTTTGTGAAGATTTTATAAATAGCAGGTAACAAGCTAATTGGTCGGTAATTTTTTAAATCCTCTTTATCACCTTTTTTATGCAAAAGAATTACTGTTGCAGAATCCCATTGGTTTGGTATGTTACCACTGTTGAGGCATTTGGTAAAGAATTTTGCGAGTATGTCTTCTACATGTTCTCCAGCTTCTTTTAAGATATCTAATGTAATGCCATCATCGCCAGGGGATCTTCCTTTCTTCATACTTTTTATTGCAAATGCTACTTCTTCTTTTAAGATTTTAGGAGCTGTTCCTTCGACTATCTCAGAGTCTTCGTTTAATCCACTGTTTCCTTCATATAGTTTTCTGTAGAATTCTTCAACTCTTCTAAGTATTTCTTCCCTATTTCTTGTTACGGTGCCATCCTCTCCTTTTAATGCAATGATGTGTTTCTTCCCAACAGATAAACTTCCTTTAACAACCCTAAGGCTCTTGTTATTTTCAATGGCTTTCCTTACTAGCTCACAGTTGAATTTTCTTATGTCTTCTTTCATGCTTTTGCGCAGAGTTTTACAAAGTTCTATGTACTCAATCCTGGAACTGGTATTTCGATTGTCCACCTTCATATCTCTTCGCCTTTTCATGAGCTGTTTCGTCTTCTCAGATAATTTGCTATTGTGCTTTTTACAGGTTACACCACCAATTTCCCCAGCAGTTTCAACTATTGTCTTAACAATGTTTTCATTTGCTTCTGAGATATCAATTTCTTCAATAAGTCCTTCCAGTGCAGAAAAGCGATTTTTTAATTCCAACTTGAATGCCTCGGTATTTGCTTTCAGTTTCATTAAATCCACCCTCTTACTTACTTGTTTCCTAATGAGCTTCTGTCTTTCTAATTTAGTATTTAAGCGCACTTTACATCTCACCATTCGATGATCACTTCCAGTATTAAATCTGTTCAGTACGCTGCAATCTTCAATAATTGATTTCTTGTTTGCCAGTATATAGTCAATTTCGCTGGTTCCTCCATTGGGGTGTTTCCATGTCCATTTTCTTTGCGGTTTCTTCTTAAAAAATGAATTCATGATGCTAAGATTTTCAGCTTCGGCAAATTCGATGAGTTGATCGCCACGTTCATTCCTTTCCCCGTATCCGTATTTACCAACCGATGTCTCTCCTTGTTCCTGTTGTCCAATTCTTGCATTAAAATCTCCCATGATGAGCTTGATGTGTTGTTTCCCCTTGGTATGTAGCTGTTTGATTTCTTCATAGAATTCCTCAACCTCCTCGTCGGTATGGCTTGATGTTGGTGCATATGCCTGTACTATCTGAAGTTGGTATCGCTGGGTTAGTTGAACAACGAGCCTCGCTGCTCGATCTGACGTGCTTTCGACTTCAAGAAGGTAGTCTTTAATTCTTTTGTTGATTAAGAAGCCAACACCACTTGTTCTTCCAGTTTCCGTTCCTCTATAATAAAACAAATGTCCGCTTTTAAGTTCCACCAATTCTTCACCTTTTCTTCTGACTTCACTGAGTCCTATAATGTCCCAATTGATCTTTTCAAGTTCCTCTTCCAATTCCTGAAGTTTTGCTTCAGAAGCAAGGGATCGTCCATTATACGTAGCCAATATATATATATATATATATTTTTT
>QLNU02015003.1:95867147-95885331 GCA_006491805.2 Dysdera silvatica
CTTGCGACGAATTTGGGAATACTCAACATTGACCCAAACACCTACATTGAAATACAAAAGCCACAATCCTAAACACGTGTCACATTGTCAGGAAGTTTCTAGACATGGCACATTAAAAAGTGATGTAAAAAGAGGCTTGGGAACATGGCGCTCTGCCCGACCCAAAGCCTGTTTCCGCCAAGGATGGGTGAGGGAAACTTTTATATGTATATATATATCGGTATATATAGATATATATATAAACTAAATTATAATGAGACTAACACTTAAAAAATAATGCTAAAGGCAAACGCTTGTCTAATGTAAGTTTAAGAAATAATTAAATTTTGCAATAACACTTATTATTTATTTTTGCATAAAATAAAATTGTAAGTATTTAAATAATAAGTTAAAGGCTCTAGTAGTTTAAGCATAAATGTGTACCGTTTATAACTTTTCACATTCTTTAAAGTTTTGTTACGATTAAAAATTTCAGCACGAAATTGTATTTATTGTAATTGCTATATATATATTGTAATTGCTATTGTAATATATTTTAATTGCTTTTTCATTTACAAAAGAACCATTATAGTACATACGCAGTTCACTCCTCCCTCTCTCTTCGTCTTATTCTTTGTACGATTGCCAAGGATTTTCCTTCTACAAATTCCAATGAAGAGAGTTCAATTATAAATAGATAATGTACGTGAAAATTACTCAGAGATATAATTATTA
Organism: Dysdera silvatica; assembly: GCA_006491805.2. Classification (NCBI taxonomy): domain Eukaryota; kingdom Metazoa; phylum Arthropoda; class Arachnida; order Araneae; family Dysderidae; genus Dysdera; species Dysdera silvatica. The sequence continues at coordinate 95,867,862 of QLNU02015003.1, forward strand.
CAATTGAACAAATATTTTTTCAACCAACTGAAATGTAATTTTTAGGTAGAATTTTTAATCTTTGTCTTTGATGATTTAAACAAAAAAAAAGTACTCCCAGTAGTGTCATATGTTGTATATTTTTTTTCTTTAAATTTAATATAAATAGTCGTATATTTCACAAGGAAATTGGAAAATCATTATCATAACAATTGTTCTTACGGATTAATTATTCTTCGATTAGAATTAATTGTTCTTATGTATATTGTTAATGGACGATCTTTAAAAATTTAAAATTAAACAATTTAAAGTGCTGCCTCGTGTTTATAGTTATCCATATATCGAAAATTTCATGTTTAAGAGCTACATCTCTGTAGGTTGGCTTTATCATGCGTTTTAACCTTTCTACAATAACTTATATTTTATCCTTAATAATTATTAAGTAAATAACAAAAATATATTTTCATGATTTTCATAAAGCGTTATTTCATTTCGTGATACATAGTTAACCCGTTAAAACCAGTTGATAAGAATGTCTTACAATGAAGAAATATATATTTTTTTTATTATTAATTCATATTTTAGCAGAACTAACTAATTATAGAGGTGAATACTCTCAAAGATATGGCTGGCTTTGGTTTGATACCAAATAATGTCTTTATTCGTAATGAATGGAGACGCCGCTCTCATATCGCTAACCTCAAATAGGTAAATAGCGAGAAGAAAGAAACTAGAAAATATCAATATATTTCGTTTTTTAATCCATTACTAATGAAAATTAGAAGCGTTCAATTATTAAATAAACCCCCGGTAAGCAAAAATTAATATTGACCAGCATAGAAAAATAACCACATCGGCAACCCCCCCTCCCCCTGAAGGTGTTTGTCTAATATTTGAACGCTTCCTAAGTAATGATATTTAATTACACTAAAATACGTGTGTCATAAATTATAAAAGTGAAGCAAAGTTTCTTAGAACTTTTCTCAGAGGAGGGAACCCTCAATGATTAATGTTATTAATCAATTTGATTTAAATTTTAAGAATATATATTAATAAATGCATTTTAAACATTATGTAATCTTAGAGTTCAAATAAATATTACTTACTTGAAATATAAATTTGAATTGGGATGTCATCACGCCCTTTTCGTTCCAATAATGGTTAAGAAACGTGGAAAAAGAATTGAGACTGTTATCGACGAATTTCTTGTGTAAATGATCCTCCTACTTAGCCTCTACCACTCTTCCCCGGCGCATCTGGAATCTACAACAGTGGACTTGGCGTTACGACTAATTCGATGCGTTAATTTTTGTTGCCCCGCGCCATGTGTTCTGGGGAGCAAGGCTGTGATTTCAAGAATGAACATTTAGAAGGGAAAATTTATATGCAGCTAAGATGCACAATTCAGAGTTATTTCTAACTTAAAACCTCGTCGATGCTAAGCTATTAACACCATGAGGTCACAGGGGTCACAATGTAGGCATGCGAAACTAGTGGAAGAACCCCAAAAATTTTTCATGAACTATTTTTTTTTCTGTTCTCGCCTGTAATATAGAAGATAATGATCGGCGACACCAAGGCAAGAGATAATCCATTTAGTTTCATTTATTTGTTGTTGAATTTATTTCAATTGTCGTGTAGCGCATTAAGTAGCTAAAAAGTCAATCGTGATGCCGCCCCACAAATACTGCCTCCTAGTTCGCCTAATGGTCGCGCCGGCCCTGATGAGATTGACTGTGATATATAAATTTGAAGAGACGTTGTAGATAATGCCGAACTACTATTCATTTTTCTATTATACACAAAAGTTCTTAAAGCGAAAAAACCTCTGTAATATACTTCAATTTCTTATAAAAGAATATTACGTAATCGCCAATTTATTGTTCATTTTCCTGCTGATTCTTCAAAGCAATATGCATTTTAATATATCTGGGTTTTATTATTTATTTAGGTATTAATTTTGTTAGCTTAAATATCAAAGCAAAATCCGTTTTAGCAATTGCCGCTTATCTTAATTTATGCAGTAAAATTTTATGCAACAAGCAAAATTAAAAATAGAACATTAAAATATAAGTTACTTCTATTATTATTGCACAGAATATTTTACATTAAAATGTAGTTATTTTAAATTAATTTCGGTTTTATTTAAACTAGGGCAGTATTTGTTCTTTGAAGTTGGATTGAATGGATATCAAAGGAAATACGAGCTAGCTTTTCTTTCACTCTTATTTTTCCATTTAACTTAAAACGTTAACATCACAAGATCCGAGATACGCTTCCGTCGCTTCCTCTTTTATCATATTTATTTTCAAAGGTTTACTGGAAAATACATGGTTGCTTTGCTTTTCTGCATGTTAGAGTTAGTTGGATTCATCAAATGGAAAATACATTGTGTCTATGAGTCGTTAGCTCCCGTTTTCTGCTTATTACTTTGCTAATATTAACAAAATTAATTTATTCAATGTTCTTTTTCATACAAGACGTTGAATTCACATAGAAAAGTCTTCAACTTCACCACATTGAATTTCTTTCGGATATGCATAAAGGTTATCCAATTTTAAGCGGAGGATAACATTTTAATAAGTAGGATACAAGGATAAATCTACGTTCGTGTTTCAATCCATGTTCCCTCCACATATCCCTCATTTGAATGTGTGTGCACATATTCATATACTTATTAAATTACTCCTTTAAATGTTTGGGTAATATAAAAGGGAGTCCAAATATCACTCTGTTATTCTAGAATAATCGAATGCATCTAACGGAATGAATAAAATGAAACCTTATTCAGACGGATATAATTATTTACATGAGGTGATGACGATTTACAATTTATTAATTAAGTCAATCCGTCTAAAGGGTAAATACTGGGTAATTTGAAAATGCCGCTGCTGCCCAGGAGTGGATATAATTAATGGAAGTAATAAATAAGTAAATAAAAAGAATATTCTTACCACAGAAAGAAATACCCCATCATTAGAAGAGGGGGGAATAATACCCAAGATTCAGCGGCAACTTGCGAATTCGGCAATAGTTTAACCAAGAAGTTAAATTGGAAACATGCATATACATTCTTTATGGAAACAACTAGCCAACAAAAAGGAATATCCTAATCCTTTTCAATGTTCTGAAATGTATATCCTGGTGGAAAACTGCCAATGGAATATGTTTAAAAAATGACTCTGACGACACAAAAACAGGAAACAGTAAAGGAAATCAAAAAATATATATATATTTCTTTGAGAACTAATTTCTTTTAAAGTTTTTTAGATGGAAAGAATGTTTTTAGAATCATTCCTATTAGAATTATTTGGCGGTTTAGATATTTCTATCGTTTTTCTTTAGACTTTTCTCTATACATTCACGAATTTAATCAAGGCCTTTGCTTCATCAACCAATACTGTCGTTTCATTAATCAAGATTTTTGTTTCATTACTTCATATATCTTTGATTAATTATGACTTTTTTTTGATTACTCAATATGTTTCTTTGATTAATTATGACTTTCGTTTCATTAAGACTTTTTTGATTACTGAATACGTCGTTCGTTTAATGAAAAATTTTGTTAAATTAATCAATATCGTGTGGTTACTTTTTAACATGTGGTCTGCTATTACAGGTTTGGTGGATTCTTTACCACCTGGACGATGTTTGGTTTCACGTTTCTGGTATAAAATAGAGCGAATTGTCTGTTAAATGTAGACTTTTCTGCAGAAACATGGAGTTTTGTAAATGCCAGTAAATGTAATGTATGGCATGGTTACTTATTTAAAGAATTTTTAACCTCGACAGTAGTTTTAATAGATTTTTATAGACTATAAATTTCGTGGAGCCTACCATCATTTCTCAGCCAAAATCTCCACTTAAATATGATTTTTTTTAGAAGCTTTCTAGATAAAAGTTTTGAATTTTAAATTTATGAATAACCAAAATAATACGTCTTTTTTCAACCAGTCCAGGTCCATACTACTACCCACTACTACTGCCACCCTTCACACATCGACTTCAACAGACCCCCCCCCCCCTCCCGGCGGCCAGGTAACTGAGATTCCAAGAATTTTCAGCGAAGGAGATCTGCAAAGCCTGGTGGAAATGTGCATTATGTAATTAATTTTTCGCCTTATAGGCAAATATAACGTTGCTTAAAAAGTTATGTTATTTAATTTTGCGTAGTTTCAACTGGGGAGTTTGTTTGCTTGCCTTAGCCAAAAAATATGATACTTTGGCGATTTCCAAAATTTTTTACTAACTACGAGAAAATACATCAGCATCAGCCAACCATTCAGATAGACTGCTGGCTAAAATTACAAAGTTATTTTTAAGCTATTTGTAAATGTGTTTTTTCCCTAAGCAAAATTGCGATATTTGCAGGATAAGCAATCCCTTCAAATCTCGCGTCGTTTTTCTCTCCACATATATTTACGTTAGCAAATGACATGGTCTGAATACATAGGCAGAAAGCTCATTGCGGGGGGGGGATGTGGGCTCAATAAAGGGGCTATAGAGCTGTAACTACATATTCGTATGTCAAATATACAATATTTTATTACAATGGAGGGTTACAACCTCCATCAATATCCCCTGCGCACGCCTTTGTCTGAATATGAAAAACACTAACTTACTAGCATATCAAATTTACGGAAATGCATGCCAAAATTACTTCACCAAAACTAAATTAATCAAAAAATATTTCCGGTAAGCAAACTCTAACGGACTTCTCTATTTAAATTAAATGTATGCCTTCAACTCAATGATCCATTCTGTCCAATATCCCAGTTTCTCAAATGAACTCATAACCCTCTATAGAAAAATGCTTTGTTTTATAATCTACTGAAAACAAATTATTTACTGTTATGATATTCTTTAATTCTGTAATGATAATGTGCATCGAGGTAACCGTAATTGCGGAAACTATGATTTACGAAATACGTTACCTAACTGGAGGAGAGCTTCGACCAAGCCATTGCTTTCTGCTCTACTCCACTTCCAACCTTATTCATGTCAATATTCTTTAAATAAATCACGATTGTAACATCATTAGAATACCGAAACGGATGTATTACCAATACGTGCATATATATTCAATAATTTTATTTATCTTTCTTATCTTACTATCACCGACTGAGCATTCTTCTGAAGAAATTTCGCCAAGATGAACCGAAACGTTAAGAACTTTAAATGTTCGAATTCATATAATATTATCATCACATAGTTCTGAACTAGAATGGTGTTTATAATTACACGTAAATGTTTACATTACGTACATTTCAACTGTTTAAATTTACATTCAAACTATGCTGTAAAAATCGTCGTGAAATTAAATTAATATTATCTTCCACCTTTCAGATGTACAATTATGCATGTATTACTTTTGGCGGATACAGCAAATACGTTTACATACCTTTCTGAATAAATGCATATTCATGGTTATGTAATTCTATCTCATGTTGCAGAAGTTAATTAGCTTTCTTCCAGCACTCATTAGGGGTATTGTGAAGACAAAAGACTTTCCTTCTTGTAAGGAGGCAAATTCTTCTTAATAATGGCCTTTGTGTCCAGAGGATCCTGTGTTCATTACAGTCTAAATATTATGACTAATATTTGACTAATCTAAAGCTCTTGGTGTTCATACTTCCTCAATGTCCAGTCTGTCTATAGTTATATAATTGAAGTTTCTGATCCGCAGCACGCATGTTTCAGGTCCATCGACATATTTTATATCCAATCGATTGTAAAGTGGAAACACTGGTAAAGAATTCAATAAATTTAAGTCGAAGAAATGATTGCATTTTTTCAAACTGCGATGCTTATTTTTTTTGGCAAGATTATAAATGAAATAAAAATGAAGTCCCTAAATAACCAGTTTCTCAAATTCCTTTTGATGGAAGATGAAATAAATGTTGTTGGAAAAACTTTATTGCAAAAAAGTGAGAGGAAGGGTTTAATTTTTTTCTTCGTACGTTTGGCCATTCTCCAAAACATTACATTGCGAACAAACTTTTAGGAAAACGAAAGTTTCCATTATTAAACAGAATTCCTCGACTGGAAAAAATGCCCAGAACAACTACAAAATGTTATAAGGTATTTAAAAATTGTATTTCTAGTTTTTGTTGGAACTCTTCCGCTAAAGTCTGTTTTATATAAATTTTTATTAACGTGCTATTTCAAACTTTAGGGAACCAGTCCTATTTTCCTCCCTGCTTCTAATGAAAACATTGTTTTAATGCATGTTTTAAACCATTGTTGAGTTATTAGTATTTGTGCATAGACCACATTAATTTAAGATGGGCCAGATAATGCCTAAATATATTCATTAATTCTCAAAACCCCGCGATGGAAAACCTATAAAACCAATTAAGGACATACATGTTACTTTTTGGAGTTAAAAACAAAATTTTTTTCAGGATAATTGAATATAACACTAAGCAGTTTAGAGCAGTTAATAGAAGACATTATAAGTGTAAAATACTATAAGAACATTGGATTTAAAGTAAGTTTATAAAAGATTTGACTTCCCTTTATTAGGAATACAAAAATATATTAGAATATTCAAAATATTGTTATTACGTAACTGTTGTGTTGCCAATTTGGTGATTAATGTGAAAAAGTTAATGGACATTTTCAAGCTCGAATCAACTTTGAAATAGATTTTTAGTCATTGATTCCGTTAGTGGAATTCTTAGTGGAAAGAAAAGGTTTCAAAAATCTAGTTCGTAAATACATCTAAATTTACAGATTACATTTGGTTAGTGTAACTTGACTTACGGTTTAATGACCAGCAGCGAACGGTGATGGAGGATTTGCCTCAATTTATACTTACAACCCGAAACGGCATAATTTTTTATATATTATATAGATTTATTTCGTTTATAAGTACCTTCAAACCTTTGTATAAATGGTAACAAACATTTCTCTAAATTAAACAAAATATACTTTTAAAAACCAATGCTATTTGCATAAAATGTACTTTGAGTAAAAATTTTTCTAAATCATAGTATAAGATTAAAATTTTCAAAATGAGCGATTTTTGCCAATAAATGGAATATTTAATCGAATGAAGTTTTAATGTAAACGAAGGCACGATTCTTTTGCTACAATTTTTTTAGAATTTTATTCTCCAAACTTTTAGTATTTTTTAATTCTAACGGGATTCTTTGCAAAGGATAGAAAGATGCATAAAGAGAAAATGCTACGCAAACTTAGCCAAACCTTTTTCAATTATTTCTGCGATAAAAATATTTACTTCCTTGATTGCATGCCAATTTCAACAAAAATAGTATACAGTGAAAACTGTCTTAGGCGGAACCTACATAAGGTGGAAACTTGCTCAACACGGAATTTTTTTGCGGTCCCTTCAGAAGTCAATGGTAGTTAACATTATCTAACACAGAAACTGTCTAACGCGGAAGCGGAAAGTACTATTCAGTCCCGTCAAAGAGAAAAGCCTTCATAAAGCGGAAAATCGCGACCAGGAAGAAAATTTTCTTAGCAGAAAAAGGAAAGAGGGTTGTAACCTCCATTCCAATGAAATTTTGTATATTTAAAAAACAAAGGAATATATTAGTTACAGCTCTGTAACCCCTCCCGTTTAACCTACAACCCTCCCTTATGAATCTTTTGGCTACGCCTATGGTTCTCCAACCACCATTTTGCACACCATCCACCTGCCATAGGAATACCTAGAAAGTTCATAAGGGGAGGGTTACAGGCTTACAATGGGGGGCGGATACGGAGCTGCAACACTATTGTATTTATATGATTTATATGTACTGTGCATTAGCGCTCAGTTGACGCGTGATACCGTTAGCAGACGGGTTAGTCCATTGCAGTTTAGGGAAGGCCGTCTTGGAGGAACTGGTTTTTCCCGCGCGAAAAACCAGTTTCGGCAAGACGCCCTTCCCTAAACTGCAATGGACTAACCCGTCTGCTAACGGTATCAGGCATAAGGTCGTCTTCGGTAGCGCACAATATACTATATACAATTTCATCGCAATGGGGTTACAATCATAATCGACCCCTCTTACGTATGCCAGTGCCACCCACTTCTTAAATAAAAGCGTTCATTATTAACCAGAACGAAAAGTCACTCATGTAGACTTTATCAATTCATGGATAAACCCACCGCAAGAGAGAGAGAGATTATCTTTATACAAGGGAATTATCATCTTTACAAGGGAGGTACTTTATCGTTACAATTTAAGTTTACGTAAGACTTTTTGTATGGTATAAGCAAGTATAGTTAGTGTCCGGCCGCGTCTGCAAATTTTTAGCATTTTATATATCGTCATTGCGGATTACCCTTCTTCCTCGAGTCAACGGCAAACGCGCGCGGAAAAATAATGTACGTTAATCACTATAACCTCTAATTGGGTGACAGTTCGCGCTTAATCTGTATGTAGACGTTGGATGTGACATAACAAGGGTTCTCGCGGGACAAAAGGTGAAGAAGCGTCGGAGCTTTAAGGGAGGTCAGACGTCAAAATGGCCAACCTCTAAATTAATATTCCTCTCACTATTACGTTGCCATTGTAACCAAGATTAGTATTAAGTTATCAGTACGCTAATATTGAAGCAAAATGCTTTTAATAAACATATTAAATAAGATGAGAAGTAATTATTTCTATACGAATAATTTCCATTGGCGACATACTGGCAAGCCGCTATTCGGTCTTGAACTGCCTACTATTACTGTCAAGACATCCCACATAGTCTACGCACATCATTTGGTGTCATAAGTGGGATTCGACCTGCATCTAACCTCGGAGATGCTTCAAAAGGAGAAAAGTACAGTGCCAGCCTAAAAGAAGGAGCCACAACACGAACGAGAAACAAAGCCAGACGTTGCCCCAACCTACTCTTTCAACAACGCCGAGTCAACGTGTTACGTAATAGTGGATGTGCCGGAAAGAAGAAACGTACCGCGTTGTGTTAGTTATATCGCGTTTCGGTAAAAGAAGTAAAAAGTGGAAGCTATCAAGTTATCTCTAGTGATACGCGTACGTCTAGAGTACGCGTACGGTAGCGAAGCAACAATAATAAGCCGCGCGCGATAATTCGTGTGGAAATAAAATAAATAAATAATTTGGAAATAATTCGTGTGCCGTAGGAGAAGAAGAAAAAAATAATGGAGTGAATAGATGATACGTGAGTCTATATTAAAGAAAAAGAAAGGTGCAAACTTAGAACGAAATCTCCAGTTCTAATAAGTATATCGATTTAAGCTTCCTGACTAGGGGATTTTGAATATTAATTAAGTATCTGTTTATGGTAATAATAATTCCATCGAAATTTATTGTGATTATATATTCAGGTAAAGAAGGTATGATGTACATATATATGTGTGTGTTTATAATTATCTGTGTATCTAATTCAAACTTGATACTGACTATAAAAATAACAAATATTAGCCTAAGATATAAAATATTACTGAAATATTATATATTAGTTAAAAATACACATAGTGGTATATATATGTAAAAATTGTAAACCTGACAGATAGAGGCTTCCATAAAGATATATTTGGAGAATGGCACCGAAGAAAGGAATCAAATCTGTCGTCCCTTCACGACTAAGAAATAAAAGGTCTACTAGTCCCTATCGCTTATTGTGAAATATAGAACGTACTATAGAAAACAAGGTAAAAAGCACTGAAATCATCTGATGATAACTATTTATCGCTACGACGGGAACCACACTCTGACTAATCCACACCTGCCGGAGGTAAGAATATAAGAAACAAGCCTTGGAAAGAGGTCTGGTTGGCCGAACTGGAAATCCATAGTTTAAAAGTACAAATGGAAAATAAAAGGATAGAATTAGAACACGAATTTATAATGAAACGATTATAGAGTCAGGGAACGAGAACCTCAACTGTTGATATGAGAAAAAACACTTCGGAGAAAAATGCAGAATTGTTTAGGAAAGCAGCAATAAAAATATCAGAGACTTCTGAGCAGTTGCACTTGTATCTAATCAGCATTGAAAAATTATTCGCCTCTTTCGCTATAAATGATGAAAAGGGAGCATTGATTTTACCAATATTGGGTCCGTGGGGTCCCGATATTAAAACACAACTTTCCTCTGAGTATCTACAGGACTATGGGAAAATAAAGTCAAAGTTATTCCAATGCGCTAATTTATCCCCCACAGAATATTTAAATAAACTCAAAACCCCTACTAATTAATCCCGTGAAACCTACGGCGAATTTCTAAGCCATTTACAATCATTATTCCGATATTATGAACCATCCAGACAGGTCTCTACATTAGAAGAACTGCGTGACCTAATGGTAAGCAACCAGCTAACAATGTGCCTCAGCCCTCAGTGTCTACAATACATAAATCTTGAGGAGAATGAGAGCCCGTTAAAGTCCGACCAGGTAGCAGTTTTAGCACAATCCTACGAGGCTAGTCGTGTTGCCCGATTCCAAGATAAAATTTCAGATATGCAAAGCCCATCTATGAACAGGTGAAGGATATAAGGCCAAGCCGAAAGGTATGGAATACTGCACCCCGACAGAAGGCTAACGTGAACGGGAAAAGACAGGATCGCCCTCCAGTATTTAAGGCTATAGACAAAACAAATAAGAAACCTGTTAGATGTTATCACGAATGTAAAAACAACACGCATGATACTCAGTATTGTTGGTTCAGAAAGAAACAAACCGCCGACGAAGCATGGAAAAATCACAACTGAAGGAAAAACATGCATAGAGGTGATAGATGACAGTGGATGTTCCTGCTTACTTGTATGCAGAGCGGGGACATGTTGCCATAAAAGGTAGCAAAGCCAGATATCCCCATTCAACTCTAAGGAGCATTTGGAGAACCGGTTAACGCCAAATTGATTAAAGTCAGGATCAGTTTGGGAGAGGCGTATAACCCAGACGTAGAGCCAGGCATTGAAATTTTGGCTGCTTTATCGAATCAACTCAGATGTGGTCCTATAATAAACTCATCTGTCATACAAGAATTACAGGACAGAGGCTGAAACATAACGAGGCAGACAGGCATATATTGAAAGAGGTGGGAAGAACAGATGCGAGTGATGTCGAACAGGAAGGAGTATGCCATAAAGTCGCCGTGCCGAGTGTTAATGACATACCTACAACACCTTATCACGTCGTAGCTCAAAGACACAGACAGGGTCACGGGCTATGAGCATCCCAGATGAAGAGGCTGGTGACATCTCAGCAAAAGGATAGTTTCTATTTTCACAGCTGAGTTGCTCAACATTATTAAATGCATTTGATAAAGGCAAACGTAAGAAATATGGATATTTTATTCAAGGCGATTTATTGCATCATAAGGATGTAATAATGGGAATTAACGTTGAACAATTAGCATTATCTTTAAACGAAAGAGGTAAACTGATTAATATGGCGCCCTCAGCGAATTTTAGAGCACATTTCGGTTTTAAAAAAACGGTCGAAAAAGTAAAACTGTCAGTTTATTGGCCAGGCATTAGGAAGGACATAGAACAGTATTGCACTTTCTGCAGGCCATGTCAATTAAAAAGAGTCAAAACTTTTCGTGACCGAACACCAATTTCTTCCATTCGCAGGCCAGAAATTCCATTCTCCACCGTACACTTAGATTTCTCGGACCTATCCAGCCGAAGTCAGGTTGAGGACACCAATATATTCTTTGTTTAATAAACCAGCACAGCCGGTAGCTAGAGGCTATTCCTATAAAATCATTGACATCCAAAGGCACTTGCGAAGCATTGATGCCTATCTTCATATCTGGCGTACCACGATATATCATATCGGATCAGACTACAAATTTCACTTTTAAATTAACCAAGGAATGCTCTTAGCATTAATGGGCGCAACACCAAAATTAGTAACGCCGTCTCACCCAAAAGCTAATGGATTATCGGAGAGATTAGTGGGTGTATGCAAGAAAGCACTCCACCACGTCATTAATGAAAAGGGAAACCAATGAGACCGCCATTTACAATATATATAATGTTCACCATTCGGGAAGTCACAAACAGCATGACAGGAATGAGTCCGTTTATGCTAATGTATGAAAGACATACAGCAGGACCGTTAACGATTAAGAAGGAGCATTGAACCGAAGAAAATGGAGATCCGGTAAAAGTAGCAAACCCTGTACGCTCATATCTCTCTGACTTAAAATAAAAAATTAAATTCACCGACAGAGAAGCAAAAATTCATTCGGAGTTGGAACAAGATAAGTATACATACACACCGATATAATACCTGAGCTAAGAAAAAGTCTTTCAATTTCGAAGATTCGGTAATATTGTTTTTGCCCGATAGTACGAATCGACTTCTAGCGAAATGGACTGGTCCAGCCACGATATTTGAGAAACGAAGCGATCACAGTTACATTGTGGAGATGAAAGATGATGCAAAAAGACATGTTCATGTGCAAAAGATCGGAGCGTTCTTACGACAGATCCAAAGAATAGGAGTCATTCACGAAGGACATGAGGCATTTGGCCAGATTGAGACAGTGCTTATAACAAGCGGATATCGCACCACTGAGCCGAATAATATTGACGACTTAACATTTGAAGGCCTAATCTGAGCCCATGAAATGGAAATAAGAGAAATGATTCAAAGGACGAAGTCCTTTACGAACAAACAAGGTCGAACTGACGTTATTGAACACGAGAACAAAAGCATTGCAGTATATCAACAAAGGAAGGTACAGCTTTACGAGATACCTGAAATAGGATAGAGGCTCAGATCGAAGAAATCTGAAGGGATGGAATGATTGAAAAATCTGATGCCCCAGTGGTATATCCTTTAGTGGCAGTTTCGACAAAGGATGAAAACAATCAGAACCTGTGTTGATTACAGAAATTTGAATAATGTACAGAGAAAGCAAGTTCTCTCCCGTTAATAGACTGTGAGGAGGCATTACAAAGGATAGCCAATGCAAAGTACATAACTTCAGTTGACTTGCTAAAAGGTTATTGGTCCATACCTATGAGCGAATTCTCAAAGAATTCGACAGTCTGCACTGCTCATAGTGGAATATATATATCTTCAATGTCATGCCGTTTTGATTGAAAAATGCAGGCCACATTATGGCAAAAGCCATCAACAGAGTATTGTAACCACATAAACAATATGCCGTCGCCTATGTAGATGATGTCAGAATATTTTCCAATACGTGGTAGGAGCACCTAGTTCATGTGAAACTAGTTTTATATGCCCCAAAGAATGCTGGGTTCACAGGAAATTTGAAAAAGACACATTTAGCAAAGCCACAGGTTCTATTCCTATGACATCTAGTGGAGAATGGCAAGATCCTTCACGACCTACAAAAAATAGAGGTAATAGAGAAGATGTCGCTGCCAGACACAAAGAAAAGTTTGAAGAGCATCCTTGGTTTTTTGTATATTATCGGCAACTTATCAAAAACTTTTCAGATATTGCAAGTCCATTATATGAGCTGGTAAAGCAAAAGAAAACAAAAAAAAAGTAAATTGGGGACCAAGGAAAGTGAAGGCTTTCGAATAATTAAAAGCCAAACACGCGGCTGTCCCAGCACTGCATCCATTTGATTAGAGACAGTCTTTCTACATCGACACAGTTGCATCAGGTACAAGAATTGAACATTGTCTTTACCAGATAAAGGATGAAATCGAGAATCCAATTGCATTTGCAAGCTTGAAATTTACGGAAACTGAAAAACGATGGTCCGTCATAGAAAGAGAAGCATTTGCAGTTCTCTGTGCATTAAGAAAATTTAAACTGCACATTGTTTAACGCCAAAATTATTATTAGATCAGATCATGACCCCATGAGGTTTCTCACTACGTCATACACTAATTCAGCAAAGTTGACCTTCTGGGCGCTTATGCTATAATAATTCGATCTAACTATTCATCATAGAAGTGGAAAGAAGTGTACCAATTGTAACAGTTTATCACGCTTGTATCGAAGGGATTAGCAGAACTACACGTACACTCGTATAAAACGTATGTAATAAATATGTTGTATTATATTAACATTCTATAAGTATTTCAAGTAACATTAATTGATTAGAAGTAAGAAATATAAAGTGTTGTCTAAAATATGATGATTGTCATTGTAACTATGTACTAACCAAATTTGTGAAAGAGAAATATTGATTTCGAAATTGGATGTGAAAACATATGCAATTTTCTTGATGGTGAGAAATGTATCTGGCCGCGTTTATCAATTTTTATCATTTCAAATATCGCCATTACGGACTGCCCTTCTTCCTTAAGTCAAGGACACACACGCGCGAAAAAAAAATATACGTTAATCACGAAAATCTCTAATTGGCCGACAGTTCGCGCCAAATCTGTATGCAGCCGTTGGATGTGATGTAACGAAGGTTCTAGCTGAAAAAAAGGTGAAGAAGCGTCGGAGCTTTCAGGGAGGCCAGACGTCAAAATGGCCAACCTCTAAATTAATATTCCTCTTATTATTACGTTACCATTGTAACCAAGATTCGTATCAAGTTAGCAGTACGCTAATATTGAAGCAAAGTGCTTTAAATAAATATATTAAATAAAATCAGAAGCAATTATTTCTGTACGAATAATTTCCACTAACGACATACTGGCAAGCCGCCATTCGAAGTCTTTAACTGCCTACTATTACTGCCAAGGCACCCCACCTAGCTTACCGCCGTACAGTTAGGATAAAATAAATATTTTTATCAAAAGGAAAATATAGTCTTAAAGTTCGCAAGGTAAGGCAAAGAAAAAAAATAGCATATGCAGTCATCTCTTATCACTGAATTTAATTATGTACGTACGTATGTATTTTTTTTTTTTTGCATGTAACCTACATAAGACGGAAACCTGCATACTACGGAATTTTTTTTTTCCCCATCCTGAAGTTTCCGCCTTAGATAGGTTTTCACTGCATACATGGCATATGTGTACAAGAGAAAATATGCGTTTGTGTGTGTATGCGTGCATGCTTGCTTTCTTGCTTGCTTGCATATTAATGCACTGAAATCCGAATAAAACGAAATTGTAAGGATCCAAAACCCTAGAACATATCATTATAAATATGTTTATCGATATGGAACATCGTTTTCTCCACTGTGATCTGCAGGCCCCGGGATGTCCGCAACATCCTCCCAGAGTTCCACAAAGGTTCGGACAAATACTTAGAACAGAACATTTACTATTTATGCTAAGAATAAAATATGAGGTGGGGGGGGGCGAAAAATTTCTTAATCAAATGGTGAAAATTAGCGACGAAACATTATAAATAAATAAATATGTATGACGCAAACTCCGGGATTTTAACTTTGCCTTATTCCTGGGGGTCCGCGATCTATGAGAGTTAAAGAACCCATGAGCAATATCGTTAGAGATATATTTCGCTATATTAATAATAAAATTCAGATATGGAATATCCATGAATACAAGAGCAATTGCCTCCAAACTTAACGCCAGCTTGTGATCATAAAACGCCCGTATTTTTATCATAAAGTTTTATTAATAAAATATAGTTTTCACAGGACACTTTATTGAAACCAATCTCTGGCCGTGAAATAGCACTTTCTTTCTCTTCCTCTCTGGTGGGTCTTTTGTCGCTTATTTTAAATCTTATCGATAAACTATTACAGAATGAAAGATTGTGCATATGAAAATTTTGCAGAAAGCTTTTAGCCGAAAGGTACTAAGAATTGGGGTGCATGCTAAATTCTTTATATGAGAGAAGATATTTAAACGTAAATTGACATATTTTCATTTTAGTAAGTGCGTTACATTTTTGCAGAACGTTTCTGCTTTAGAATTTCGAACATGTGCGTGTTATGGCTGATTTTATATGTATAACTTTAAAATAAAAAAAGCACACGCACTTCTTATTCTTTCTGAGGACGATTCCACTTGAAATTGTTCGGTAATATCAGTTGTGTAAGACAACTCAGTGCCCTCCTTTTCCCTATTGCCTCCAGTAAAATATTCGGTATTTTAGGATATCAATATTTATGAGATTGTGCTAGCTTATTAAACTTACTCTTAAAGTCACCTCAACCATGATTTTGAGTTATTTTAAAACTTTATCTTATTAAACTTATAACGTTCCAAGCATGCACCTCTCCATGCTCCTTTGCGTTGTCTGTAACTTTCGTATTGCTCCAACTGTTAGACTCCATGTCTCTGATCCATAAGAGAGGACTGGCAATACACACTGGTTGAAGACTTTTCTTTTTAGACACAAAGGCAATTTCCCCTTCAGGATAAAACTGTTTCTTCCAAATGCACTCCAGCCAAGTTTAATACGTCTGTTGAGTTCTTTCATAATGTTGCCATCCATTGAAATCAGCTGGCCAAGGTAAATATATGAATCAGCAATTTCTAGCTCAGTGTTGTCAACTTGTATTTTTGTTTCCTCTACAAAATTATTGAACATGATCTTAGTTTTTTGTAGGTTCATCTTGAGTCCAACTTCTTCACTTCTAGTTGAGAGCTCTTGTACCATGTCTTGGAGTTCTAATGGGTCCGTTGAAAAAATAACAATGTCATCAGCAAACCGCAGATGATTTAAATATTCACCATTTATTTTTATTCCCTTGTTATTCCAATTTATCAGCTGAAAAATCATCTGTAAAGCAGAAGTAAAAAGTTTTGGAGAAATGGTATCTCCCTGCCTCACCCCTTTGCCAAGTTTGATAGTTTTGGTATCTTTATGTAACCGAAATTTTGCACTTGCATTTTTATACACACGTTTCACCATGTCAATGTACACATCCTCAATGTCTGTTGATCTTAAAGAGTTGATGACTGCTGATGTTTTTATAGAGTCAAAGGCCTTCTCATAGTCAATAAATGCAACACACAATGGAAGTTCATATTCATGTGTTCTTTCAATTAATTCTCTTAATACTTGAATATGGTCCACTGTACTGAATCCACTTCGAAATCCAGCTTGTTCTCTTGGTTGAGCTGCATCTAATTTTTTCTGCAGGCGATGTGTTAGAACTTTTGTGAAGATTTTATAAATAGCAGGTAACAAGCTAATTGGTCGGTAATTTTTCAAATCCTCTTTATCACCTTTTTTATGCAAAAGAATTACTGTTGCAGAATCCCATTGGTTTGGTATGTTACCGCTGTTAAGACATTTGGTAAAGAATTTTGCAAGTATGTCTTCTACATATTCTCCAGCTTCTTTTAGGATATCTAATGTAATACCATCATCACCAGGGGCTCTTCCTTTCTTCATATTTTTTATTGCAAATGAAACTTCTTCTTTTAAGATTTTAGGAGCTGTTCCTTCGACTATTTCAGTGTCTTCGTTTAATCCACTGTTACTTTCATATAGTTTTTTGTAGAATTCTTCAACTCTTCTAAGTATTTCTTCCCTATTTCTTGTTACGGTGCCATCCTCTCCTTTTAATGCAATGATGTGTTTCTTCCCAACAGATAAACTTCCTTTAACAACCCTAAGGCTCTTGTTATTTTCAATGGCTTTCCTTACTAGCTCACAGTTGAATTTTCTTATGTCTTCTTTCATGCTTT
>QLNU02015003.1:95885431-95905756 GCA_006491805.2 Dysdera silvatica
AGTGCGCATATCTGAACGTTAGACCATATAAAGGATAGACACAACAGTGTCCCCAGTTTAACGACTGCTCTTCGAGCGGCTCCACATCACGTGAGGGAAATGGATAGGCTGTCTCACCCTTCCTAGCAAGCTTCTCTCTATTCTTCTAGTGTGTTAAAACGATCATGGTGCGGTACAGTGTAGCATATAATTGCAAGGAAAGGGGTGGGGAAGTAAGGCGGAATTTACTCATTTCACAGGCTTATTAATGTGTATATATCTTCTGTTCACATTGTAAATGATACGGTTCCCATTATCACGCATAAACATTTCATTCACACATAAACACACACAAATTACCAAGAAAGGCATCAGCTTTAACCCAATACCAGAAAATATGGACAAAATAAGTCATTAAAATGTATAAAAACCGTATAATAATTATATAAAAAAAACGACTTTTTTTTAAATATAATATTTTTAATTTTACTTTGTCAGTTGGTTTCAAAATATAGGTATTTATGATATAAAAGCATATTAAAAATTTCAGAACTCTAGTGCGCGTAGATCTGAAGATAATCTACGCGCAATATAGAAAAAGTGATTTTGAGAAAAAAAGTGTTCAAGTTGGAACTTGGTAACAAGGTAACATGTAATAGTTATTTTTATTTTATACAATAGTGAAAGAAGTAATTGAAGAATTTTGATGCGGTTTGTTTTAAAACACTGCCAAAAATCTATATTATTTTTTAAAGATTTAAAGGTCCTGTGTCCCCTTAAGAAACAAAAACACAACGAAATTACACGCTTCTACTGTTACCACTCAACGTGCCTCGAAATATTCCAGAGTAATTAAATAATTTTAACAGATATAACACTATATTGTTTTATAAGCACAAAACAACGTTATAAGCGTAAGTAATGTTGTTAAGACGTTTTATTTCAACGTACGTTTCTGACGGACTTGGCCGTCTTTCGTCAGGAATACAAAATGAGAAAATAAATATTAAAAAACTGGAGATGTTGTTATTGTGTGACTAATGCTTTGCCAGTTGTGGATGAATAATTAATGTTTTAACAGATGATAATTGACCGCGATTGATGAAAATATATTCGCGTGATCCACCATAATAAGAGAGAAAATAGAAAACAGTTGAAGAGAATTAAGACAAGGTGGATGTATAATGGTTTTGTTTCTTTGTGTTTCTCGGATCTGAGAATAAAGATTATTGTTCTTTTAGATAACGCCTCAATCTGGAGTGTGTGCCTTATAAAATTGGCGCCCAACTTAACGACTCGAACAACACGACGCAACAACTGTGTAATTGGCTTATCTACCTCCAAGGTTGGCTACGTAATTGGTTTTCGAACGCCGAAGGTTAACTGTGTTTGATTAACCGCCAAGATTAATTGGGGTTTTTATAAATCGTCCAGATTAGTTGTTGATTTACAAAATCACTCACTTACCACTTTGAAGAATGGCAATTTTGGCCAAATTAAGAAACGGGGAATTGAAATTCTGGCAGAAGGGCTAGGAGAAGAAGTGGATGACAATACGAAGGTAATGGACATGAAGGAACTGATTCTGAGGAGTCAGGCATATAAAGATAACGACAAATTTATCAAAGCTCCCCTAGAGAACATGATGGACAAGAGAGTAGAGGAGTTTGAAATTGAAAAGGTGAGGCTTCAGCTGGAAAATTAGAAGGCAACTTTGGCCTTTGCTACCCAGCAGGTGAGTTCTCAAGCGAATGTCGATGTTAAGAATATTTTACCACGTTTCAACAGAGAAACAGATGATATCAATTTATTTTTGATATTATTTCAACGACAAATGGATATACAAAAGATCCCAGAAGAGATGTGGGTGACGCATCTATTAAGCTCCGTACCGACGGATATTGCTCAGCTGATTGCTAGAGAAGCGTGATGCACGCAAGACCCAACGTAGAAATCTATTCTGAATATATTTGTAATGTCAAAGGACAATTTTCATTGCCATGTACAATTGAAAATGAAACAAAAAAATTTTGAATAAAATTATATATTAATTTATTTAAAAAAAATATTTTTCTGCATTGGGCCCTCAGTCCCATCTTGGCAATGGCCATGCATGAAACAGTACATTCGAAATGTCTGTCTAATGTTTAAAACGATTTATGTGAACAGCTCATTCATAAAAACGAAATTGGACTAACAAAAGCTAAAAGATCACATGAGGCCTTAAGGCCGCAGGTTCCCCACCCCTGGACTAGATCAACGGTTTTCAACCTTTCTTTTGGCGACATATCAAAGCTACTTGCTGAACTTTCGAGACACTTCAAAAAATACAGTTTTCGCTGATCTGATAAAAATATGAATTAATTACAATAAATAAATAAAAAATGGTTGTGTAGGCTATTGCCAATATTTTACTCGAAAATCTCAGGGAAAAGAAATCAGCGTCTCTGTCTGAATAGTCAGGTATATCACGTTTCAAAATTTTTCGCGATACAACGGTTGAAAACCGCTGGACTAGATAAAACCTTTGTAAATAGCAATCACCTTTGTAAATAACATAATATACACTAGAAGTGCTGTTAAAATCAGTTTTAAATAAAATTTTTATGTAAAGTAGGTAACACCGCTTGACATAAATATAATAAAAGCAATCAGACAACTTTGAGCGGTTTGTAGATTATTAGTACATGAGCCGGCTTTCGGCTGCGCTAAAGGGCAGCCTTCATCAGATGTATACGGTGCGAATCGAACATATAGCAGATAATATAATCGTATTCCTTGATTATATTATCTGCTGTATGTTCGATTCGCTCCATATACATCTGATGAAGGCTGCCCTTTAGCGCAGCCGAAAGCCGGCTCATGTACCAATAATCTAACAAACCGCTCAAAGTTGTCTGATTGCTTTTATTATACAATTTTTATGTCAAATAACGATTTCTGTCGTCGTATATAGTATTTTGTGCATAACAAATAAGTTAAAAGGAATTTCTACAGTAAGTTATTTTGAACAAAAAAATTATAAAACCAAAAATATTTTCCAGGGGGGGATCATCTTCCCCTAGTCCCAAGCTGCCTACGGCCTTGGCCGAGATCCGGCCATCCCACAACCCTTTGGAATAAAACACTGTATTTCATAGGAATTTATGTGACTCTGCAGAGTACTTAAATATTACCATTTAGAGCTTATAAAGTAATTAATATTTGAAAAATATAAATACATACATGTTATTTATATATAGTAAAAGTATTTTCATTCAATTTTGCTATTTTATGGTCTATAAAAGGAAATACAGCAGCGTGTGGATAGAATTAATAAGTATTTCATTTTAATTTGGAAATATAAATTATTTCTACAATTCGTATTATAAAATGTTTCATTTTGATTAATTTTACTTTTCAGAAAATTTTTTAGATTCTACGCATTTCCATAAAAAAATTAATATAGTGTTATAAATTTAATATATATATATATATCATCATCATCATATTCAACCATTATCTATCCACTGCTGGATGAAGGTCTCTCCAAATGCTTTCCACACAAGTCTATCCTGGGCCATTCGTTTCCACGTCACCCCAACCTCTTTTCTTATTTCATCCACCCATCTAGTTTGAGGACGTTTTCTAGGTCTTCGGTGGTCTCTTGGAATCCAGTTCAGAATTTCTGTTGTCCATCGTTGATCAGTTCTTCTTGCAATATGCCCAGCCCATCGCCATTTCAGTCCTTTTACTTTAACAATGATGTCCTCTACTCTAGTTTGCTCTCTCACCCAAGTGTTCCTTTTCCGATCTCTCCTAGTTATTCCAAGCATGCACCTCCACTCCTCAGGTTGTCTGTAACTTTGCATTGTTCAACAGTTAGACTCCATGTCTCTGATCCATAAGAGAGGACTGGCAATACACACTGGTTGAAAACTTTTCTTTTATTTCACAAAGTACTTCCCTTCAGGGATAACTGTCTAAAACAGGTTTTTAAAAAAAATTACATATATATTCATATATATGTATCAAACCATTTTGATTTTGTATTTGCCGACAGAGGCGAACCATTAAACCAATATTTAAATGCACTTTACTTTCCGAAAAATGGATTAGCGTTTCGAATTTTCAGTTTGCTATCATCCGTAGACTATGATTTCAGGCAAGCTGATACGGGAGCTCTCTAACCTTGAAAAAATACACATTACACCATTCTTGGTAAGTTTTCTTTTCGGAAGAAATCACGATTTTGCGATTGAATAAAACATTGGAATCTTGCAAACACCCTTATGCGGGCATTTTTTCATTTCGACGTTTATTTTTATTTCCTTTCTAAACTTTCCGCGAACCTACGTGAAATATAAATAAACTCAGAACGAATGGCTGTGAGTGAACTCCAAACTCCATTTCGACTTCATTGATCGCCGTTTTCAAACTGGAAATTGCATTTCATATAGTTATAAATATTATATAACCCGTCATGGCCTACTATTGATGGCGAAAGGCAGAGATATTGACTGGAGGATTCCAAACCCATTTTAATATTCAAGTCCAATATTTGCCAAACATCGTCGAATAAATCATACGAAGAACGACGCAACTTCCCTTTCTAAGTTATGAAATGTACGATGAGATTTTTTCAATTCGTTTTTGCCCTAAAAGAAAACACAACTCCGCTTGTGACGTTGGACTATTTTTAAATTCTGTAATAGCATTAAATTTCAAACGCTAGGACCAGCAAACTAAACCAATTAGAATTACCATTAGGGAGTTACACAACTGTCTCAGAATCTTTTATATACAGTAAAACCATCCTTAGGCAACCTCTTATGTTCTTTGAAGAGATGATGTCTCATAAAGATGGTCTTTTAATGGAAGTTTATTGTGTGATGGAGCTTAAACTTATTAAATTGAAATCTTTAAAATTACATACATTAAGGCAAAATTTGTGTCGCATTAATAAGCACAATATAGAATTAAACAATACCATTCGGTAGTTTAAAATTCTAGTTACAAGCTGCAAAATATACCACGTTTTAAAAATAGGGATGAATAGCAGTTTGATTTAAGGTCAAAGTTTTGTATTTGTTACGAGATTTTACTGTTCAGAAAATGAATGAAATAGTTTGTCATTTTCGGTGTAGAAGAATCGGCAAGTGTCCATTGTTATTTGAAATTAAACAACTACTTTCCGAATTTTAAACAATATATGCTTTGAAAATCATGTGTCCGCCTTTAAACACGATTTTGGAAACAACCTGTATACCTTACATCACAACGTTGGAAACAAGCTTGTAGCTAAATAACACGCACTTCATACGTGGCAAGTAAACACGTCACCATTACGATAATTTTGGACCCACGCCCAGGGACGGACTGGGCCGCCGGTGCGCCCTCATGGGCGATAAGACTCGTTTCTTCGAACTGACATGGAGTCGCACCGTCCGAATACCGAAGGTATGCACCCTTTCAAATAGCCCAGTCTGCCCCTACCCACGCCTATATAAAAGTCTTCAATTACAACAATGATCGCCATTTCAATTTATTTCAAAAACTCGTTCCAACTGAATCGAGTAAATATTTATCAAATAAATATAATGACGATGGATGTTGTGTAATGTCGAGCTAAAAGGGAATAGTAGATCAGTAGTATTGGATTTCCTTGCACCCCGTTTCCAAGATGGCGGTCCTTCCGAGTGAGGCCGTGTGTCTCTCTCTATCTCTCTCTACAGGAGTACGACCATTGCTTTCTTTTTTTCCCGCCTATCGCATTTATTTTCCTATTAATTATTAAGCAAATGGGTGATTGTTTTTATTTTAGAGTGAGACGTTCACGTGGGCAAATGAATTTTAATTTAAGGCTTTCGGTCGACGAGATCAGTTGCTATAATGACCGAGGAAGCCTTGACTCGAACGTATCAGGACCTCCGAGCTCACCGAAAGTTTTGGGGGTGTGGATGCATTATACCGTGCCGGTCAAGGAAAAGGTCCCAAGAAGAAACATTTAAGACTGGCTACAGGGGCAACGGGCCTATACGCTGCACAAGCCCTTTCGCAGGAAGTTCAAGACTAATCGTGTCATAGTAGGAAGGATCGAAGATCAATGGCAAGAGGATCTGGTGGAGAAGAAAGAATGTTTCTGTTCATAACGAGAAGTTCAAATATATATTAACATGTATAGGCATTTTTTTCAAAATTTGCGTGGGCGTTTCCCCTGAAATAGAAGGCGGGTTCTGTAGTAATAAGCGCTTTTCAAAAGGTTCTTGATGAAGTTCAAGTCCCCACAGCTCTTCAGACGGATCATGGAAAAGAATATGTTTTTTACTGGTTTTCAAAAAGTTCTGACATCTAAGAACGTCCATTTCTTCATTACTCGTAACGAGACGAAGGCTTCGGTGGTTGTGAGATTCAACCGTACTCTTAAGACCAAGATGTGGAAGTACTTCACGTGCAAGTACGTCGGCGGTCTACAGAAGTTAATGCATAGTTACAATAATTCTTTTCATCGCTCCATTCGAATCAAACCTTCGGAGGTAACCATTCACAATCAGAAAAGAGTTTTGGATAGTCTGTACGGCGATATCGTTTTGGCTTCATACAGGGCCCCCGACTACAAGTTTGAAATGGGGAACAGGGTGCGGATTTCCAAAAAGAAGTTGTTTTTGGAAAAAGGTTACGAGTCAAATTGGTCGGAGGAGGTATTTACGGTGTCCGAAAGTATTCCGAGAGAGCCCCGGTTTATAGAATACTAAAAGACGAGTCCATAGCGGGAACGTTCTATGTTCAAGAGTTTCAAAAAATCAAGGCGATACAAAATTACCTCGTCGATAAATTATTACGAAAACGTGGGAGAAGAGGAAAAGCAGAATATCTCATAAGTTTCAAAGATTATCCCAAAAAGTTTAACTCGTGGATTTCGGCTACGGACATGTATAACATGTGAGTCATTTCTCCCTAGCGTTCAGTTTACGCGATGGATTTCTGGTTGACGTTACCTAGCGACAGCAGGGGATGCGAATGAGAAGCGAGTCTCAGTGAAATTATTTATCCGCATGCGTGGTTTAACATCGCAAAAGATACAAACACGTTCGAGTTTTCTCATGGAAAATGAGCCCACAAGAAAGGACTCATACGGTGTGGTTTTTATGACACTACGAAAGAATTAATTAAAACGCTTTCGCATATTTTCAAAGAAAAACCTCGCCCTCTTTAAATTTTCCAATAATAAGAACAATAAGAGAGTGAAGATCCATCTCTGCGAAAAACAAGTCTCATGTTACATAGGGGAATTGACGAAAATTTAGAATTTGTTCCTGGTCTGGCAAGCGACAGGCCATCAAGTGTAAACGCCGTGGAGACAGAAAAGATCACGGTAGGTTCCTACATCGCTGATCCCATATCCGATTTTTATTTCCTTTACGGGTATACGGATACCATAGAGCCTCAGGTGGTGGGGGGGAAGTATTAGCTCCGTTGCTGCGTATAGTGAAAGTGAAGGGCCAGCATAGAGAAATGGTGTGTGCTTCTTACGATAGGCCCCATTACGTGCGATTAATGCGCAAAAATTTTCAGACGATCGAGATCGTCCTTATGGACAAACTCAGGTCAGCTTTTGCCATTCGAGCGCGGTAAATTGTTGATTAAACTACATCTACGTTTAAAGCAGCTGTGAATTTGCAAACAAAATGTGTAAACCTTACCAGTGTTATACGAGTTCGTTCCAAGATTATTACGTCGGTCAAATGGGTTCCGGATTGTGTTATTATCGGGGTGGCCCTTCGCAACACGGACTAGATATTTTTCTTCGTTCCTTGATTAGGGGGTGTTATACCGTTGTTTAAACGAGATGAAAAAGTGATCGGAAAGCAAGCTTTAAGGAGCGGCATCGATCTAGCGAATGACGTCATTCAAGGGCAAGATTTGAAATAGGCGGTAACCCGACGAGCTAAAGAAGCGGGGCCATATTAGTGGATAAAGCCGCAGTCAAAATGAATAATATGGTCGAAAATGGCAAAAGGAATATTTATAAAAGGAAGAGGAGACCTGTTAAACGCGCCATTCGCTCGAAAGTTAGGAAAGTGGAGCCACGCGATATTTTTAGTTCATAATGTCTTTAATACGTCACGACTTGGCGACCTGTGCCAAATCCGAACTCGATTTATTTGCCGTCCCTCCGACCCAGTTTAGCATAGCATCCGGAAAATGGAACGAATTTTATCCTCTTTCAAATATTCGCGATGGAGATCTCATACAATTTACTCTTTCGGGAAGTGGCGAAGATTACATGGATCTTTCGGCCACCTAACTCTACTAAGTAAAAATCCTGAAAGACGATGGATAGCCTCTGGCGGACGCCGATATAGTATCCTCCATATATCTATTCATGCATTCGTTATTCTTCCAAATCGACGTGAGTTTAAACGATCGCTTGGTGTCCACTTCGTCCAACACTGAACCCTATATGGCGTACATCGAAACGCTATTGAATTTCAGAGAGGACGCTAAAAAATCATTGCTCACATCCGAATTTTTTTATAAAGACACTACTTAACATTTGGTCGAGACCGATCCCACGGCCGATATAGCCAAAACCGAGGGTTTGAAAGAGAGACATAAACTCGTGAAGCATAGTTGCGTTCTAGACCTCATAGGACCATTACACTGTGACATCTTTTATCAAAATAGAATGCTCTTAAATCTAGTGGACGTCAAATTAAAAGTGATTCGAAGTAAGCTAGCTTTCAGTCTCATGTATCCCACGGACGGCGCCAGCTAGCAGAAGCTTCTCTTTTCATGCGAAAAGTAAAAGTCAGTCCCGGTGTGTTTCTGGGACATGCCACGACGTTATAGAAGGCAACTGCAAAATACTCCATAGATAGAGTATTGTGTAAAATATACTCAGTATCTCAGGGCAGTATGTCGTTTTTTTAAGACAATATCTTTCTGGGCCAGATGCCAAAGAAGGTCATATTGGCGATCGTCGATAACACGGCGTTCAACGGCATTTAAAGATTCAACCACTTCGATTTCAAGTATCATCACGTGAATTGAATAAGCGTATTTATGGACAGTAATCAGGTATCCGGCAGGCTTTATGAGCTAGACTTCTCGCAAGATTCGTATGTACGCGCCTATCACTCCTGCTTTGCGGGCACCGAAAAGTTGAATCGAGACATTGCGAATCAAATCACCCGCCATGATTTCCACCTCTATACGCCTCTATATGCTCTATACGCTTTCGATTTGTTAGCGGATCTCTGTGACGGTGATTACATGCAATTAACCAGACAAGGAAATCTCCGCGTGGAAATAAAACTCAGCAACACGTTAAGTAAATCCATCTCTATAATCGTGTATGCAGAATTTCAAAACGTGATAGAAATTAGAAAGTCCAGGACCGTCCTTTGTGATTTTTCGAATTAATATGGGCACGAAACAGCTGACTAGTATCTTTCGAGGGGACCTAAAGATTAATCCGTGCTTTGTGGGCCCGTTTCCCAGTCTCGTTGGTTATTAGCATGGATCCGGATACTAAACCTGGAAGTCACTGGGCGTGTGTTTACACCAGGGTTTCCTCTTCGGCTGAATTATTTTGATTCGTATGGACATTCACCCAGTTTTTTCAAAGGACCCGTCGCCGATGTGATGAAAATTTCAAGCACGTCATGCATAGCGATGTCCCCCTTCAGTGCCTCAATACGTCGGTTTGCGGCAAGTACTGCGTGTTTTTTATACAAAAGATATCGCGGTCACAGCTTGAAAGGAATTGTAAAATTGTTTGTTTCGAATTGTCCTACGAATGATGTTTGCGTATATGATTTTATCAAAATTGACTTTTGTGTACTTGTACACTTTAAAGGTTTTTAATAAATGAAAAAAATCCATTTAAATACTTGAACGCGTCTCGTTTTATAGCCATTCGATAGTATGTGTGTGTGTGTGTCATTCTGTTTACGTTCCCCGTTTCCCTGCGTCATAGCCAGAACTACGAGAACTGGACATTTCTTTTTGTTCGCAATGTGTTATCGCAAATGAGCGAATTGATTCGTCCGGTACCCGATAGAGTCGTATGGTTTTACTGGATACACCAGCCTTTATTCGATTAGATTCCCGAAGTTGAATTTATGGAAGGTTTACCTACCGGTTTTAAGGGTTATCTGGGACCCAGCACTCTTTTCATCCTGGATGATCTAATGTCTGAATGTGGAAACGACAAACGCATCACGCATCTGTTCACGAGAATGAGTTATCGTATGAACCTCTCTCTCTGATTTTCATCACGCAGAATTTTTTTCACAAGGACAAAGAAATGCAAGAGAATTCTCTGAATGCTCATTATCTAATCCTGTTTGAAAACCCCAGAGATTTGGATGAAGTGGGTCATCTGGGAAGACAGCTCTATCCTACCGACCTCAAATGTTTTCGCGGTGTACGCGGATACCACCAAAAAATCGTATTCATATTTATTGAGCGATCGTCATCCCTCCACATCCGATGAATTTAGACTGATACCTGGCCTATGTCCAAACGAAATACAATACGTCTATCAAAAATGAGCCTGAAATGATAAAAACAAAGATCTTAGCTTTGCTAAGCTAGTAAAATAGGCTAGCATGCTAAATCCAGCTATGCTAAAAGGGTGCCTGTCCCCCGCCGCCTGCAGGCACCATTATTTCTTTTACAAATAACTGTGTCGCATCCTATTCGACGTAGTGGAGAATATGAAGTTTCTTAGAGAGGACTTTCAACAAAAAGTTACATAAAGGATTACTGAAAAAATAATCCAATTCTGGTGTGCGTGCTCTTAGTGAAATTTCGTTGAATGCGCTTCCAGGGAACGTTTCGCTGACGAGCATTCAGAAAAAGAGACTCGCACCTCATAAAAATGTTTTGAGAAAATTAGCAGAGAGAAAAACTCCCCTGCACAAAAATAAAAAGATAATCATACAGAATGGTGGTTACCTAGGTTTCCTATTATCCGCGGCGTTGTCTGTTTTGAAGTCGCTTGTGGCCAGATAATGCAATACGCCCGAGAGATGATCGTCGTTCCCGAGGAACGTTATTCTAAACATATCGCATCGGAGGAAAACTTGATTGATTTGGATCTAGAAATAAAAAGGTTTTACTCAGCAAAAGACTCCAAGGATGTCAAAATCAAACGATATTTTTAACTGCTGCAAAAACGTTTAAAGATCGAAAATTTCAACCTTACTATGAAAAAAAATAAAGAAGAGCACTTAGTCGAACAGAGTGTGAAAACTGAGAAAAAAAGAAACAGCAGAAGCAGCGGCATTCGATGATTCGTTAATCGAACGAAGTGTTCCTAAAGCGTTGCGATCTAGTACTCAGAACATTATCGATTGCTTAAAACCTTATTCCAAGACAATTTCATTGAATGCACCAGGACAACTGGTTTACAAGAAAAAATCCATACCGGATTCTAACATCATCGATTTGATTGACATTATTCTCCGCAACAATCCAAAGTCTTTACCTCTTGCCAGCCATGCGTGTGCTCAAGCTCTGCATGGAATGAATTTACCGCTAAGGTTTGTAAAGAATAAGAAATTTCTATCTCAGATAGGGTACGGAGTACCCGTTGTAACGAGAAGACGTTTGGAAAATTATTAATATTATTTTTTTGTATTGGAATCAAATCCTAATTTTTTTTTTTATTGCTAAACAAAACGATTTTCAAAATGTCATTATTTGAAAAAACATAAATTGTTTTCATCAAACGATAAAAAAAGGAAAAAGTCACTTGTTTTCCCCTTCAAAAAAAAAACAACCTAGAAATTCATGTTTTCTTCAAAAAACTAGAAAAGACAGTTGTTTTCATAAATATGACATTTTGAAAATCTATTTTTTCTCAAATCAAAAATTCACGTCTAGATCAGATTTTTTAAAAAACTAGAGAAATCAGTGTTTCTTTAAAAATATGATAAAATCAGTTATGTTGTTTCTTTTTCAAACTAGAAATTCAGGTCTTAGATTGGATTTCCTCAAAAACTAGAAAAGTCAGTGTTTATTTTTCATAAATAGGATATCTAAACTCAGTTGTTATTTCTTTCCAAACTAGAAATTCACATCTTCAAGTCAGTCCTTAATTAGAGTTTTTTAAACTAGAAACTCACAGCTTAATTAAATTTTTTAAACAGGAAACTCACATCTTAATTAGATTTTTTAAACTAGAAATGCACATCTTAAAATCAGATATGTTTTAAACTAGAAAATCACACCTTAATTAAAACACAGTTCTTAATTTAAAACCATGTGAAAAAAAAAGAGAATAATTTTTTGCTCCAAAAAAAGCTACATTTATTTAAGTCATTAAAAAATTAATATGTCCCAGAATGTTCGAAAATACAGTTCAACAGAATCCACCGACTTAACATATTCATAAAAGTTCTTCTTGTTTAAATTCTTGCTCGGTTCAACGAAAGATTCAGCAATTGTATACAAGTCTAATATGAGTAGAAGATCCTCATGAAAGAATTCTAATGCCCTCTCATGTGTGTGTGTAGAGATGGAGGCCTTGGCATCCAGATTGGTTACGAGGTGGTGTACCGTTATGAAATTGAGGAGTTGCGAATTTTTGTAGTTTAAAGTGAAACCCTTATTTTACAGCACTATGCTCCATCACCTCGCTGGTACGCATAGTTTTTAGGACCTCCTATACAGAGAGAAAAAAGGCTTCTTTCTATGGAACAAAAACAGACGATACAGTGAGAGGGAAGAAATAAAAAAAATATTTACCGGATACAAACGTTTTTACATAATTATGGTCGAGTTCATCAGATAAGGAACCTAAGAAATTCCTCGTCTCTAAATCTCGGATTTCTTCACTTATGTAAACGATGCTGTCAGTATCTAAATATAGAACTCGACGTTCCAGTAGATCAAATTGTTCGTATAGTTTAAGACGTGCCCATGCGGTGGTAAAACTGGCTAGAAATATATTGGGTTTGTCCGTTTGGGGAAGAAAGGAAGGCACTCTTTTGGAAGGATTTCCATTGTATAGCAGCCACTTTTTTGTAAGGCAGAAACAAGTCTGTGATCTAAATGTAAAACAAAAATCACATTCACACACACAAAAACACACAGACGCACAAAACCTTTAAAAAAAACCTCTTGTGAAATATACCTCTACAGTTGGATCAGGGAATTGTTTTTTTTTAACTCGTGAAGATCGTTTACATAAGTGTGCTGGATTTTATTTTCGTTCATTTACCCCAGAAACTGCAAATAAACAAATAAAAAAAATGAAACTCATTCGTGAAAGTATTGCTTATCGAAAAAAAATTGATGTTCTAAATTAACGAAACGTTCTTACAAAATAATTATTGAAGAAATAGTACCTGTTTAGACACAATTTTGCAATTAACGCTCTTCCTTATTCTCAGTTATCTTGGTAGAATCCAATTGTATGCCTTCTTTTTTTTACTCTTCCATATAGGCGGCTTTGTCTGCTTCTGGAGTACAGGACCACCCGTTGGCTTTCTGCTTGATTTTCAAGAACGCATCAATGTATACAGAGAATAACCCTACCTTCGATTCTTTAAAATGGTATACCTTCAGAAAAAAGGCGCGTATTACTAACACACACACACACATTTTATATATATATACAATACATCTGTGGAAAAAAACACGTACTAATAAAAAGAAAAAGTACAAGTATTTTAGAAAAAAAAAAGAATGATAAATACTGCATGGTATTTTAGAATTTCATAGCCTTATCTCAAAGCCATTTTAACTTCTTCCGCCAACCGTGTCCCAAGGAAGGCTGTTTGGGAGTCCCCATGTTCGCATATCCTTTGTTGACGGCTATCGACACATGTCCGACATAGAGGAAATGTCGATTTGTTCTGGGATCTGGATAGAAAAAAGCATATTATATCCTTTTTTATTTCATTTATTTTTTAGAAAAAAAATCAGTAGGAAAGAATCATATTGCAGCTTATGCCGTTTTTAAAAAACAAAACTTATCTGTAGGGTAGAACAGGAAAGCAGAGATCTCTGGAAGACAGGACGGTACATTTCATTATTCCAAAGCAATCACCCAGTGATGTATGGCATTCGGTAATGATAGTTAGGTGGCCAATAGGGTACCTACAAAATAAAAATTTTAAAAACTAAAAAAACACAGAAATATTGCATGGAAGAAACCAATCACACGCGATATAAATAAATAAATTTCGCCTCATGTTTTTGTTGCATAAAAGATTCAAATAAATGAAATTCTAGTATTTGGCTACACCCTGGTTAAACAGTTTCAATGCGTTTGTCTGTCCTCCAAAGAATGAGCCCCTGGGATCGAGCCTTGTGACTGTTTCATGATTTTCAACGTCGGCTTTCATCACTGGATACTCTTTTACATTGGAAGAAAGTTGAAAGAATCAATGTCTAATATTGTGGTTGGCAATTATCTGCATTACATTAGACCCACGAGGAATGACGTGGTTTCTGGCCTCGTTTGAGCAAGCATTCTAACACGAAATATCCGTCAAAACCCTTTAAATTGTGGACAATCGCCATGATATTTTTATGTTCTCTGCAGAATAAAAATTTGAAAAAAATCCTCACATATATTATCTGCCTTAAAAGCGAATTCCGTCCCATCTGAATACATGACTACGCAAAAGCTGACTTTATGTACACCCGTGGTTTGCTCCGTCCCAAAGTCAAGTTAAATAAAATTCTCAGAGGGAGTTTTACTGGAATGACTAATTATACAATAATTTTTGCCACCCACGTATTAATTACAGCTCAAACTAGAGCTTATGTAATTTTGGAGAAAAAGAGACGCTTTCCCCATCCTGGATTCGAACCAGGGTCCCTCCGTTTAGCCCGGAGTGTCTTGGACCGCTAGACGAATGAGGACAGGAAACAACGCTCTCTTTCTCCGTATGTAAAGGTGTTAAGGTATTATTACCCTCCGCAGGGATAACACAATTGCCAAATAAGAAATGACTAAGATAGCAGAGATGCCCCCTACAAAGAAATCCTTGCAAAATCTGCAATAGGATTCTCCCCATTTGTGACGATCTGCAGGCTTTAAACGAGCTTCGAGAAATTTTTGACAGAGGGGACAGGCATAAAATTGCTAGCTATAGGCTGTATTTTCACCATCTAGAGACCTATGTCTGTCGAAGCATACAGAGGACCTACATGTGCGATGACATGAATCACAAGTCTGTGGGGTTCCGATAGGGCAATTCGAAAAACACACTTTACAGTTAAATTTGCAGAAATGACGCTGAATGTTATGAAAGGGCTTATCGTAGTCGCTACATTAGTAACTAGCACTATAATATCGTTTCATGGACTTAATAAGATCAAAAAGGCCATCATGCATTGATAAAAATATTTTATCCACCCTATCCAGTACCCTGTAAGATACCTGTAAAAGATAAAAAAAAAGTAAAAATAAAACAGAAATAAGGGTATTTTTGAAAAACAAATTAGGAAAAAAATAACGTTATAGCATGAAATAAAATCCCCACTAAAATAACGTCCATGGAATTATAATAACAACAAATAGACCTTTATATACAATAAGAAAATAGGGGGAAAGAAATACAGAAAAATAGCACTTCACTTAAACTAAAAAAAATCAATGATCATCTTGTTAGAATGTTCTGAAGAAACCACATGTATTTGGACTTCGAGATGGTCTTCAAATTAAGGATTTCTTCATAACCGCATTCTCATACTGGCACATTAGCATTCCTATGCAAATCGAGGAGCATTTTCTTTCTTTTTTTTTTTTTTCAGGAACCAATCAGTTCTACGGATATATTTTAGGTCTGGGTGATTGGATAAGATGGCTTTATCAATAATTATTGTTCTGGTGTAGCAAATATTATCTCCATCACAACGAATAGTAAGGATCGATCTTTTTGCAAGACGATCAACATCTATGATGGATAATTTTCTTTTCCCACCTCCCACAGGGCTTCGAAACGTCAGTACGTCCACCTTAAAAGACGGGAAATTTAATGGAATGCAATCTTTGCTCTGAAAAACAAACAAACAAACAAATATTTTTTCAAACAAACCGTTAGATAACTGTAGGCTAAGCATTTCTTTTTAAATATTACTGCTACTATTAGACGAAAATACCCGTAAGACATTCAAACACGATCACGTCGGCCTGAAAACGCTGATTGAAACGTCTAGATCACACCCTTAAAGTATACGGGAAATGGATCTGACGGAGAGGGGCAAGAATAATAAAAAAACCAGACATAGCATGAAAAATATATGGAACACATATTCTCGAATACATTATCATGCATTGAATATGCCCTAAAGAAAATATCTTACGTCGACATCTCCTGCACCGTTCTGAAAATCATGAATTTGTTGATCAATATTCATATCCCCCAATATGAAATCGTCCACTTCATCAAGTTCTCCGGTGGAAGCTTTAAAATTATTTGTGAACAAGGAACGTCAGACGTATGAAAAATAATGCACTTCAACTGTAATGAACTTCTTACACAGGACAGATGAAAGAAAACATCGATAGCGGCAGGGTACTGATGCTGCCCTAGCTTCCAAGAGCATTGATATAAATAGAAGGTTAGCTGACATACAAAGAGATTTTATTTATTTTTTTTAGGGAAAATTTCAGCAGCTAGGTAGGAACACTTGAATATGTTTTTTATAATTGGCCGCACATTGATTTGCTCTGCGTTAAAAGAATCTTATTTACCAAGGTCAAAGGTCAGGAAACAGCGGATTTCTAGGAAAAAACAGGCTCACGTATAAACATAATGATAGGATTTGTTCAAACTTTTCCCTGATTGGACCCTGGAGATGAAAAGAAAGAGGAAGGGAATAACTACAGAAGCTGTTTCTCTTCATTCAGCATCGGAAACTAACAGAGAACGGTTCGTAGTCCGCCCGAGATAAATATTTCCATTGCAGTAAAAAATAACCAACAAATAAGTAATCCCACAATTTTAACAATCTGATAATTACAGAAAAGGAGCGTAATTGATATTCATATAAAACTAACTTGATCAAAATAAACTCCTGTAGGAATAAAATCTTCATCGCAGTAATAAGTAGAAAAAAATGGTGGTTCCATGAATTTTAACAATTAAAACAAATGTTACTAATCCGCCCGAGATAAAATATTTCTATTGCAGTAAACATAATTAGCGAGGAAATAATCCCCGAATTTTAACAAGCTGATAATAACAAAAATAAGTATATAAATTTAACTTCTGTGGGAATAAAAGTTTCATAGCAGTAGAAAGTAGAAAAAAAATGGACGATTTTTAACAATTAAATAAATAAAAATTGGTATGAAATAAAAGCTCCTTTAAGAATAATTAATAGATAGTGAAAATTAAGAGATAAGCAGGATTATACTTATTATTATTATTATTATCAACTAATTATTCTTAATTAGGAAAATACAAATTAAACATAACTCACGATAATTACAAAAAAATCAAGAGGAAAATTGGTATACTCGATCAGCAAGAACTATAAAAAAGTAAAAAAAAACATGGTCGTACTCCTAGTATCTTGGAAACGGCGGCCATTTTGAAAACGGGTGCAAAGAATGCCAATACTAATGTAGATCATGCATAAATACATATAAGTGTGTCAATAAACTACTAGAAACAGAGTAAGCCGGAAGTAAATAGCGAAATAAATATTAATAAAAAATGAAACGCGGTCTAATGTGGGATTTTGACTTCAGATAAATTTGAAAATATTACATATTATTTACGATTATTATTATTCTTGTGAAAATAAATTGAAAACTCCTTAAATCTTCTTAAATCTACGACTGCTTCCAAAAAAAAAGAACATGGGTGGCTTTAGTTATCCGGCAATAATAAAACACCTTAGAAAATAGAAACCAAGGAATATCTTCCACAGGTAATTGAACAATTTCTGGTAAAATCACTAATGCGAAATCTATTTTTAATATATATCATATATATTATCATTGTCATTTCCATTTGAGAAGAGTGTATGATTTACTTGAATTTATTTATAGCAATATTAAATTCACCTTTGGATTATTAAAACGATTTTATTTTACATGTTGTCCTGTGCACACGTTTAATACAAAAAAATCCGATATATAAAGTGATATTTAGAGTATTGCATCCAACAGGCTAAGCTGTGCAACTAAATATTTAGAAAAATCCGAATGTCCCTATGTGAATAAAGATTTTTCCAACCAAATGGATTGTAAATATATGCTTGATATAAATATGATGCAAACTCTTCATTTCCACTGATTTTAAACTGCAAATATTTTCGGATAAACCATCTTGTGCAAAATCTGGAGCTCTGAGAAGTAAGTAATTAAAATATTAAGACATCTTTACCTAAAGTCATTTACACTTATCCGAAATATAATCCTTTTTAAATCAATCCAACATGCAATAAATTTGAAGAGAATTTACGATAAATTTAAGTGAATTTACAGTAAGTTTAAGATAATTTATAATAAGTTTTAAAGAATTTAATGTAGGAATATAAATTATTTTTATTAAAGTCTTTCTGCAAAAGCATTTTCAAAAAATATATGATGTATATTTTTGTGAGCCTCTATCTATATTATATATTTTAGACTTGAATATTTCCTTACATCGTTATTAATTACAGGAGTATTACTTTACTTTTACATTCAATATATATTGCTATTTCTTGGAACAATATTTGACAGAGTAAACAAGATGTTTGCTTGAATTGTTATAGTAATTTATTTCAACACAACTTGTTTTTGAAACAATTTGCATGTGGAAATTTGACAGTTCCCATAAAAAGTAATAATACGTCTTGCAGTGTTTTCTGTTTATCTAATTTCACATTAATCTGAATTCTTCGGTATTTGGAAAAGTCAGCGATTTCAAGCATTTTAAATGTGTTTTGCTGTTTAAAGGGGTAAACACAATTCATTAATTTCCCTTGTGTAAAGCATTCCAACAAAGTATAACTCTATTTTAACTTCTTAGTGGTAACAATATGTATATTTTAATAAAGTTACAAAGTATTTTGTAACTCGAAATGACGATTATTATATTATAAATTAAATATTAATGATTAGGTTTCACAGTTAAGAAGAAAGCGTATTTGACCTATGTCATGCGTTTAAATCTTATAAATTATCGGCATGGGACAACTGAGAAAGATTCATGGTATATTTTGATTTGTTAAAAGTAAGGACAAACAAAAAATGTTATTTAAAAATTAAATAAATTAAATATAATAAATGAAATATAATAATATATAAAATAAATTAAGAATAAATTACTGAAATATAAAATTAATTAGCCATAAATTAATTAAATTTAAATAAATTAAATATTTATGTATATTTAACAATGATATAAATCATAACGCTGTACTTTAAATTGATGTTAACAACGTCTAATGATTTGGGAAATTCTGTTTTCCAAATTGAACTTAATTATTTTATTTAGCCAAGTTAAAAGGAGATACCTTGTTTCAAATTTAAATTTTTCGTTTGAAAATGTTAGAAATATTTGTCATAAAATTCAATATAAATCTTACGTTTTAAATAAAAATCCGCGGGCTAGTTTGGCCAAATGTCCCTTACGTTTGTAAGTTTCGTATAAACGTGAACGTCTCAATGAAGAAAATAATTCAATTGAATATATTTTGTGAATACCCGGGGAGAAAATTTATTATCCTATGCACAAAGCTTCGCTTAGAATAAGAAATTCCACAAACACTAGTCATTTATTTAACGCTCTTTTCCTTTCCTCAGAAGTGGATTGCTTTAAAATCAATGCGAGGTGTAAAATCTAATAGAATTGGAATCTTAGAAAGATTTAAATACGAACGTGGAGTCATTTAATATCTGTATTAAATTGTTTATATATTGGATAAGTTCTAGTTCGATAACATTATTGCGAGAAATTCGGAATAAAACGGGATTTAAAATAAACGAAATATTTCCTTGGGTTCAGATTTCCGTAACACAATTCAGTTCGTGAGGATTAAAATTGAGGGCATGACAATTATATTTTATTCTTCGAAAAGCGAGACTATTCAATCCTCGGGATATATTACTGTTTGTTTATTTCTAATATCGTTACCAATCTTTAAATTGCATTTTAATGCGTTGGTTATTTTTTAAGTAAGGTCCGTTTGTGAATACAGTTTGAAATTCAGCGTGCGCATGAGAATGAGTGCTAGGGCAGGCTCTCGGAATTCTTTGAGCAGAATCCGACGGCTTTTCCATTCACGGCGTTAGTTTATACGCTTTGTACGCTTCGTTAAAATGTTTAAGAAGACCAAATGCCCCGCCCACTGTGAAATACGGTCAGTATGATTCTTAACAACAAGAAACATAAAATCTGC
>QLNU02015003.1:95911785-95929517 GCA_006491805.2 Dysdera silvatica
ACTGGTTTTAAACTAACTGTGTGAGGCGTTTACAAAAGCTACCTCGACGACAATTGGATGGTCTTTGATCGTCAATAACATTTTAATTATACATTTTTGAGAATTTTCGATGTCCAACATTTTGCTTAGAATTTTGCAATTGGAGATTGAACGGCCGATTCTGGATACTGTATATATATATATATATATATATATATATATAAATGGACACATCTATGGAGTCGACAGCGTTCCATAGAATTAACATTAGTGCTAACCTCCAAACAACTAATTCCGAACAACAGCCACTCCGTAGGTATCACGAAAAATATTTTATTTAATTTTCACTTTGTTTAAATATATCTGCAGCCCAAATTGTCAACAATGTAAAGTAAAATTTACTTGATGGAATTTCCTTTTAAGGTGCTGCATTGAAAGACATGTTCATTTTGAATTATACACCCCTTTCTGTGAATACTGTATCGCTATTTATAACCGATTATCTCAATATTTCGTCTGCGCAAACAACCCAAGGATTTTTTGACAGTTTCTGTTCTTTATGCGTTGTTAGTATTGGGTAGTGCCATATCTGAAGAATTAAGTGATAGCAGGTACACATGGGATTAGAAAACTTTAATGAGAACGTACAAAGCAAGCCAAAATGTTGAAAGGAATCGAAAGCCAAAAGAATACATATATCACGAGAACTCGCACAGAATTACATTGAAAGAAGATATCCTTCAGCGCCTGCGCAGTCGAACATAGGTGGCGCATGTAAGACGAATTTTTCCACTATAAGAAAGGGTGATATCGAGACAGTGTAATACAGATATATTTAATAATCCAATAATATTAACCTATGTAAGATAATTTGACATAGCATTACGCAGATTGGATTTATAAGCAAAGAATAACGTTATAAGCCTAAAAAATATACATTTTTTTACGCTTATAACGTTGTTCTGTGCTTATAAATATCAAACTAACTTCATCATTTGAACGTTAGTTTGTATTAACGATGAATTAGTTCTCCACGAAAATCCTTGGGCCTAAAGGAGAAATTATAAAAATAAAGTTAGCCAGGATATTAGGACAGTAAAAATGTGGAAAATGCATGAAGATTATAATTTTACAGTTGTGGGAGGCCATATATGAATGAGATTTTAACAAATAGTGAAATTTATATATGCAACAGTCCTTTCGCGGTGTGATCTTGGATAGCAGAACTAAGCGCTGTAAGACGTGAAATGAAGAACTTGAAAAAATGCTGTTAGAGTGGCTTTCCAACTGTTGATCAAAACTTCCAATTGAAATCTGTTTAATTGCACAATTTTTCCTTACCTGATTAACCCAAAAATATAGACAGAAAATATTGGAGACTGAGAGGGAAGGGTTGGGTGGTATTCTCTGAATAGTAGGAATGATAAATATAAAAGCCAGCGAGTTTGTTTACCCGGACGAGGATTTAGAAGTTTCTGCTTCATTTAATACTATGCAAGAACTGTTAGAAAATATGATAGAATGAGGGAAAAGGTGAGGAGGAAATGAAAGCGAAAGAGAGTTTGGAATTGCCACAAAATTCTAATATCAAATCATATTCTGATGTTTTGCAAAATTTTCGGGAGATAAAAAACTTTGCTCTGAAGAAAAATGATAATCAGTTATATAAAATAACTACAAATTTTATTTCCTTAGAAAAGAATATTTGCCATAAAAAGCAAAATATTTACGAATTATTGATTTTTTTATTGTAAATTATTATAACTGAGGAATAATGTATTAAAAATGACTAATTTTTATTGTTAATTTTATTTATTTTGATTTTTATACCGAATCTGTAAATAACAGCCACCTCTGAAGGACCGTCATGTCAACGTATAATATATATACAATCAATAAATTGCCAAAGTAAGGGAAAGCATTTTCATATAAACTTTTTTGTAAAAGTAGAGGTGTGCTATATATTTGAGATTCTTTCTACATTAGGTATTTCTACTGAATGCAGCCCGCTTGACTTGATTTCAACTTGGCAATTAAGGTGTGTCTTAAAAAAATGGACAATTATCCTTTGTGATTGCAATACTACAAGGTGTAATTTAACATTAACATCCTCTCTGAAAGTGAGGGGGTGCTAGGGACCACCTAAGGAGCATGAAAGCCAATGTTAGTGACTATCTGGTAGAAAATAAAAAGGCGTAATTTTAATCGCTCCTTAGTTTCTGATGGATACAGTCCAGGTTTTATAAACGATCTTGTCCAATCAAATTATTTCAGTTTGAGGAAGAGGGTTCTGGTTAATTTCAAAAAAAGAATAAGTTTGGATTTGGAGGAGAAAGGAGTTAAGTTATTGGCTAGGGGTAAAGTAGGCCCAAAAAATGAAGTAAAAAGAAAAGGACCATTGTGACACTATTCGACGGGCCTAGGGCCCCAATATTATGCGAGACTGAAGAACTGTGGGCCAGCTCTGCAAATGCAATTGCCTAAACTTGTATCTCTTAGATAGACTCTATCCCAGTTAAATTTTGGTTTTACATATAACTAATAATTGTATTGATGATAAAGGTATTTATATAATTAGAATATCAGTTGAAAACTTGTATATTGAGACCAATAGTGCGATTAAATGTATATGAAATTGAGACGGAAAAATTACTGCCATGTTTAAGATGTAATTAAGTTTACTTGTAACATGTGAAGTAACATGATTTTTTGCCCTTGTTGTATGTTGTTCAAAGAATTACTTATGATTTTGTGGTTAATCCAGGAGTATTGGTTTATATTAATCTTATCGATGTTTAGATTATCTCACTGTATTTCGGTAATCAGTAATTAAGCGAGGTGTGCCCTTTGTCTTTTCTGTAGTTTTAATAACAAATAAATGTTTTGTTTGTTCCGAAAGGTGTCTTTTCTAAATCTTGTTTAATATTTAAATGCGCAAGTTTAGGCTATGTAAGTTGTAGCGTTAATGAAAAAGAAGGTATTGCACATTAAAAACAAAACACAATGACAGATCATTTTATAGAATAGTAAAATATAACATCTAAGTTATTATTTTCAACACTTATAGGCACTGTGGCGCCAGTAATAATCCAAATTAATGGCACTTATCTATCTGTAGCTTTACATTCCCCCCCTTTTTTGTCGATTCTGAGGCGGGAATTGCGACTTTATGATTTATATTTAACATTGTAAAAATTGTCTCAGCTTCTACGAGACCTCTCTCCTCTATGACTTTTGTAAATGACCGTCAGAAATGCCACTTTACGCTCTTCCAAAGTCCTCTTATGGTGGGTAGTGTCTCAGAGATGCTCGCCCCTCAAATTCGTTTCGCTTCGTTCTTAAAATTGGAAAGCTCATATTCAGCAAAAACATTGCTGGTATCAGGCTTTGTATTATTTTCAACACAAATAAATATTTTACTTTGTAATTTATATAGGAAATGAAACACAATGGAAAGCGCGAATGTGGAGTGTAACTTTTAGATACATACCGGATTTCAACCAAAAATAAAGAATTTTTAGTGATGAAAAGCAAATAGTATATTAGATGATAAATTGCTAGCAAAGAAAAGAAATATTTCATAGTGTCTGATGGGAACAAAACCCAAGACTCCTTTGTATTCCCTCAAGGAATCTTTTAACTGAGTCACAGACGACCTATCATCTTCTCCTCAGGTGAGCGCCTATAAAGCTGCACTGTAAACGGGTCTCCGAAATGAGGCAGTGCTTGTACTGCTTTTTAAACCAAATAAAATTGAAGTCAAAGATAAGAAAGTTAGAAAAGCGAGACTAGCGTGATTTTACAGTAGGGGACATTTTCCTCATCATAAACGATGATTAATATTAGATGGTATATTCTTCGCAAAGAAAAGAATGATTTGAAGGTGCCTGGTGGGAAGCGCTTGTAGAAAGGAGGATGATAGATCGTCTGTAGCTCAGTTGGAAGAGCCCTTGGACGGATACTATGAGCTCGTGGGTTTGGTTCCAACTAGGCACAGTGAAATCGTTTTTTGTTTTTTTTTGCGAGCAATTTCTCGTGTAATATTGCCACATCATCGGCTGTGATGAGAAAAATTCCTCATACTTCAAATTGTATTAATGATATATTAATAAAATATTAATGGAATATTAATGTATAACATATAAATGCATTCCATTTGAAGAAAAATTTGATGGTCATACAACTTATATTGGAGAAAACACAAAAAAAAATTACTACGACAACGAGATGTACATTTAAGATTGAACTGTACGGTGGAATGGATTTTAGAATGAACTTCATACGGGAAAAAGAATAGAGAAGAAAGAAAAGTTCATATCCGTGAATGAATCACTGTAGTGTCCATTTCACAAGAAATATTAGGATAATTAGAAAATACACACACACACATATATGGCCTGAAAAGGGGTTGCTTGTACCTAACTGGATGTGTGGAACCTGCCGGGCCAGTAACCTGCTGTCTTACCACAACTTCAAGAGTTGCGGGCCGGGCTTTCTACCTATGAAGCAAAATAATATTTTCTGCACGGATAGGAAGTCGGAAGGGGATGGCTAATTCACCAACCCGTCTAGCCAACGTGGTGAAGTGATGGCGAATTCCTCTACTGTACTTATACACCAAACCCCATGGCCCCTAATCTCCAGGTGCTGAAGGTCTCTTGATCGAGGCAGAGGCCAGCGTGGCATCACTGGAATTGCCCAGGCTGCCGTTTGTTATTGATCTTTGCTAGATATAATGGACGATCCCTTGCCTCTGAAGCAAAACTTAAGGAATTGGAAGAAGAACTTGGCAAGAGCAAATGGGACATTCCAGAACTCTGAAGTTAAAAGGAAAGGTGAAGGGTTGGTGGAACTTAAAAGCGGACATTTGTTTTATTTTAGAAGAATGGAAACTGGAAGACCAAGTGGTGTTGACTTCTTAATCAACAAAAGAATTAAAGACTACCTTCTTAAAGTTGAAAGTCAGTCAGAAGAAGCAGGGAGGCCCGTTGTTCAACAATAGCGATACTAAACTCAGAAAGTAGAGCCATACACACCAACATCAAGCCATACCGAAGAAGAGGTTGAGGAATTTTATGACGAAATCAAACAACTACACACAAACCACACATTAGGCTCACCATGGGGGATTTTAATGCCAGAATTGCACAACAGGAGCAAGGAGAGACATCGGTTAGTAAATACGAATATGGGGAAAGGAATAAACGCGGCGATCAACTCATCGTATAGAGAAAAGCTGAAAATCATGAATCCTTTTTTTTAAGAAGAAACTACAAAGGAAATGTACATGGAAACACGGACCAGCGA
Source organism: Dysdera silvatica (assembly GCA_006491805.2). NCBI lineage: Eukaryota > Metazoa > Arthropoda > Arachnida > Araneae > Dysderidae > Dysdera > Dysdera silvatica. The sequence goes on from QLNU02015003.1 coordinate 95,917,072, forward strand.
AATTGACTATATACTGGCAAACAAGAAATCAATTATTGAAGATTGCAGCATACTGAACAGATTTAATACTGGAAGTGATCATCGAATGGTGAGATGTAAAATGCACTTAAATACTAAACTAGAAAGGCAGAAGCTCATTAGGAAACAAGTATGTAAGAGGGTGGATTTAAAGAAATTAAAAGAAAATACCGAGGCATTCAAGTTGGAATTAAAAAATCGCTTTTCTGCACTGGAAGGACTTATTGAAGAAGTTGACATCTCAGAAGCAAATGAAAACATTGTTAAGACAATAATTGAAACTGCTGGGGAAATTGGTGGTGTAATATGTAAAAAGCAGAATAGCAAATTATCTGAGAAGACGAAACAACTCATGAAAAGGCGAAGACTTATGAAGGTGGACAATCAAAATACCAGTTGCAAGATCGAGTATGTAGAACTTTGCAAAACTTTGCGCAAAAACATGAAAGAAGATATAAGAAAATTCAATTGTGAGTTAGTAAGGAAGGCCATTGAAAGCAACAAGAGCCTTAGGGTTGTTAAAGGGAGTTTGTCTATTGGGAAGAAACACATCATTGCATTAAAAGGAGAGGATGGCACTGTAACAAGAAATAGGGAAGAAATACTTAGAAGAGTTGAAGAATTCTACAGAAAGCTGTATGAGGGAAACAGTGGACTATACGAAGACTCAGAGATAGTCGAAAGAATAGCTCCTAAAATCTTAAAATAGAAAATAGCATTTACAATAAAAAATATGCAGTAAGGAAGAGCCCCTGATGATTATGGCATTACATTTGATATCCTAAAAGAAGCTGGAGAACATGTAGAAGATATACTTGCAAAGTTCTTTACCAAATGCCTCAACAGTGGTAACATACTTAAAGTGATAAAGAGGATTTGAAAAATTGCCGACCAAATAGTTTGTTACCTGCTGTTTATAAAATCTTCACATACGTATTAACACATCGCCTGCAGAAAAAATTAGATTCTGCTCAACCAAGAGAGCAAGCTGGATTTCGAAATGGATTCAATACAGTGGACCATATTTAAGTATCAAGAGAATGAATTGGAAGAGCACATGAATCAGAACTTCCATTATTTGTGGCATTTATTGACTATGAGAAGGCCTTTCACTCTATTGAAACGTCAGCAACCATCAACTTTTTATGATCAGCAGATATCGAGAATTTGTTCGTTGGTGTTGTGAAACGTATGCATAAAAACGCAAGTGCAAAATTCCGGTTACATAAAGATACCAAAACTATCAAAATTGGTAAATGTTTGAAGCAGGAAGATGCCATTTCTAAAAAACTTTTTACTTCAGCTTTACAGATAATTTTTCAGCAGATAAATTGGAATAACAGGGGAATAAAAATAAATTATGAATATTTAAATCATTTGCGATTTGCTGATGACATTGCTATGTATTCAACAAACCCATCAGAACACCAAGACATATTACTGGAACTCTCAACTAAAAGTACAGAAGTTGGACTCAAGATGAACCTACAAAAAACTAAGATCATGCTCCATAATTTCGTATAGAAAACAAAAATACAAGTTGACAACATGGAACTAGAAATTGCTGAGTCATATGTTTACCTCGGCCGGCTGATTTCAATGGTTGACAACATTATGAAAGAATTCAACGGACGTATTAAACTTGGCTGTAGTGAATTTGAAAGGAACAGTTTTACCCTGAAGGGAAAATTGCCTCTTTGTCTAAAAAGATCTTCAACCATTGCGTATTGCCAATCCTTTCTTATGAATCAGAGACATGGGGTTTAACAGTTGGAGCAATACGGAAATCACAGACAACACAAAGGGTCATGGAGAGATATATGCTTGGAATATGTAAAAAGATCGAAAAAGATACGCTTGGGCGAGAGGACAAACTGGAGCAGAAGACATAATTTTTAAAGCAAAAAGGCTAAAATGGCGATGGGTTGGGCAGATCGTTAGAAGGACTAGTAAACGATGGGCAACAGAAATTCTTAACTGAGTTCCAAGAAACCACCGAAGGCCTAGATAACGTCCTCAAACTTGATGGCTGAAAGCGTTTGGAGAGACCTTCATCCAGCAGTGGATAGATAATGGTTGAATATGATGATGATATATATATATATGTATGTATATCACTTATTTTAATTATTATATATATAAATCTATTAAGTACTCTTGACAAATTTGCGAACATTTTAGCATAAACTATACCTAAAATTACCGCATATTTCCAAAGTTAGCGTTATAAAAATTGTGCTTACATATCTTTATTATGTTCTTTTCTCTTATTCTTTACTTTTTCAAAGAAATGATTCCGGTAAAACCCAAGATTCCTATGTAATTCATTACGTAGTCTATCCGGTAGCAGGTACTTCCTTTATCCCTCTTTTTGGTGCTAGCTTCAGTTCATGTATTGCTATTCCTCTACAGTCGACGCTTTTTCTTCTTATTTTCACTACATTTAAACTCATTTAAAATTTTGTGGGCCTTCGTAGGCATTGTTTTATAGAGGGTGACTCAAATAAAAGCCCCAAACGCTTTTTCGTTTTTTAGCCTGAATCAAAGAAGTTTTCTTTAATTCATTACGTCGTATTTTCTTTTCGTCTTTTAGTTTCTTTAGAAAGGTCTATTTTGCATAAAGTTGGCTTCTTGGCATTGGGTTTTTATTTTTATTTGGATTTATTTTTCTTTTCTTTCAAGATTTCTATTTCTCTATTTCCAGGAATTTGAAGGAATTTCTCCATTTGTTTTGTCTCTCTTTTTTTAAATTTCTTTTCCAAAAGATTTTGAGCCAGTTTCCACGTCTGAAATTACTTTTGTCTTTCGTTTTTCTACTCTGATTGATCACTTCCACTTCCGTACAATATTTTCTCTCCTTTTTAATTTTGCTGTAATTTTAGAAGCTCTGCTCTTACATTGAAAATTATCTTTGATCATTCCGTTTATTTCTTATTCGGGTAATTCTCATTCGTTTTTTTGGTATTCTAGTTTTACTTCTTTGAGATATGATCACTTTCTATTTTACAATTATAATTCTACAGTTTGTCATCCAAAATATACTAATTTCACATCTCATTACGATCAGGTTACTATTTGCGATTCATTCAGAAAGCTTACGATGGATAGCAATGATTCAAAATGTTTAACCTATCTTCCTGAATTATCGCGTTTTGTTTTATCATCACATTAAAGCGCGTCATCCTTCGAATGCGGAAATAGTACGTCGAAACTCATTTTATGTTAATGATTTATTATATTTCTTCCATATTCTTTATTTTATTATAATTGTGAAACTCGCTTCCTTACCCTTACTAAATCATACGTTTCCTTTATTTTGTCACTTATAGCCCTCCAAAACCAAGTACAGATATCTTATTCTACGTATGTACTAAGATAATTAGTCTCCAAATAGTTTCATCAAATAAGTGCTAACTATCTGAACTTCTCGAAAATATATATTTCTGCTTACCAGGGCAATTCCTTATTGATGAACTTTAGACATCGAAAAACACAAAGGTCTCTTCCGAACTGCGGGTATTATCTATGGACATTCGGCGTGCATAATTCAAATTAAATTTGCATAATAAACTCTGATATACCATATTCCCAATAAATCATATCATGATCGATGCATGTGGTTTATATAATTAGCCTACAGATTAAAGCATATGAGGACAACCTAGAAGCCGTAAGTTTGAGTCCATCATAACACATGGTCGGCTTGATCTCTTTTTTTTTAATAAACAAACACAAAATAAGAAATATATAATGTAAATAATTTTATATTGATATATATAATGTAAATAATTTTATATTGATATATATAATGTAAATAATTTTATATTGATATATATAATGTAAATAATTTTTATATTATTATGTAATCAAATAATAAATTACAAATAAATGCAGACATCTGTGCCGAATTGTTAACTAAAGGAATGAATGAACCATTCTGCCCATATAACATAAACGAACCCGCTCGCTCGGTGATCCAGTGTTTGACAGCGCTGACACAATACTAGTGCAAACACAGTGAATACTCTCTGAATGACCACCTCTATTCAGTGACCACCGCCATTAATGACCATTTTTTTTTGGAAACGGATTGCCTCACCTCCATAGACCCAATTCTAAATTTAGCTCCATTCGGAGACCACCTCTCTGAGCGACTGCTTTTTCACGGAATCGACGATGGTCGACTTAGGGAGGTTTTGCTGTATATCTCAAAAATTGTTGACTGGGAGGTGTAAATGCATGTTTATTCTCTCACGAGTTTTGTATCTATGGAGAGAAATCACCAATCTAATATTACAGTTCATTTTGCACGCACCACTACCGGAATACGGCTGCTATTTGTCGTTTCATAAAAACTATTTAACTCTAGGCCGAGGACAACGTCTCTTTTTTCTCCTGTACTTTAAAGTTCAGGAGCCCTTAACCCGCGGCCGACTTGCGGCCTGCCGGCTTTTGAAAAAATGCAAATTATTGTACACAAAAATAGTGCTCCTTGCTCACTCCGAGTCTTAAATCTACGTATTCCATTTATTCTATTTGCATATTCAAATAAATATCGTAGAAGCTGGAGAACCGTAACACGGGGTTCTCCCTCAATGCTGTTTTACGTTAGTTGTATAGCTTTCGTGCATATGTGTAATAGGGATTATATTGATTTTCAGTGCAACAGTGATTTAAAAAATATCATCTGAAGACTCATTGAATTCTATTACAAATATGACGATAAGAACATCTTCCAACCATCCGACTGCATGCTCCGTAAATGATGTCACCATTCAGGAGCACTTACTTCTGAGAAGAGATCTTTTCAAGAATGATGTTGGTGAAATTAAAAACTGGGACCAGAATAACTGACGTCCACCTTGGAAACACTTTTAGGATTGTAATATCAAAAATAAGACCTGATATTGACAGGATTGTTAAAAATAAGCAGTGCCAAAAATCTCACTATAAGATTTGATTTCGCTTTACATATTAATAACTAAAAGTATTGTAAACATTTTTTTTCTTATGTATCTATTTTATATTGTAATATGTATAGTCAGTACCAATGACGTATCCAGAAAATATTTGTTTGAGGGAGCAAACACAAACCAAAAGAAAAACGACAACAGAGGCAAATCCAATGCGGAACCCTCTAACCTCTGGATACTCCTTTGTTCAGTCATAATATTGCCGGCACAGGATTACGGCCCTCATTTCAACAAGAATAAGCAAAATTGGCCCTCTGATCTAAAAAGATTGACGACCTGCTTTAAAGATCTAGTTTGAGCTCAAACGTATGAGCCGAAATTATTACCCATAATTCAATTCTTCAGGAAAAATTAAAGAAAAGTCGCCCTGATGGCTTTCTATGTTGACCATTCTATGTAACTGTGTTACCCGTTAGAAAGGAAAGAATATCTTACAACCTTATATTCAGAGAAAGCGACCTTCGTCCTTTCTCTCTGTGGCCTGATGGTTAAGGTGCTCTGTATCTAAAGAAGAAACAATAATTTGACTCCAGGCTGGGGGCGACGTCTCCTTTTTTTATACTCGTATTTTAAAAGCTCTGGTGCGACATCAAGCGTGGGTGTCAAAAACGACTTAGAAACTATTCAAATTATTGTGTTTCAATATATGTATACACATTTTTTACTTTAACATCTGCATAATATACAATTTCCTTAATCAAATTATCCTATTTTATACATAAGTAATATTAACATGTACAGAATGCCTAATTTTCACAGATATTTACTGCACATTCAAAAACAGCAATAAAAAATTTATTATTTTCCTATTCTGTGAATTATTTTCCACACTACCTAAAGGACCGTTTAAAGTCAGTATAGCACTTCGTACGTATATATATATATATATAAGTTTTCCTCGCCCATTCTTGGCGGAAACAGGCTTTGGGACGGGCAGAGCGCCATGTTCCCAAGCCTCTTTTTTTTTACATCACTTCTTAATGTGACACGTGTTTAGGATTGTGGCTTTTTGTATTTCAATGTAGGTGTTTGGGTCAATGTTGAGTATTCCCAAATTCGTCGCAAGCGTTTTTGGTACTATACCTGTTGCTGAGATGACTAACGGGATGATGAAGATCTTTTCCATACCCCATATATCTCGTACTTCATGTCTGAGATCTTGGTACTTGGTGATTTTCGTTGTGTAGGTTGTCTGTATGTTATTGGTGTTGGGTACTGCTATGTCGATTAAGTACGTGGTCTTATTCGATTTATCGACGAGGGTTATGTCAGGACGGTTATGTGGGACTGTCTTGTCTGTTATGATTGCTCTATCCCAGTAAAGCTTGTGTGTTTCGTTCTCATGCACGGTCTCTGGCTCATATTTGTAGTACGGGCATTTTTCTGTCAGAAAGCCAGCATTCGCTGCCAATTTCTGGTGGACTATTTTCGCTACTTGATCGTGTCTATGTTTGTAGTCTGACTGCGCAAGGATCTTGCATCCTGCCATCACGTGTTGGATTGTCTCCGATGCCGCATGACAGTGTCTGCATTTGTCGCTTTCTATGTCTTTTCTCTGGATGAATTTCTGATTGTTCCTTGTTGCGATCACTTGGTCTTGGATGGCTAGCATGAATCCTTCTGTCTCTGGCTGGAGAGTGCCTTTGGCCAGCCAAGAATTTGATGCCTTTTTGTCAACGTGTGGTTGTTGCAGGTCATTGTAGTGCCTGCCATGTAATGGTTTTCCGGCCCAAGTTCTCAGTTTCTGTTCGTTGGCTGTTTCCAGGACACGCTCTTCGGTACTACACAGGTTTAGTGGCGTGTAATTTGCATCTGCTTGTATTATGGCTTGGATGAGTGGCGATCGGGGACTCTTCAACTGGAAGTATTGCCTCATGCTCTGGATCTGCTTGTCATGTAAGTCTTTGAGGTCCGCTTGTCCGCGTCCTCCTTCTTCCCGGGGTAGTGTTTGCCGTTCAATTGCCGTTGCAGGGTGTAGTTGTCCGGCTCTTCTTTGGATGGTTCTCATTTTCCGCTGGAGTTGTTCTAGTTCAGTGTTGGTCCATTTGATGATCCCGAAGGAGTAGGTGAGCACTGGTACCGCATATGCGTTAATTGCTTGCGTGATGTTCTTCCCGCTCAGTTTCGTCTTCACAATGCTTCTGAGTCGTTCTTGGAATGCTTGCTTGAGCTGAGCCTTGATTTTCTTGTGCTCCTGCTGCCTTGTTTGCATTACCCCTAGGTATTTGTAGGTTTCACCCTCGTCCAAGATCTTTAGTAGTCTCCTGTCTTTGACTTCGATGCCTGGTAAATCTTCTTTGGCATATATATAAGAATTAAAGTAATTGTATCAGTTCGCGTCTTTAACTCTTTAACCCCAATGTACTATCATGGTACTCCTCTCATTATTTTGAACTAACCAGTATATATATATATATGTATATTATAAACTTTCACCAGTTAAAGCATGACAGAGCATCACCTTCCTACTTCAAGTTTGGACATACAGTGGTACCTCGAGATACGAGTGCCCTAACATACGAGTTATTTGAGATACGAGCTGTCGAGCGAGCGAAGTTTTGTTTTGAAATACGAGCGACATTTGAGATACGAGGAACGGCCAGCTGCGACGCTGCACACGGCCCACCAGTTTACTGCGCCTGCGCCTCGTGCATTATCCCACGTATTCCCCCAGTGTGCTTGTTTACCTCGCTGTCGAAGCATCTTTGCTAAGTTTTTCTAGGGCTTTGCGCTTTTTGTGCATTTACATACTTTATCACATTTCTTTTTATAACCATGGGTCCGAAGAAAGTGAGTGGAAAGGTCAGTGCTCAGAAGAAGATGATGTCTATTGAATTAAAGCGTGAAATCATAGAAAAAAATGAGCAAGGTGTGCGAGTAGCTGACTTGGCGAGGCAGTACGGGCGTAGTACTTCAACGATATGCACTGTGCTTAAACAGAAGGAGTCGATAAAGGGTATAACGCCAGCTAAGGGCGTTACAATAATTTCTAAGCTCCGGAGCTCTCTCCATGAAAAGATGGAGAAACTGCTGATGGTTTGGGTGACGGAGAAGCAGCTTAAAGGCGATACCTTAACACAGGGCATCATATGCGAGAAGGCACGAGCGATTTACGGTGATTTGCTGAATCAGACCCGGCGCACTTCCACGGACGAGGCATCGGAAGACTCGTTTAAAGCCAGTCGAGGCTGGTTTGACAACTTTAGGAAAAGGACCGGCATGCACTCCGTTGTCAGGCATGGTGAGGCAGCAAGTTCGGATGTGAAGGCAGCTGAGGATTATCTCAAAACTTTTTCCGAACTGATAGAAGCCAATGGATACATCCCCCAGCAAGTCTTCAACTGTGACGAAACAGGGCTTTTCTGGAAGAAGGTGCCGAATAGGACTTACATAACGGCAGAGGAGAAGATAATGCCAGGCCACAACCCCATGAAGGATAGACTAACTCTCGCACTGTGCGCCAATGCGAGTGGCGACTGCAAGATAAAGCCTCTGCTTGTATACCATTCGGAAAACCCCAGAGCCTTTAAGTCACATAAGATTTTAAAAGAAAAACTGCAAGTTATGTGGAGGGCAAACCCGAAGGCATGGGTCACTAGGAAGTTCTTTGAGCAGTGGGTAAACCTGGTTTTTGGCCCTTCTGTTAAGAAATATCTACAGGAAAACAACCTACCCATGCAAGCCCTTCTCGTCCTCGACAATGCTCCTGCTCACCCACCGAACCTCGAAGATGACATCCTCGAAGAGTTCAAGTTTATAAAGGTTCTCTATCTACCACCTAACACCACTCCTATCCTGCAGCCCATGGATCAGCAGGTGATTTCTAATTTTAAAAAGCTGTACACTAAGCACCTGTTCCGGCGCTGCTTTGAGGTGACAGAGAACACAAACCTCACCCTTCGAGAGTACTGGAAGGACCACTTTAACATCGTGATATGCCTCAGAATTATTGATCAGGCCTGGCTGAGTGTTACAACAAGGACCTTAACTCTGAATGGAAGAAGCTGTGGCCTGAGTCTGTAGCTGAAAGGACCTTCGAAGGATTCGAACCCGAAGTGCCAGTGGAGGACGAGATTGTGTCTTTGGGAAAATCCATGGGTCTGGTGATGGATGAGAGAGACGTGAACGAGCTCGTCGGGGAGCACTCTCAGGAACTGACGACCGAGGAATTACAAGAGTTACAGTCGCAGCAGCATTCGGGGTTCTGCAAGAAATTGGTTTTGAGGAAGAGCCAGAGGTGGAGGAGGTTATCTCTACAAGTGAGATAAAAGAGATCTTGGGAATGTGGGAGAGAGTTTCACAGTTCGTGGAAAAGAAACACCCCGAAAAAGTTGCAACGGGTCGTGCATCGGAGCTATTTAATGACACTTGCCTAACTCATTTCCGCAGCATTCTGAAAGGGAGGAAGAAACAAACCTCCTTGGACAATTTTTTTTTTAATCCGGCGAAAAAGGCAAAGACCAGTGAAGAGAAAAGCAGTGACTAAAATTAAGCATACAGTAGCATTTAAGTTGTGTGTAAGTTGCATTTAAGTGACCAAAATACAAATATGTATGTACACTTTATAAAACCATTTTGTTTTGCTTTACATTCTCTTTTATTATATTTTTATACTATATTTGTCATTTATAAATACATTTTTCTTATTCAAAAACACGTAACAAAAACAATTGGGGGTAGCATTTTTGGGGCTGGAACGGATTAATGGCATTTCAATTAATTTCAATGGGGAAAATTGCTTTGAGATACGAGCAAATTGACATACGAGCAAGGTTACGGAACGAATTAAACTCGTATCTCGAGGTATCACTGTATCTATATGGCTGCATTGTTATCTTGCTGCGTTGTGCTCCACCTTGCTGTCATCTGTTATGAGTGACCTGTTAAAACTTTTCGTTCATAACTTCAAGAAAAGTTCTGCAAGGGGCGAAGGGCTGTACCGACCTCCATTTACCAGCCATGTGAAATATGTCATTTGCCTCTTGACTATATTCCCTTTCGAACTCAGCTATAGCATAAAGATTCGCTGATTGACACCACGTCCATACAACTCGAATTTCTAACATAAAATTACAGTCCCTGGATCTGGGTTGACATCTGGAATCCGACCTTTGACATGTGTGAACCAGATCCGGGGATAGGATGGTAACTGCTGTTTGAGACCAGAGAGGGTACTGGACGCCGAGAGATACACTACCGTTAGACAGCCCTCTCTGAGCTACCTGTACATAGAGAAAGTGAACAATGAAGAGAACAATGAATAAAATGTGATTTTAAATTAATTCTTCCAAGCGTCAATTGCCTGTCTCGAATTTTACTAGCTACGTTACACCGCACTAGAGGCTGTCTATCTCGAGTCTCGCGGAAGTGAGAAAAACTCAAGATAAGGGATGTTTATATAAAAGCACACACACACACACACACACACACACACACATATATATTATGGCCATGTTTCCATGAGTGTTTTGCAATGGCCGATTTTTCAAAATCTTGTTTGTGAACGTACGATTGGTGCTCTTTGAGTCTGAAATGCAGGGCTCTACGTGTTTGGCCAACGTAGGACAATCCGCATTCACAGTCTATTTTATAAATGCCAAAATTATTGTGGTCAGGAATCTGGTCTTTTAGTTGGGTAACACCAAGTTTGTTACCTGGCTTGAAAATAACGCGGAAATTAAATTTGCGGAGGATGGAGGAGATTCTAGATGAAAGATTTGGCACAAACGGAATGCAGATTGTTTCTTTGGTGGGAGCCGTTTCTTGGCACAAAGTGGATGTGAACTTGGGAACTCTGGATAGTTTCTTTACTGCAAGGTTGATCACTGACGGATGATATCCCCGGTTTGAGGCGATGTTTTGCAAATGTGTAAGCTCTTTGGAGAGCGCTTGTTCAGAAGAAAACAATTTCAGAGCACGGGAGGTAAGCCAATGGAAAGTGCACATCTTTTGGGATTGTGGGTGTGCGGATTTGGCATGTGGTGGTAGGCAAATAGCACCCGGTTTGTGATGGATGCTGGTTTTGTAACCGGTCTCCGTTCGCGTAACCATCACATCCAAAAAGGCCAATTTCGAGTTTTTCTCCTCCTCGAAGGTGAACCAGATACAGGTGTCTACTGCGTTCAAAATTCCGACTGTCAGTGCAAGATTTACATTCGGATCAGTCAAGATCGCGAAAACATCGTCAACGTTTCTGATCCAGCAATCGAAGGAGAGAAGGTCCATAATCTTTGTTTCAACGTAGTGCATATATATATTCGCAAGTAAGGGAGAGAGGGGGTTTCCCATGGCAAGGCCATCCATCTGTTTAAAAAACTTATTTTGGTATGAAAAAACTGTATTATTAACACACAGATCGGTGAGATGTAAAAGTTCATGAAGTTCGAAATCTGAGTAATGGAACTCCCTCATACGGTTAGCCAAAGCGTCAAGAGCTCCCTTTAACGGTACAGAAGTGAATAAACTTTTCACGTCAAAAGAAATGATTTTTGAAGAAAAGGTGGTGCAGTTTTTAAGGCGCGTGGTAAATTCAAACGAGTTTTTGACTGTAAAGAAATTGTTTTCAAGTAGATGGGAAAAACAATGCACCAGATGTTTTGAAAGAGCATATGTGGCTGTGTAAATCGCAATATGAAAACACTCCCGTTATAGATAACTAACCACAGAGGCATACAAGGCACATGTGACAGCAAATGGTTAAAATGTTGTGTAAAAAATAGTTTAAAAAGTGATGTATTGAATAATATAAAGCAAACTTCATCCTATAGTATATTGTATTGTTGTAAGAATGTTCATGGCACAATAGAGCAGCTCATAAATGGCAGGGAACATGGATTTGAAGTTATTGGGATTTCTGCATTAAAAAAAAGCGGGCAATTATTGAACCGAGGCCTAGAAGTCAAGAAGAATCTGAAGAGAAAAAGAGCTAAGGTTTTCGATTCCACCAGGAAACAGTCAACTGCGTCTGTCTGGGGATGAAAGAAGAGTACTCTTTTCTTTCGAAACTAACTTTTTCAACTTCTTTGTAGCCAAAAGTATGGTCAATATGCGAGATGTTTCCCTTTAGAAAACTTAAGGATTTCTATGGCCAGATTTTTTATTATATTTGCTTGAAAAATGAAATAAAATATTATTGATAATTTTTTCTGATAAATTTGTTGGGAATCTTGTTTATGACTTAAAATTTATGAATGAAAATCAACTTCAAGTTACATTTTAAGAAATTCATAAGTTTAGGGAACTTGTCATGCGTCTTTCGAGCTCAACCGCTGCAATCGAACTTTCTTTCTCGGCCCTGAAGAGAATTCATACGTGCTATCGAGAAACGCAAACACAAGAAAGACTATGCGGCTGAAATTTACTAGCAATTGAAAAGACATTATTGCTGGAACTGAAAGGACAACCTCTGTTTTGTGATGCTGTTCTAACGCATTTTCTAAAAAGAAAATAAAAATA
>QLNU02015003.1:95929617-95956248 GCA_006491805.2 Dysdera silvatica
TAGATAGAGGAAATAAAACATGATACACACAGACGTAATTCGGAACATATATATCTTTGATTTGCGTCCCAAAGCCTTGATTTCCTGTCTACATGAGGAAAAATGAGGGTGTGGTGGGTTAGCACATAACTGTTAAATTTTTGAGACTTATTTCTATGTGGTCTCTCTTAGAACGTAAAGAAAAACTCTTCTATTTTTTCTCTCTATCTGAAACATAGCTTCCAATATGAACCATATAAAAGGGTCGTGCCAGATACTTAATGATTGGAAAGTATTTCCACATAAAATATTCACAACTGGAATTTTTTGAAAAAAAATTGTATATTTTTAATTTTGGTATTTGTCTGTAGCTTTTCGAAATATGTTCCACGAAGTTGATCACAGTTCCCCTTTCTATATTTAGGGTGTGTATTCTTCTTTATGGAACCGTGTTTAGTTCTTATATTGTAGGTAATTCACTGAACTGGCTTATCTGCTGATTATGAGTTGGAAAAAAACTTCGTTTTAACCTTTATTTACATTACAACGCGGGTAAATTAAATCGCATGAAAGGTTTACAGTTTAATTTGTAACTTTAGAGCGGAGTTCACCAGTAAATAACTTGATGTTTTACTTGTAAACTGTCGTTAAGCAACCTTGCCAAATTTGAGGATTTGTCAATCTAACGCCGCACTGACGATTTATGAAATCAAGTTTCAAATTTCAACTAATTATACAGTAGTCAAAAACAAATTAACCCTTGTCTGTTTTTTATATTTAGAAATCGTTATTTTACAATGGAGGATGCAAAGTACAACATTCAGAAGGTAAAGGTCTATTGTTTGTCTAGATTTTTATGGCGCAAGGGCATCTGGGCTATACTGCGCCAAACACGGTAATGGAAGGTAGAGGACAAGGTCGGGATTGTTGTTTGTTTTGATTGTTGTTTGTTGAAATTGTTCTTGTTTTTTTATTTTTGATTGTTGTTTGTTGAAATCGTTTTTTTTAGCGATTTACGGTACAAAGGCATTGAAAGTGATCCTGTGCCGCGATTACCATTTCTCCCAGGAAACTGAAATACCTTGGTAATCGATTCTCGGAACACAGTTAGTTTGATAAGAGACAAGACGGTAATCAGGATTTAATTTTGGGGCGGGGATTCAAAAATTTTGTAGCATACATTAATTCAATCACAGCATGCAAGACCATAGTCAATCCCCAATAAAAATTAAGTTTCAGTGGACGGGGCCGTAAGACCCCCCGAATAGGGGTTTGATAAGCGTTCTTTTTTTGGCACAGTTCGGAATTGAACCCGATTTAACGGCGTAATACGTAAACGCGTTGCCAGCGCACCACAGCTAGCATAACGATTTTGTGTTTATCACTGTTTGAAAATAGCGTTTAACATTAAAATGAACTTGCATTAACTTAAATAAATTTAGTGTTTGTTCTAATTATTACACGCGTCCAAAGAAATTTATGTCGTAATATCGTTTTCCAAAACATTTTTAATTGATAATCGTTTCCTAAACGTTCTTTATTTTTCCGTTTTTAATATTAATACAAATTTTTAATAAATTTTTTAAATTTGGATATTAATACAAATTAAGTTTTAACTCAACAGCCTTCAAAATGTGCCTCGAAAAGTCCAATCCTTTCATTTACTGTGTGCAAAATGCGGTCGAGAATGCATGCTACCTTCTATTTCTTGAAATCCTTAAAGCCCAGCTTATTTCTGCCTAAGGCCACAAACAGAATAGTGAGCCGAAGCCAATTAGAGTGAATAAGTTTACCTCTGAAATTTCAATTTAGTCTTAATTACTGTACTTAAATTTGCGTTAAGGTAATGGCTTCTAAGGACTCTTATCAATGGTAATTAAAGTAATTATAACTGCGCTATTAATACTTTTAAGGAGAATTACTTACATGGCTGTTGCGCTTTCCTGTAAGCGCGTTCAAATCTATTGCAGCACCTTAATTGAAAATTGTGATATTTAAATCTCTCCGCTTCCGTCTGAAATGCGGAGATATTATTTCGGACTAAGAGAGTTCATGCAGTATATCAAACATTTACGTCATACGTATTAATTTAAATCTGACGTTTGTCATTTAGTTCTTTGGACTGATACTGTTTCTGCAGTAAATTAAGTTTCCTACAAGTCTATTCCTTTATTTCTCAAGAACAGAAAAGGGGCTTGATGTAATGGGACCTATAGTTTTCAGGATTGTCAGAACATCGTCTACTACGTAAGGCACTAAACCCAAATCTACGTTGGGTAGAGTAACGACACCTATTCTATGATACTATTAACAGCCAAACTTGGATTCAGAGCCTGATTACAGATTAGGCCAGGCCCAGGGTCCCCCAATTTGCAGAAGGCCCCCAAATTTATTTTTTTTAAGTCGATATTTTTTTAGAAACAGATTACGATATTCATTTGCTGAAGGAGATATAAAAGGCTTAGCTACTCCGTCAACTGAAAATGATTTGACTAATCAACTTGATTTTGGGGATGTAATTGATGTTTCTCAGAACGTAAGACAAGAAAAATGACTCTGCAGTGTGGTTTGCTAGTATTAGTAAACTAGAATACAAATAAAACGAGGAATCTACCGTTTTGACGATGAGATGTCAATGTTGGAAAGGTATTAATTACTATCTCCGTTTTTTTAATATACTCTTAAACCCTTTCTGAGTCTGTCACCACGATTAAGGGGACCGCATCTGATAGTGTGCTTATAGCTTCCAGTTGTTTTAATCGGGCCCTGCCTGGATTAATAATGTGATAAACGAATCCGTTGCACTGCAAACAGTATGCCAGTAGAATCAGTGGAGCACCCAGAATATTCTAAAGAAAGGGCACTGTTGTTGAAGGAATTTTTCTTGAAAAAAATGGCCAAGGGCCATACCAATTACTTTTTTTTGTGTTCATTCATGATTATTAAGTTATTAGTAAATCTATAGTGCAAGTTATCTAACTAGTTAGAAATCATAGCAGATTTTGTTTATATAATTTTACAATGGGGCGCAGAATGACCCTTGCTGTTCTTGTGACATAAAACTACAACCAACCAATTTTAAAACGGTCAGCCCCTCTCTCCCACAAAAATCACCTTTTTAATAATAGATTGTAAATAAGCCTATTGTGCAAAACTTGCTTTTGCTTGCCCTCTGTCCACTACTTGATCTACGGAAGCCTTTTTTCCTTTTGCGACCTTTAAAAACTCATCGGCTTTGTGAACCGAATCCTCACGATTGTGAATGGATCTATTTTTGGACAACTTTCAACAAAGTTCAGCCTTTTTATTTTTTTTTTGCTAGTCATTTAAAACTCAAATGGAATCAAATGAGGACCCCGCCCCCACAACAAGCCTCAAAATAATATGCTGCATACGACCAGGAGAGGAATGAAAAACTGGTGAAAATAGCAACTGCCATCTTGGGTTCAAATAGACGATGAGTCAAATGCTGTCACCGTGCCGCAGTGACGTCAAAGTCTGGTGACGTGACGTAAGGTCCAGTAACCCCGCAATTTCAATACTCTTTAATTAAGACAACACAGCATACTCTCAACAATTTTCTTCAGGACAGCCCTGAATATAAAGCATTAAAACTCACGCTATTATAATATTATATCATTTAGTAATTCTTATGTAGACTTGTAAAACTCAAGTAGAATATGTAAAACAATAATAAAAGTACAAATGTTGTAAATTTACCCAAAGTCAGCGAGAACCTTTACTGTATATAATTTGTGTAATTTGCAAAATTGTTTCATCTAAATTTCATTTGTAAACAATTTATCACGTCGGCTCTAATGTTATTAAAAATGACGAAAATAAACCTTCATAAGTCCATTTTTGTATGAAAAGAAAATTGACAGGAGAAAATTATTTTTCTTCTCCTGGTCTCTTTCAAATGAGAAACTATTATCAGGCAATTCCCTTTTTTCTTTAAGAAATTCAATCCCTTTGAAAAGACAAAACGTCGGGAAGAAAACAATTTCCAAAAAAAAATATAAACCAAGCCACTTAGAGAACTGTTCTCTTTTCTCGCTCTGTCGTCATCTCCTGCAGAAGATAAAGAAATGTTGTTTTTTTTTGGATAAACTAAATAAAGAATAAGATTTGATCGTTTCCGACAAAGTGGCAGCCCTAATATGCCTACTTGGCTCAGAAGGCCGACAATTTCGACAAAACTAAAGTGAATAAATTAAATTTGCACCGAAAGGGGAAAACCGAGTGCAGGTAATTAAATAACAAAGGGAACACGTGTGTGAGCGAACTCTACCAGGGAAAACCGGAATGGCAATACGGATCAATTACTCGCTCCGGATTTGATTCTGGGAATAACAAAAGAAGCGGGTAGAACCTATTCACAGATCCGAATTTTCCCGGACTTGTTTGCAACTGCTGAGATTGGTTCCATTATGCAAGTGAGTTCTAACTCTGGTCATGACAAGGCAAGCCTTTTCAATTCGTTAATTTATATTCCCTATCGAGATTTGTGACCAGGAAAATCTTAAGTGTGTAAGGGAACGTCATGACTTGGACTACATTTTTATTCAAATACCCATCTAATAACCAAAATGAAACTGAGGTTACGTGGAGGAAAAATGTCCTAAACCTAGTCAAATGTTCAGAAAAAATGGGGAGTAATGCCAGAAGATACATGCTTTTGTTATTGTCCATACCGAGTTGATTTTCTTATCTACAATATAATAACTGTGTGACGTTCAGAATACCTTTAGCTGGAAATAATGTTCAGTATGGTGTTAAGGTCTACCCTCTTGCTTTATAGAAAGGCTCATTGCTCTAGGG
Organism: Dysdera silvatica; assembly: GCA_006491805.2. NCBI lineage: Eukaryota > Metazoa > Arthropoda > Arachnida > Araneae > Dysderidae > Dysdera > Dysdera silvatica. Next base: position 95,934,418 of record QLNU02015003.1, read on the forward strand.
AGTGGTTAATTGTTAGATGAGATCAGTCTTTCGCTGCTTGTCTCGGGGATCAACACTGCGTCAGAACACAGGGACACAAATTCACTTGTAACCGCCGTCAATCAGCTACGGTGGCAAGTTGCAATGTCTATAAGGGAGAAAAACTAGCCCCGGTAGCTTTGTTTATTGACCATTATTTGGCAATTGTGTTATCCCTGAGAAGAGTAATAATACTTACATCCTTACGGAAGAAGAAAGAGAGCGTTGTTTCCTGTCCTCATTCGTCTAGCGGTCCAAGACACTCCGGGCTAAACGGAGGGACCCTGGTTCGATTCCGTGAGGGAATGAGTCCCCTTTTTCTCCTAAACAAAAAAGCTCTAGCTTGAGCATATACGTGGGTGTCAAAATATTATGCATAATTAACTCCCCCACGAAAATTAACAAAAAAGTTCGCCCAGGTGGCTTTGTGTGTTGACCATTATTTGGCAAGTATGCTATCCGTGAGAAGGGTAATAATACCATACATTATAAGGGAAACTTGAAAATGAGAACTTGAATATAGTCAGTATGCCGAATATGAGGCCTCTCTTGGTTTTCATGTATAACTAGGAAAATAAGCGAGGAATTGTAGTACCAATGTGATACCTTTTAACGCATATATTTTACTACTCATAGCAATGATAGAAAATGAAAACAACTTCACAATTTTCTTTGTATGAGATCATAAATACAAGCGTTACATTTTGTGGGTCTGAAAAAAGTGGTCCTAATATGAGACCCCCATTCTACAACTTTAAAAATGAATTATAATTACTGAAAAGTTCGTCAAAAACAAAACTGCACGCAATAATTAAATGACAGTTACCCACATACACTAATGGGTAAAAAATAAAAGTAAAATTTTGAACAAAATATTTAGTTACAGGTTTGGTTTTTAGATTCAAACATTTTACATTGTGTACAAATAAAAACTTCGTCAGCTCCACAATCTTCATTCAATCAATTCTCTTCAATCTTCTTAAACGTCTTCTACATGCTCTCCCGGTCACTGCTCTCCCGGCAGCAGCACTACCCTCCCAGCACTCATCAGCCACTGCTCTCCCAGTTTGTCCTCTGGACATAAACAACCATAAGAAAAGCATTCAGCGTCGTTTCCATGAATGCCATCTATCACCACTGCTCTCATGGAGAGGAAGTCTTACATCATATTCAAATAAGCTGAGATCATTTCTATAATTAGGCTTATTCGTTCTCTTTTTTTAACTAGTATATTTTCATCCATCTTTAATTTTCCCTTAGGCATCCCTTTGCTTTTCCCTTTATTACTCCTTCATCCTTCTCTATATATTATCTGGATCCCCTTTTCCTGATTTATCCTCTGATATCTTATCTTTTAAGACTCTTTCTTTGTTTTTTTTAGGAAACAAGAGAGTTTTTCAAATGTTTTGTAGCTAACCATTCGTCACTACCACACTCTTGTGTACATGGAAACTGATGGTTTAAACCATTTTTCATAGCAAACTGAAACGCTATTTTTTAATATTTCTCCTTTTTAAACCACAAAATCTGGAATCCATCTCAACGCGGTGTTTTACTAACAGATCTTCAAAGTATTGCGTAAAAGTAGGTCCTCTTCCCAAACGAACGTTTATTAATAATTCAACTGTTTTTTCTTTATCCTTAACGTAATTCTGCAGCGTTTCTTTTGGAACTTCAAAATATTTTGCAGCTTTTTATAACCCATTTCACGACTCCTTACGGCTTTGACAGCTCGCACCATTATTAGATACAGTATCCCAATTCTTGCGTTTCGTTTCGGAGGGCACCTAAAAAGAAAAAAAAAACACAATGTAAACATGCCTGAAAAGATGGAAACTAAAATTACTAATATGAGACCTTATCTTATATTAGGAAACCTTTTGGGGTCTTATATTGGGCATAAGCATGTTGTTGCACACGACAATTAATTTTTTAGGTTAGTGTGGACGTTAACTTAAAAACAAACACACACACCAAATTTATAGCTACCTATCATTTACTAAGAGTTTTTATAAGAGTCTTACCTCGAAGGAGAAAATAGCCAATGAAAATGGTGATACAAAGAAGTCGATGAGCGTGTAGTGTATTCCACTTCACAGATTTCAATATCCTTGCCACTGGATTACCATGACTGTATAACTTTTGCTGTTGCATTTTTGATAATCAACACAATAAAATTTGATTATATATTTATTCTTCCATAGTTTAATGTTTGGAAACAGCATAATATGGATGTATTCTGGATTTTTAAAATTAAATCAGTCTCTGGTTTTCCATCAACCAGCGTGCACGTTCGATAAGAGGCTCAGCCATAAAATGGTGCATGTATTCGTATATTGTATATCACTAGGTAACTTTTCTCTTTCTGATAAATGTGTGCGTTTTAAATTAGCTGAGTGTGTTAATTATTTCCAAGCTATAATGTAAATATGTGGGAGAACAATAATCACAATTACATTCTCTACATAATTGGCGACTTTCGGATATTGAAATAACGAAACCTTCTGCTACATTGCAACCTCCAGACACTTGTTTAACGCAACCACCTTCTACATTTGTGGCCTTCATAAACGTTAGTAGAACTTAACCGTTTATTCAATCGTTAATGACAGACTCCCGAACGAAAATTCTTCTGAACTATATCAACGCTTCAATGCCTATGTGCCGACATTCTAAACTCCAAGTAAGTCAACTTTCAATGCTTTTTCGCCAATATCCAGACAACGTTCTTGAACAAATTAGAAACGCCGTTGTTTCCAACTTGTGTGTGTTCCTTCCGCTTGTACGCGACCGCCACTACATAAATTTCCGTCGATGTTATGGCGTGATTAGATGGTGAAACGTTCGAAAAAATATTTCTGCGTTCTGTGGGACCTGAACCCACGCCAATAAACGTTGATTTATATTGTTGTTTAATTTAATCTGCGTAGTGTTCGATTTATTTAAAAAATATATATGCTGCAACGGGCATTTCGATCAATTTAATACCAGTCTCTTTGCAATTTGGTTTAAATAGTAGTCCATGTACTACACCATTCTGCGAAATAACTAGCAACAATATATATACGTTCGTAAAGAAATTATATATTGTCCTTCGTAGCTCAGTGGGTAGAGCCTCCGCCCGGCAAGTGGAAGGTCGTGGGTTCAGGTCCCACCGAAGGCAGAAATATTTATTTTCTTTCGAACGTTTCACCATCTAATCACGCCATACCATCGGCGTTGGTATCACTACGCCAATAAACGTTGATTTATATTATTGTTTAATTCATATAGCAGGTTAACTTATACAACAAAACATATTACATAAAAAATTCCCTCTCCATGAAACGAAGCCTTGCCGTTCTCTATGCCTTCACTGTAAACGATCCTTTTGTCGCAGTACTCATGTTATCTAGTAATCCACGATTTCCAGTGTCAAATCAATTTAAAATCGTTCTTCGGACTGATGGGGGAGCTTTGTAGTGTACTTCACTTCACAAATTTCAATATCCTTGCCACTGAATTTCCCTGACAATAAAACTTTTGTTGTTTGCATTTTTGATAATCAACAATCATACAATTTGATTATATATTTATACTTCCATATTTTAATATTTGACAATAACGTTATATAAATGTATTTTGGATTCTTAAGGGGAACTCAGGGGTTTTAAATCTTAAAAAATCGTTTTTTTTTATTTTTGTATTTAAAAGTAGAGACATTCCTGTAAATTTTTGACCAACCGAAAGTTTCTAGTGCAAATAGAAGTCGTGTTACAGTGAAGACCGTAAAAGCTATTGAAAGATTTTTTGCAATTTAAGGGGATTAGAAGAGACCATCGTGTTAAGTCTCCATCATCCGAGTTTGCAATTGTACGCATTTTGCTATTATTCTGTGTATGGTTGCTTTTCGATAGGGATCACACACCAATACACATATACACAGAATGAGGAAGGGAAGGAAATAACTTTCATAACCTTTTTTCACTGTTTACTTTTACAACAACCGCTGCTCACCGCGTTTTCTTGCTTTCTGAATTTACATTGATATTGATATTTTTGTTATATAAATGTTTATTTTGAGTTGTTATTTGCTGTTCCGTTGAGTTTTTTATTCGATTTTGTTTGTTCTATTAAAATTAGATTCCTCATCATCGCACGTCTGATGATGAAACTTCCAATAGTAAACGGAGTAGTGCAACCGCAGAGAAAATGAAACTGTATTGCACTGTACACATGCCACCACCAAATGAGCCAGTTTTCAAGAGATATAGGATTTTCGATGTAGGCTTATTGTTTACAACAATTGTAAACTTACTTTCTTGTAAAGAGTGTGGGAATGATGTCAAAATCAGTGAGGACTTGCAACAAGGACTTTCCTTGAAATTTTGTATTTGTTGTAAACAATGTGGATTGCAAAAATCCTTTCCCAATTCGAAGATGCTGGGGCCAAGGAACAATATTCCTGAAATCAACAGCGAAGCATGTATGCAATACGCACCATTAGATTAGAATTAGCAGGTCTTAAAACCATTTGCGGCGTGATAGATTTCCCACCCCCTGTTTCGAGCAAGACAAGTAGGCCAATCCTTACGAAAATTCAAAACGCTGTTGCCATAACCGCCGAGAAAGCCATGAAAGATGCAACGTCAGAAGAACAATCGTTGACAACAGTAGAAGGAGACATATGCATAAGCGGAGATGGCACCTGGAAAACCAGGGACCACTCTTCGCTTATTGTGGTGTGCAGTGCCATTGGTGCAAAGTCAGGCAAAGTTGTAGATTTCGAAGTTTTGTCTTCTGGCTGTGAGAGCCTGTCAAAATTATAAAGGAAGAAAAACGGGCCAAAGTTATAGCTGGTTGGAAACTCACCGTCCCAACTGCATGAAAAACCATACAGGATCTGCACAAAGAATGGAAGTAGACGGGATGGTCCTAATATTTAATCGCTCGGCAGAACACAGAGGGACTCGATATCTCCAATACATCAGCGATGTGGACACAAAAAATTTCCCCAAAATTAAGAAACTACATCCTTATGGTGATGACATCGAAATTAAAAAAAAGTGAGTACATCAATCATGTGAAAGAACGAATGGGAGCCAGACTTCGAAGAATGAAGCTAGAGAGAAAAGAGAAAAGGCTTTCCGGGGGCAAAACTTTGATTGGTAAAGGAAGACTAACAGATAATGTGATAAACAGCTTTTTAGAATATTATGGAAACGCTATAAGACAACATAAAGACTTAGATAACATGAGAAAGGCCGTATGGGCAATTTATTATCATCAACGTTCAACAGATGCGGAACCGACTCAAAATTTTTGTCCCAAAGGATCGTCTTCATTTTGTAAATACCAAAGAGCAATTACTGATAATATTCATCACAATTTCAAACATAAGAATTCAGTATTATTTGCCATTATGCATGAAATCAAATCAATTTTTAATGATTTGTCCCATCTCCAACTTCTCAAGTGATGTTTACAAAACAAGACACAGAACCCAAACGAAAGTTTCAATTCCGTTATTTGGAAGTATTGCCCGAAGACGTCAAGAAATAGTCATTTCATTGCAGAAATGGCAACTTATGAAGCCATAATTGCATCCAATAATGGTAGCAAAGGTCGTCTTAAAACCATGAGAAACCCAGGTATTTTACCATGTGTGAATGCCACACGTGCAGCAATGGAAGCTGATAAGGAGCGGGTGATGGGTGCCGAAAAGTAAGATTCCATGTCGACAAAAGAGTTCAGAAAATTTAAACGACAATTCAAAGAACTAAAACGAAGTTAAAACAAGAAGGTGTTATCTATGCAGCCCGCCAATTTTGAGGACTTATAATAAGGTACTTGCTACGTTTATTTGTAAAATTTAGTTTAAACGCGATTTTCTCCAGACGTGCAATTTTGATCTTGCGCGCATTATATTTTATTTTCTATTCATTGTATCCAAATGTAATTTGGTACCTTAACTCGTATAGTAATTTTATTCAAATGAAGTGAAAAATATTTATTATAATTTTCAAAATATTCAATTTTTAAAAAATGTCCCATCCCCAACTTCTCAAGCGATGTTTACAAAAGAGAACGTAGAACCCAAACGAAAATTTCAGTTCCGTTATTTGGAAGTATTGCCCAAAAATTTCAGGAAATAGAAACTTATGAAACCATAGTCACATTAAACAATGGTAGCAGAGGTCACCTTAAATTTATGGAAAACCTAAGTATTTAACTAGGGGTGAAAGCCACACGTGTAGCAATGGGAGCCGATAAAGAGCGTGTTATGGGCGCAGAAAAGCAAGTTTCCATGTCGACAAATTATCCAGAAAAGTTAGAAGATAATTGATTATTGAAAAAACTGAAAGAGAACTTCAAACAAGTAGATGTTATCTATGCAGCTGGGAAATTTTTAGTTAGTATTATTATAATAGGGTATTTGCCATATTTATTGTAAAATTTACTTTAAACCCGATTTTCTTAAAGCGTACAATTTTGATCTTGCGCGCATGATATTTTATTTTCTATTCATTATATCAAAATATAATTTGGTATGTTCATTTGTATAGTAATTTTATTCAATTTATATGAAAAATATTTAGAATAATTTTCAAAAGAGCAAAGTTACGCTCACAAATTTGCTTAAAAATTACGCAAATATTCATAATTTATGGATTTCATATTTTGAAAAATCATATTTCATAAATTTATTGATATTTTTCAAAAGTAGCCGACTTAATTTACAACTATGGTTATATTAATTGGTTTTAAAGTTGTGTTTTCTGGGCCCTATCATTTTAGGTAAATATATCTTGCGCGGCGCAAACCTTTAATATTGGCAAAATATCGAAGTACTGTTTAAAAATACTAATTATATAAAAATGAAAAGCTACTATATTTATGTGCAAAATATGTCATTTGGTGGATAAATATTATATTTACAAGCCATGAAAATGTGATAAGAATCAAATGAACAGTTGTTTCAAAAATTACGTTGATAAAGTGTGAATTTTGCCACTGATTTCAGCGCTTTAAACACCACCCCCCCGAGTCCCCTTAAAAATGAACGAGTCTCGGTTTTCCATCAACCAGCATGCACGTTCGATCAAAGGCTTCGCCATGAAATGGCCTATGTGTATTGTATATCTCTACGTAAATTTTCTCTTTCTAATAAATATGTGTTTTAAAATAGCCAAGTGTGTTAATTATTTACAAGCTATAATTTAAAATATGTGGGAGAACAACAATCGCAATCACGTTCTCCACAAGCACGAATTCGGGAGAAAAAGTACTGTACCTTTGTGTGGGCTTTCAAACACTCAACTGACTCATCAATTACGAATTATGCAATATACTACTGTTTTACGCACTAATCGCCAGGCGGCAGTACTTATAAGTCCTCTACACTGGGGCCTCATATTCGGCATATTTACCTTATAAGAAACTGATTTTTTGTATATAACGGTTTCATCATCTGTATGAGACAAAATAGCAGCCTTTATCTATGAATGAAAACAAAAACATAATATTAAAGACGTTTGAAATTTGAAGTTAAAAAATTACAGAAGAATTATTGAAATTCAGGAATTCAAAACATACGAGAAATGAAATATGAATGAGGCATGTATGTTTCATTGTAGATGCCTCATTCATATTGGGAATTGGTTCAGATTTTTACGAAAAGGGTAAAAGAACTACAGAAGATCATCCACACATTATGAAAACGAATTTAAATATCCATTGTAATATGAAAATTAATACTCATGTAGGTGGGGCCCTATCATACGTTTTCTGGCTATATAAGCTGTGGTATTTAAACTGGTATTTTGTTTAACACCAGATATGCCTCCGGAAATAAATTCTTGGTTAGAAGATTTAGAGACCGCTCTTTGCCAAAAGAATTACTCCTATTCTGAAATTGCGAAAAAAGGGAAGAGCAAGGGATATACTATTTCCATAAAGAGGGCTGATAGTGTTCTTCATCAACGTGGCAAAGAATGCATGGCTAAATTAGTAGGCCAGAAAACTGCTCCAAGATTATATCCCAAGGAAATCCGAATTAACAATCATATTCGAAAAGTGAAAGCTATGGTTACCATTAAAAATCATCCAATGCAAAAAGCCATCGCCATGAGGTTAGGAATACCTCCTGCAACTGTAAATAAAATTATTATCCATGATCTGCACCTTCAATCTGTACACAAACCGGAGGTTCACAAGCTTCTGCCTCGCCATATTCAGGAGAAAGAGAAACCAACTGCAAACAAATTGTGCGAGAACTTTTGTCGGGTTAAAAATGGAAGAACGTTGTGACCATAGATGGGGCCTAGTTTTATCTAAGTGAATATGGTAAAAAAGAGCGATTTGCTACAAATGTCGTTTCGCGAATACAAAAAAAGTTTCCCAAATTGATATATGGTGATTGAAGGATTTAGTTATAATAGAAAATTACAGTTACGTAAAGTGGGATCTAAGATTAAAACCAATTCCCAATATTATCAAAGAGATAGTTTGGAGCAAATTTTAAGGAAGATATTCTTAGTCTCTATGGAAATAACACCCAAAACCTTGTCTTTCATCAAGAATAAGGTTCTAGCCATACTTCGAAATCAGCCAAGGATTTCATGGTGAAATTGCAAAATGAAACCGAAATAATACCCATTCCTTTTAGTCATATCTCTATCAAGTGACCAGATGTAGCTCTGATGATTTTTGTGCGTTTGGTCTCTTAAAAAATGTACTTGGGAGAAGGCGGTCAGCAACATTAGAGGGTTTATGGGAAATATCACAAGAGATGTAAGAGAAACTTGATATGACTGTACTTCGAAACGGCTTCTTATTATGGAAATATCGTTGCAGAGCAATATTCAAGAACCATGGTCTTCAAATAGGACATTCCAGGAAAAACAAATTTGGATTATTGTGTCATAGAAATAATACTTTAAATTCGTCTCCATAATGTGTGAATGACCTTCTGTAATACAAGTATTTGGAGAGATTGAAATTATTATACGATGTATTTGCCATCTGATGGTTCGTGAAGTGATTGTTATTGATATTGATTTATGACTGATACAGTGATATTATTTATTGAGGATTGATTATTAATGATTCAGTTGAATTTGATTATTTGTATGATATTTTCATTTTATTCTTATATACTGGTGTATAGCTGGTTATGTCATTATCTGGTATATGCATACTCTATATGTAACATATTAATTTATGTAAAAAATAAGGATACTATTTTATGTTCGAAGTTAACAGGACACTCAAAGAGGATATTTTGGCGCTGAACTATTTCTCGTCGCGTGAGCTAAGTCCTTTAAATTAATGCCTAAAAATCATAATATGAATTCTAATTCCGCGATATCTTAACATATTTGTTACCTATTAACTTTGACAATGTCACTGTGATGAACCTACTACTCGTATCAAAATGGCAGTTCTTCGGCAAACTTAGATGTTAGACTATTTCTGAATGAATTGAAAATAAAATTCGTGTTTTGGAATGGCCTTAAAAATGTCCCGGTTTCAACCCAATAGCAACCTGTAGGAATTATTAGAGCACCGAATAAGGAATCTGGAAATGTGTTCTGGTAATCTGATCAAGAAATGGCAGTGGAAATGCTTGTATCACGGAATAATATCGCTGAAAAATCTTGCAAAAAAACTAATTAAAATTATATGTAGGAGGATTGCTAAATATATCTGGATAAAAGACGTACCCATCTGATATTAATTTATAAAATAAAGTTCAGTTAATTTCTATATATTTTGTTTTGGGTGGACTTTGCCATATATTGTATATTTCTTACAAGTATATAAACTCATGTTTGTAAAAATTGCAACACCATGAAGGACTCGTCCGAATTGAATGAAATTTAATGTACAAACGACCTGTGTTGATACAAATAAACGATTAAAATTACAAAGCAAAAAAACAATATTACATGTCGAAAATCAGTATTTGGTGAAGCCACCACGCGCTGCAATAAGTGATGCTATACGACGTGGCATGGAATCAAACAGATGTTGAATGTGTGCCTGAGGAAGAGCATTCCAGATTGCTTGTATGCGACCCCAAAGTTCATCTGTAGTAGCTATGGGACGAGGATCACGAGCGAGACGCCGACCAACGAAATCCCACACATGTTCAATCGGCGACATATCCGGCGAATAGGCAGGCCAAGGAAGAAGCTGTATCTGTTGTGATGAAAAGAAGTATTGAACATTCCTGGCAATATGTGGGCGGGCATTGTCCTGTTGAAATACAGCTCCGGGAATGTCTTGAAGGAAGGGAACAACTTCGGGCTCCAGAACTTCATTGATGTACCGGTTGCTGTTAAGATTACCCACAATTCGTAGCAGCTGAGATCGTCCATGATACGAAATCGCACCCCAGACCATAACGCTGGGGGTTCGTCCACTATGACGTTGGATAACGCACTCCGGAAGGTGGCGTTCACCGGTATAGCGTCTAACACGGATGCGGCCATCACTGTACCCCAAATTAAAGCGGGATTCATCAGAAAACACCACTTGTTGCCAATCAGCACGCCAGTCTCTATGTCCATGAGCCCATTGTAGCCGCAAGTGTCGATAGTTTTTCGTCAGGAGGATCCTGTATAAAGGAACTCTTGCACGCAGTCCACGGTGCAGCAGACGCCGACGAATTGATGAAGCACACAATGATACACCTGTAGCAGTGCACCAACGTTCTGCCAACTGTCCAGATGAAGCAAAACGGTCCGTCACCGCCATGCGGACCAGGTGTCTATCATCCCGTGCTGACGTCACCTTTCGGCGTCCACTCCCGGATTTCTGAGTTGTCTGGTTCTCTTGAACCCACTGCTTCCACACTCGCATCACTGTGCTGCTGTTACGCCCCATACGAGCTGCTGTTGCACGATAAGAAAACCCTCCTTCACGAAAGCCGATCATTCGTCCCCGTTCAAACTCCGTAACTTGCTGAAATGTAGCTCTTTTTCGTCGTAGAGGCATAGTGACGTCTCATGTAACGTTTACCACTAGCAGATAACCATACACGCCCCGCTACAGCCCTCTATTTATACGGATCCATCAGCAGTTCAGAGGGCGCTGCTCAGCCCACGCAGAGGCGATGACTCTGAAATTCTAATCATTTGAATAGCATACCGTACCTCGGGGCTACTTAAGCCGCTGGGGTTAACCTAAATCATTATGCTGAGTAAATTTCGCACACTGATTCTGGCAACACTGTTTTGAGTTTGATTGTTAACTTTCATGCCATCAATTCCATATTTTGACGAAGCTTTGGGCCACATATTTTAATAGTGTGTATGTTTTAAAATTAAGTTTATAAACCTTTATTTGTATTTAGGATAATTTCGTCATAAATTTATACAGTCCATAAATTTAATCACCAAAATCACATTTTTAAGTTAAATTCACTAAAATCATTTTTAAACATAACCTCAAACAATACTCTTACGGTTGTTATACTTCCTAGATTATATTTCCATTTTGTTTTGTTTTTTTCAATATTTTTAAATTCGTCGTTGCTCCCTGTACGGGGTAACAAAGGCCACCAAACCAGAGTGGCTTTTGCCGTCCTCATCCAGGATAAGGACGTCGTCTTTTTCTGTCCTAAACAAAAACAGATCTAGTTTGAGCTTGTTTCTATGTAGGTGTCGAAAATTATTGAGTAAAAATAAATTCCCCCACGAAAACTCACAAAAACTCGCCCCGGAGGCTTTTTGTGTTGACAATTATTTGGCAATTGTGTTATCCCTGAGAAGGGTAATAATATCTTACATCTTTATATACGGAGAAAGAGAGCGTTGTTCCTGTCCTCATTCGTCTAGCGGTCCAAGACACTCCGGGCTAAACGGAGGGACCCTGGTTCGAATCCAGGATGGGGAAAGCGTCTCTTTTTCTCCAAAAACGAATAAAGCTCTATCTTGAGCTATTAATACATGGGTGGCAAAAATTATTATATAAAGCCATTATGCTGGGTAAATTTCGAACACCGATTTTGGTAACACATGTTAAATCAAACATCTTGAACTTTTTTTTAGTGTCAATTAAGCATACAAAACACTAAAAATATAAAAGGAAAATATTCTTACATTACTATTTTTACTAATAAATATCTTGAACAGTATATGTACGTTTATTTTAGCTCTTTATATGAATTTTTATACCCCATCACCAACTAACGTAAACGAAACAATGAATTCTCACTGCTGGCTTTAGTTACCCCATATTGAGAGGTAACTTAAGCCACCATGATTTTTTGTCTTTAACATACATGTTGTAGAAGACTTTCATACATGTAAATATAGAGCGTAACTGTAGACACAAGTTTTACAACAATTAATTAATCTCTAAAGTAAATGATGTTGAATTCGCAGATGTTTTAAATTGAAAAGCGGTTTAAGTAACCCCGAGATACGATACCTTAGTTTGGATTTCCTGAAAGTTTTAGCTCAATCACGTGACTCCTTCATGGTGTTGCAATTTTTATAAAACTTGAGTACATGTTAAAAACTCCGCTTTCATAGAATAATTATATATGGAAAATAAATGCGAATTATGTCCCGGCCCCCGGATTAAAACGTAGATATCATATAGATATCATTAAGTTACCGATATTTATAGACGTTGTATAATTAATACAGAAATGAATGCTTAAACGAGAAATTTAAAAAGCCATGTGTTAACAAATACAAATGAATGAAAAGAGCGTTAGTAGTTCATTTTATTTAGACTTAGTTTGTCATGGTCCTATTCATGATATCTTATCGTATAGGTAAAGCACAACTATGCATATCCTATTTCCCACATCAAGCGTAATTATAACAAAATTTCCTCTTGCATCATGAGATCGTGAAGCGAACGTTATTGGCAAAATTTATTCCGCGTTCTTCTTTCTCCAAAAGTTAGAGCTCCACTCAAAACGAATAACTTTAGATTTCGTCCACCGGCGCACCATCCTCCTGACGCATGCTCAACTTTTCCCGATAAACCCAACAATCTCACCGCTCCGTCTGGCATTCCAGCCCGAGTCACACGAAGACTTGGACGCAACAAGAGAAACCACTCGACGCTAATCACGCTTTCCATGTGCTTCTGACACCGGCCTTTCTAGCTAGATATATATACCAGTGTTTATCACACGGACCCTTAAAGTAAATTGTACTGAACAATCTCGGTGCTCATTCAGTTGAATACTGAATGCTTGGATCTATCTAAGAACACTTTCTTTTTCTTCTACTTGGAGATAGCTGCTATGTCCGATCCATGGACTTTATTTTATTATGTTTTCGTCTCTTATTTTACAAGTAAGTTACCACAATTTTACAGTTCAAACAATAATATTGCGCGAAATTTTTAACTTATAAAACATAATTTAATGTATTTTATAAATATATCTATAAGCATTTCGGTAAATAAATGTTATTGACAAAGGTGTATTGGTACGGTTAGATTTAGATGAAAGCATGGCGCTTTATACACAATGGCAAAATACAAGTATAACCCTAACTCTGTTCTTTAACATTAATAATTTTATATATAATTAGTTATAACTTAAAAAATTGTTAAGGGCATTAATATATATATATTATACCCTAGTCCTCGATATGATTATTTCGCAATAATAATTTAATACGCGCTTCTATTTTTTGTGCGCAAAAATGCTTATATAATTAGTTGAGAAACCAAAGGAGCAATAAACCGTTATTTCTTATAACACACACACACACACACACATATATATATATATATATATATATATCGTAAAATATAGTTTTAAATTATATTTTTCCTTTTAGTATTATATCATAAAATCAGCGGTTGTTGTACTGAAGATAAAACTAAAATTTCTTTTTGCACTAAACATATATTATTATACTCATATACGTAAACTGAGACAATATAAGCACATTATTAAATTTTATGATATTGTTATTTTCGTTGTGTTTTGATTCCAAACTACTCAGCTGATTTTTTTTTTGTAAATAAATATTACTAGGCCGCTCGCTAGGGTGTTATAAATCAGCATTTTCTTCAATAAGACATATTCATGAAAATGGCTTCATTTTCTTGCCTATTTTGCTGTCTCTGTGGATTTATTCAACAATTGAGCTAGTTAGCCCTTTAAAAAAAGGATCACGTTTTCCTCACTTCTAAATGGAACTCTCCGCCTAATTTACAAATAAGAATGAGATCTACATTTTTAAAAATGATATTTCAGTTAAAATTGTCAAATGTAAAATGAAATTACCGGGAATTTATTAGCGCAAGGAATTTTAAATTCGGTCTCGTTTAAGGAATATAAAACTAAATATTATTCAGCCTGTGCAGGAAAACTTTGGTTTCATGTGAAACGTTTCTTAATATTACCTTACAGCTGCGTTTTAGAAAGGTTGCCTTAATCTTATTCAAAATAATATATTTTATAATAAAAATAATGATTATATCGACAAAAATGTATGACTTTAAATGAGCCTTCCTGTTATGTATAAAACCTAGCATCAGAATGCTATTTTAATTATTAAATTATTTTATAAATTTAAAGACCATTTTTAAAAACACTTAAAATATAAATAAACTAACTCTAAACTTTCACGAGTTTATTTTTATTTGGCGACTAATTTTATTTGTATTTGGCGGCCTAGAAATTTGCGCCTGGAAATTAATTTTGTGCAAAATATTAACATAATAAACAGAAATTACTTTCTCAATTAAATAATGCTAGATCATAATCGTTTTTTAGTTTCTAAAATAAATTAAAGTCCCTAATTTACATTAATTTTATATTAAATCAATATGTTTATTTTCTGAACACTGCATGGCCTTCACAATTTTAGAATATTTCTTTAAATCTTTAAAGTAATTATTGGGAATATTTAGGATTTCCTTCTGAAATACTCTTTGCTTAAAAAGTTTTCCAGAAAAGTTGAGGTCGCTTTCCTCAACCTTAAGAACGAGCATGGCTATATGTAGCAGCGTTTATATAGAAATTATATGACTAATTTATCTACGTGTGCCGATTGAGTGAACTTGATTTAATAAACAGTAAACAACACCTATTATGCCACAGTGTGGAAGGTATCATCAATGATAATGCTATGGTAAATTTTTACTATGTTTTGGCGATATCTTTAATCGCCATTGGCCCGCTAAAATTAATTGGCTGAAAGAAAATGGTGTTTGATAGAAAGCTAGTTTCGAATGTTCTCTCCACAGAGCCTATATTTATAACTTGCGTATTCAGAGCTGTAGCAAGAAAGTGGCATGGAAATCCCACTCTAGGGGCGCCTTCAAGGAAGGACGTAAAATCGGCTATTTCGCAGAGACGAATATGTCTACGCTGTGGGGCGCAAACTTTTTTTGGCACGGGCGCAAAATCAGAATTAAGGTGCTCTTCGTATTTTATCAAAATGCCTTTAAAGCTTATCACTGGCAGTGAAATTTTGTCAGGAACGTATTTTCTGTCTACAGGTGCTGCAAGACCTTTAACGTTTAATAATTCCTTATCACATTTGCAAAAGACATCTCGCATTAAAAGTGTTGACAGAATATTTTCAAAGTCTTGCCGACAGGCAGTTAAAGATGTCAAAGCGAATTTCTTTTCCAAATTGACAGCGTTTAATACATTTAATTTTAAGCAGGCATTGGTTAAATATATTCTTCAGTAGTACGAAACTAAACCTGCCGCCTTTATAGATCTAATTACTTTATAACTAAAAGTTAAATTGCGATAAACAACGTGTAGCGGAAGAAAATATTTTGCCTTGAACTTTAGAAAATATCTTGAGCCTTTCAATTAATTAATAGGATATTATATTTAAGTAATTAGCGAGTATCATCTAGAATTAACTTCTGGAGGAAACAAAATTTTGGGGGGGGATTTAGAATATTTCATAGGATATTATACAAAAATATTATATTTTCTGTTCTCATGTATCATTTAAGTAGAATTACTTATAGAAAATATATGTATACTCAGGATTGAATATTTCATTATTGCGGTGATATAGTACACCCTTCTATTTTTTTAGTTTTGGATATTTTTAAAATAATATTACTTTACAAGCATTACCTCCATAAAAAATACTTGAGACTTGAATATTTCATAGGATAATATATTGCAATATTATAATTTTTCGTTCTTAAATATTATTTCGCTGTACAGAGTATAAGAAAGAGTTCTTCATTAAGCTGCAAATCGTCATGTCAAAAAGCTTACATCGTATGATCTTATTATTATATATATGTTTGTGCGTTCATTGGTTTTTCATTCGCGTATTATTTTGCGTGGCATGCATGGGGAAAGGCACTAAAAACTTTTATTTTCATTTTATAGTGCAATATGTAAATTTTATTCAGCCTAACTCACATAAAATTTTAATAAGTTATATATATTTAAATTATTCGCCTGTACCAATTTTAAATTTACGGTCCTTAATAATTTTAACGCGACCTCATATTTTCTCAAAAATTTTCCGCTTTAAACTATGATCCTTTACGGATATTATTTGCTACATTTGGAAGAAGTAAAATTTTAGAAAGGTTCTACAGTGCACCCCATATTAACGGACACTCGCAGGACAGGAAAGTTGCCCGTAAAAAAAGGATAAAAGTAGAAGCGGTGGAAGGAATATCCGGAAGTTGTTAAAATATTTCATTTCAATCATTTAAATAATTCATTTCGAAACTTATGTATTATTTAGCACATAATGTAGGTTGAAAATAACAAATGTAAGTATTTGTTGAAGATAACAAGTAAATTTACAACAAAACGTTAAATATTAAAATTTATTCACCTTGTAAGAATACGATCAATACTATCTGTTTCGTGCGTTTTACTAATCTGGCCTTCTGTTTCAAAATTTATTTTAAATTGCGAGATTAAATCCTTCCTCTTTTCCGGCGTTACTCTTACAGGACATAGGCGGTAGCCAAGTAAATGACAATAATAATTAATTTGAATTGTGATATTATTGCGTTGGGATAATTGTTTATTAGTATCGTACAATGTATCACTATATGATTTATTTATTACCGTAGTTTTAATTAAACATGAGTTATTTGAATCAGCCAATTCGAATCACTTGGCACTCTTTTTAAATGGGAGGGGAAAATTCTCCTTAGCTATAATCCTATTTAACTTTAGTTTCCTGTTGCGAGAAACGCCTGTAGTGAAGGCGGAAGTTTAAACATATTTTGTCCGTACAGCGGTTTGCAGTGAAGAATAAATGCGAGTTTTCCGAACGACAAGAAAATAGAATAAGCTAATTTCTTGCACGGTAAATGAAAAATTGTATTTATTAATTTTAGTGTTCGAATTAAAATTATCTTTAGATTTAAGTTTGAGTATTATAACAACAATGTATTGAGAAGATAATAATATAAATGAAAGAGAAATCAATAATTGAGAAGCGAGTGGAATATTATTATTTAATGACTATAGTGAAATAAGAAAACCTGACGTCTTCTAAGGCATCAAATAACAGCCACTTCTCAGCTCAGAAGCATCTTAACAGCAAAACTTCTCCTACAAACGGTGACCCGGATTCTAAAAAATATATCCGATTTCTATAAATTCTAATCTAATGGAATGAATCATTAAAAAAGTGTCGGTATCCATATCTAATAGTGGCCGCTAAGCAGAGGTTGGATATATATTATTGTAAATTAATTTTTATCAGGGAATTGTTATCTGATCTTAAAAAATGGGTGACCGTGTCTGAAGGGTATCCTTAAGGTGGGTTTTGCTGTACTTGAAATATTCTAGTCCAAATCCTTATAAAGTATAATTAAATAAAAGGATTACTTTGAGAAAACTTTAAATGCGCTTCAAAATCCGATCTATGTAATGTGTATCCTGAAACTTCAAGATTATCTCGTAATTCCATCTCGTGGAAGTATTATTTGTATGTCTGCGAAGAAAACATTTTATCTCGAGATATATGAGATTAAAAAAAGCTTAACAGAAGTAGTTGGAGACCCAAGCAAACTCGTTTCTGTAAATATTAATACTGATATATAAAACCTTCTCTTTGTTATAAAATATAATTTAAAGCATAACGAGCGCAGTATGAAATAAAATTATTATCTAGATTTCTTGTCGCTTTCGATTGATTTCCGTTTTCGCTATATCGATAAACTGATAATAAATGAAATATATTGAATGTGTGATATTTATTAGCACTATGAAGACGCAGTGCCTCCAAATCTTCGCTATTGATCTTATAGCTCCATTTTCTTAAGTCTTTTCTGTTTGGTTATCAATACCTTCGTTGACTTGGTGATGACTATATAATACTGTAGAAAAAGAAGTTTTAGCCCGAATACATAGTGGAAAACGTTGTACTTTTGGCTAAATGCTATATCATTATGTTATGAGAATAAAATATAGCTAACATTGATATATTGTACTTTATTATATAGTTATGTTATTCTTCATGAAACAGACATTGGATATGTCACGCCATCAGAAAAAAGCTGAAAATAATGTTTCATACAAACTATGTATATCCTAATTTCACCAATTATATAAGCTTAATAAAAGTGTAGGCTTGAATATTGGATATTAAATTTTGAACTCGGCCTTTTGAAAATTAAATTTTTTTTATCACTCGGAACGTACTATTTAATTATACATAATTATTACAATGCATGTTTTCATATAAAAGAGTCTAATCTATTAATACTTTTTAAATTACATTTCTTTGAAATTTTTAAATTTCAAAACGTACAAAACAGTTTTAAAATTAAATAATAATTATATATATATAAAATTTTGAAGTTTTTATCTATTTTCGAAACAATTTTAAAGGAAAGACGTAAAAAAACTTGTGTTATTTTCTTTTTGCTCTTATATCTCGTTACTTAACTAAACACTATGGATAAATGTTTGTTCTCTTATGTAGTTACAAACAATAATCCGATTTTCAATATTAAAGGGCTGAAATTGGACAGTTTATATTGAAAACGCTCTTAAATGAGATTAAGCAACCCATGAATATATTGTAGATTGGAAAATTTTACCATGCATTAATTAAGTATATAATAAAATAGATAGAGTGCATTTTATATTGGATACATGTATCTTATTCCCCAGATGCATATATCATATCTAAACTACGAACACTTGTAATGCAATCTATTCTCTCAACTGGGGTCGATCCTACTAATTGACAGGTTCTATCTCCTAAAAATTTCAATTTGGCGCTTGCTGATCAAGAAGCATATGCCGTTTCCTCTACCGCTCCATTTACAAGGGTTTGATTTCCTATATGAGAGAAATTAGAATTCTGAAATCTCTGAAAACTGCAGTCTCTAGCGTAGCTTAATCTATTATCCTTGCGCCATAAGACACAATCAAATCTAATGGATATGCTGCTGTTCCACTGAACAATGCTCCATCTGGCATACAAGGAGTAAGTTGCCAATGAGATTTTTGTAGCTTTTCAGCTAACTTGCACCTAAAAGTTGTAGCCAAATTAGAAAGCTGTAGCCGAATGAGGAAAGTTATTCTCATATTTACAAGAAATTCTAGTCAGAAAAAGTCAACTCTACCTACTGCCATTTAATTATTTTCATACTTTGATTGAATTATCCGTTGCTCGTTTGTATAGGGGAAAGTAGTGCAAAGCGGATCACTTAATTTCATCTTAATTATAAAGTGTAACATGTGAACGATGAAACTTTACTGTTTGCCACTGAGAACATCAAAGAAACATATTATAAATCATTAACGTTTTTACCTATTAACGAATTCAAAACAAAAATGTTTGAAGGAGAAAGGTAAAGTTACCCACTTTGCTCTAACCCTGCGACAAAGTGGATACGTTTCTTTTGAAATAGAAAACTCTGTCGTAAAAAAATTGTAACGTGCACATAAAATGCATTCGGCAGAAAAATATTACCATTAGTATGTGCACAAAGTGCATTTAAGACACGTATAGTCTCCTATGCCTTCAAAAGGGGTAGAGTTTTCGTGAGCCCATCCGTTAGAGCAGTAACACTTTATCTAGTTCTCTGCTGGTGAATCATCATATGGATCATCATATAATAAGCAAATTAAGACGGTGGGTAGATTTTGTCAATATCCCCAGATGCTTGATGGTATTCTTAGGCTTTCTTGTACTTTGTGCACACCGGGTTTTTTTTTCGCGTTGTCCTTGAGTGATGTCTCTGGCAAGGCTGTTCGTTAAAACTTCTACACGTTTTGACTGTAACCAACCAGGACGACAAACACATGTAATAAACATACTCCCTCAGTTGAGTGAAGTACTTTGAAATTAGGGCTGCCAGATCATTAACTAGAAAAGAAAACCGTTCTCTAGTGAAATCCGTGTGGCCCCTGTGGATAGAGGTGTATGTCATTTATTTCATGCCAGTTTGTCAAAATAAAGTATGAGTTTATATGAATTTAAATTATATTAAAATTTTGCTGAAATATTACAAAATAAAATCAGTAATAAATATTTAAAAGCAAATTCATGATTTTATCACCAATGAAACAATTTTGAGGTCCCTAACATGTGGAATCCGGAGTCAGGGCCCCTTAGGATTACCTGTCTACTTTGCCCCATAAAAAATGATCCGTTTTGCCCTCAACGCCATTTTGAAAATCAAAGTACTACCTGTGATGAATCATTAAAAAATTATGACACAAAAACATTATCTAAACTAACAGACTTAATACCTGTTTCAGGCATATAGTTCACAAAATGTAGTGCAAAATAGTTTTTATTATATTGACACTTAACTAACTTACAAAAATTATAGTGAACAATCGAAAAAAATGGTTTTTTTTTACTTTATTCGCTGCGCATGTATTTCATTAGCGCTGAAATAAGTGCAATTTATTCCTACGCACACCTTCAACACTTTTGCACTGACCACTGTTGCCTCCTATGTTTGGATTATTAAACATTAACCTGGACCCTTTTTGCCCCATATATCCGCTTTTCCTAACTTTCCCCTACCATACATGCAGCCCTAAAATCAAATTCTTTCTTCTCTAACCTTATGATTGATATGGTTATCAAATGGGTTACTTTGGTAACAGTAAGGCTATTACAAATATACCTTCACCTTTCCAATTTTATTTGGAACTTTTCGGCGAATTGTTGCACTTTTTCTAGCCGAATCTTGGTTAACGTCGCCTTTCGGAGAAAAGGCTAGCGACTGGTTAATCCCCTCAAGCATATCTACGAATTAATAAATACTTCAATAATAAATTAGTAATAAATTATAATAATATCATATAATAAGTTATAATAATAAACAATAGTATAATAATATCATATAATAAGTTATAATAATTATAATAAGTTATAATAATTATAATAAGTTATAATAATTATAATAAGTTATAATAATATAACATATAATAAATTAATTAGTTAATAATATAATAAATTAATTGAATAACTACTTTAATTAAAATAAATAAATACTTACATATTTTACTTACCGGAAAACGCGTATTGAAAATCAAATAGTGCAAATAAGTTTCACACCATTGGAGAGTTACAATTGAGTTATTTTCGGTGGCCTTTGAAAAAGTTAAAAATATATATGTAGCTACGTTTTTAATAATGCAGGTAAATCTTTACATGGGGGATACCTCAGGACTTCTATCCGCTATTCGGGAGGGATAGGGAATAACGAGCATTTGGACTGGTAATTGAAAAGTGCCCGCAAAATCATGGTGCCCGCCATTCGAGAGTGTCCGCTAAAGATTTGTTATGTATATTGAGCGAAGATGAAATATTTAGTTTTTAATTCACTAAAACATTTCATTTTTATGGAAAAACTAACTATAATACAGCT
>QLNU02015003.1:95956348-95985002 GCA_006491805.2 Dysdera silvatica
CCTTTCTTCATACTTTTTATTGCAAATGAAACTTCTTCTTTTAAGATTTTAGGAGCTGTTCCTTCGACTATCTCAGAGTCTTCGTTTAATCCACTGTTACTTTCGTATAGATTTTTGTAGAATTCTTCAACTCTTCTAAGTATTTCTTCCCTATTTCTTGTTACGGTGCCATCCTCTCCTTTTAATGCAATGATGTGTTTCTTCCCAACAGATAAACTTCCTTTAACAACCCTAAGGCTCTTGTTATTTTCAATGGCCTTCCTTACTAACTCACAGTTGAATTTTCTTATGTCTTCTTTCATGCTTTTGCGCAGAGTTTTACAAAGTTCTATGTACTCAATCCTGGAACTGGTATTTCGATTGTCCACCTTCATATCTCTTCGCCTTTTCATGAGCTGTTTCGTCTTCTCAGATAATTTGCTATTGTGCTTTTTACAGGTTACACCACCAATTTCCCCAGCAGTTTCAACTATTGTCTTAACAATGTTTTCATTTGCTTCTGAGATATCAATTTCTTCAATAAGTCCTTCCAGTGCAGAAAAGCGATTTTTTAATTCCAACTTGAATGCCTCGGTATTTTCTTTTAATTTCTTTAAATCCACCCTCTTACTTACTTGTTTCCTAATGAGCTTCTGTCGTTCTAATTTAGTATTTAAGTGCACTTTACATCTCACCATTCGATGATCACTTCCAGTATTAAATCTGTTCAGTACACTGCAATCTTCAATAATTGATTTGTTCTTCCAGTTTCCGTTCCTCTATAATAAAACAAATGTCCACTTTTAAGTTCCACCAACTCTTCACCTTTTCTTCTAACTTCACTGAGTCCTACAATGTCCCATTTGATCTTGTCTAGTTCCTCTTCCAATTCCTGAAGTTTTGCTTCAGAAGCAAGGGATCGTCCATTATACGTTGCCAAGGTCAATAACAAACGGCAGCCTGGGCCATTCCAGTGATTCTTAGCACCCCCTGCTTTCATGCCACGCTGACCGCTGCCTTGATCAGGAGCACTCCAGCACCTGGAGACTAGGGGCCATGGTTTTTGGTGTATTAGCATATTGGAGGAATTAGCCATCATTTCACCACGCTGGCTAGACGGGTTGGTGAATTAGCCCTCCCCTTCCGCCTTTCCATCCGTGGGATTAATATACATATGTATATGTATATTAATCCCGTGCTGTCAATGATATTGCTATAGCATAATAAAGAGAATTTTATAATTTCTATTATACTAATTTATTTGGAAAAAAATAAAATTTCAATTTAAAATGCATTAACAAAATTGATTGTATAGCATGTTCTCCCTCACTTACCGTACGTACTAGTATTGAAATATTTTTACACATAATTCTCAAGATCATGTTAGACGCTTATTTTTATCTCATGCATTGTGTAGGAAGAATAAAAATAAATTTATATAACCACACAACTGCGTGCAACATCCCACAGTAATATCTGTACGTAGGAACAGAAATATCGCCAAAGATATTTGATAACAGTAGCAAGGTATGAAAATCCTGTGGGTGTATATTATTATTGTATCTGTATATAAAAAGTGTAACATATTAACAGCCCATCGCCATTTTAAGCGGCATTGTATCGGCAGAATAATGCACAAACAAATTCAGAAGGAAATAACTTTCGCTAAGGAAAATTGGTATGCTGCTAAATGCCGGAAATCTGAGCTGCTACAATTGACCTACAATGCAACAAACTGCTCAGAAAAATAAATGAAACATCAAGAAATTACCTAACAAAAATCAATTGCATTGAAAGTAAAAATGGGGAGTTACAAATGATCTTGATGAGAGAAAACTAATTTGGGAGGAATATATTCAGGAATTTTACAATGATCAAAGAAGTAAGACGAAAACCGGTGAAGCAACAGAGGGTCTACATATAATGCAGGAGGAGATTATGCAAATAATAAGATCTCCAAAGAAGGGGGAAAAGCAACAGAAATGGATGAAATCTCCATCGAACTAATCAAATTTAGTGGAAATATAGGAATGAATGTAACCATTAAATTTTTCGACAACATTTATAAATCTGTTATTGTCCCAGAGGAACTAAATGGATATATAACCATTTCAATCCCCAAGCAAGCAAAAACGACCAAGTGCACAGAACGCTCAGATTTCTTAAGAATACAAGAAAATCATGCTAAAAATTATCCATATGTTACCAAAAATTGTTGAAAGAATTGGTAATTCACAATTCGGTTTTAAGATTGGTTTGGGAACAAGAGAAGCAACCTTCACATTATCGCAATTGGCAGAAAAGGCAATTGAAATGAATATCCCTTTCTTTCTCTGCTTTGTAGATTACGAGAAAGATTTTGATAGGATAAAACACAACAAGTTTATAGAAATACTCTTAAAGATAGGTCTTGATGACAAAAGTATCCATAAAATTAAAGCTACCTATTGGAAACAAAATCCGAAATTAAAAATCTACAACGATGAAACAAACTGAACAGAAATAAAGCAAGGAATCAAAGATGTGTTCTTTCGCGATCTTTTATAACCTTTTCTCAGAATAAATAACCTACGAAGTCATGGAAGAAAGGTACTTGAAATATGCTGATGATGTTGTAAAAATAGCTACCGCAAATAAAGGTCTGCAGGCGCTCATTAACAACTTTGATACAAAAAGCGAAGAAATGGTATTTACTACTTATGCGAAGAAAACAAAACGATGTGTCTTAGCAGGAAAAACTTTAACGTCATTTCCCATTATAGGAAAATGTCCATAGAGCAAGTAAACTCTTTTTTCTATTTGGAAAAACATTTTTGACACAACAAAATAACCAAACAAAGAAAATAAGATGTCGAATTGTCCTGGCAAAAACAAAATTTAATGAAATGCAAAAATTTCCATGCGACAGAAAATTAAATTTCAATCTTAAAATCCTAATTCTAAAATTTTATATTTGACTTAATCTGCTTTGTGGTTGCGAGACCTGGACATTAAAAAAGACGCCAGAAATAAAATAGAATCTTTAAAGATGTAGACCCTAGGAAGACCATTGAAAATAAAATGACCTGACAAGATCTCCAATCAGGAAGTGCTGAACAGATCCAACACAAAAAAAGAAAAACTATCATCACTTCAATTCTGAGAAGAAAGTTAGATTATTACGGACACATATTGAATAGGAACAATACAAACTGCTCCAACTGGAACTGGAGGTAAGCGTCATGGGGAAGAGACTTAGAGAAGAGAAGAGAAGAAGACTAAAGAAGAGGATGGATGACTGACTTAAAGGTCTGGACTAGTCAAAGAACGGAAGACATTATCCATGCCAGTAGAGACAGGAAAATGTGGTATATATTGGCCCGCGACCTCAGAATCGGAGAAGGAACTTGATGTTGATGATCGGCATTTTGTAGCTATTATTTTCTTTTCTAATTAATGACGAAAACAATACGTACCTTATACTCTTTAGATATTTTTCTAAACTGTTCTACTATGTTTACAATCTCAGTTTGAATATGTAATAATATAGGTATATCCTAAAGTACTGTTGAATTTCTTCCGTTGTATAATCTCAGCATCGTTTTATTGATGCATTGGAAACTTTTACTTTACTGCCAGTTGTGATACGATGTCTGAAAACCTTTGAGTCTTCAGCTGTTTCCTGATAATTTTGACGTAAACATGTTTCATTAGAACATCTAACCGTTTGCAAACAACATCCTGCGAGCAAAAGTCAGAGGATTTAGAACTTTTATCATAGGAATAATAAGTAAAAAAAAAACCTTCTGTCTCAAAAAACGTCTTAGTAGCATTCCTTTGAATAATTATAATTAGTACATTTATTATTTATATATCTTAAGTAATCCTCTATAAACGCTCTCTCATAGACTGTGACGTATTCAGAAAATTTAACTGACTGGCGTAGATATCGCAACATTAAATTAAAGCAAATTAAGTCTAAGGTATTGACAACTAATTTTTCTTAAAAATGAAACCGCAAAAGAACGCAAACTACAGTCGACATAAATGCTTTTTGACATATACACAGCTTTTATTTAAATTTAGATGATTATTTTATTTATCTTTAAATGCATAATTAAAGTTTTGTTTACTTTGAGGAAGAAATAGCTACTAAGCTGTCATTTTCTACCATAGTTAATATTTGTTTCGAATTTATATTGCAGAAGAAGACATCTCTCTTTCTGTCTTTTACTATCTCCTCTTATACCAAAAGGTATCATAATTCATCAGAAATATGTCAGACTATATGTTTTAACAAGAATTTTACTTTCTGTCACAAGTCAAACATCTTTTTCTAATATTACATAATTATTTTTTTGGTATCATCAAGCCAATATCATATGACAAGGGACGGAATCTTTTGCTTTTTACAAGAAGAGTGAGAGAGAAATATACTGTATTTTCAAAACATAGACATGTATAAAATACAGGTATATGTTTATAAAAAATAAAATCAGAACGTTTTTGTAAGATAATTCTCTTTTTGCACAAGTTGAAAACTTTAATTTGACTTCTCAAAGTTGGAAAATAAATTGATAGAAACATAGAACATCATGAAATTTTCTATTTCACGATATCCTAGTAATTTCTTTTGAATGCCGGTTTTGTATTACGTATGTAAGTATGTATAATATTCTTATTAATATGTTTGTCGAAAAATTTGCATTGTAACGATAGGTCATCCAAACAAATGTAAAATATCAACACTGAAGACTAAAAAAAATAAATCCTTTCTAAAGAGACTCTTTTCCTTTATAAAAAATTATTTGTTTCATCGGAAAAGCATTTGAAACAGAGGATGAAGAAGATCATTTATAAATGGATGTCAAATCATTACCGCTGTACTACCGTTGAAAGTCAAGCGTTTCTCTTCCCTTCACGGCGTGGATTCGTGTCTTTAGAGAGAGAGGTAGAGAGAATGGCCGAGTGTGTTCCACTAAAGAGAACCTTGGGACGCAGAACATAAGACTACTATACAATTATCATTGGACTTACAACGAACAACTTACTACCCAAGCTGTCACTTTGCAAGCGACTCAGAACAACTGTATTTCCCATTCGAGCTGCCACTTCATCTTAGCCGTCCGTCATTACAAATTCTGGACAAAGGAATATTTATATGTATAATTTGTATCCTGTAATTTATATGGTAAACATTTTGAATATGCTTTGAAATTTTAATAAATTTTCAATATTTCACGGAGCAAAATATCGATGAATTGCGCAATCCATTCGAAATCCAATTTCATCCCATAGTTATGAAATTTCATATGAGAGATAAGAATGCAAAGATAATAATTACAAGACTAGTACTTTTCTTATGGTTCATTAGCTGTGAATTTTTAAGAATTTACACCACAAGAGTAAAGTTCTTGGCTTTCCAAATATAATTATTATACAATATTTTCAGGCGAAGTCGGCTTTATTTGTTATAGAGTGTCTGGTTTTTCATCCTTTGCAGATAAAACTCACCATTTTATATTTTTATATTTATTTACTTATAATTGGCTATAAATATAGTGTTATATTTTTGTGAGTTTTTTCCCCCTACAGAAAACTCACAAAAATCTCGCCCAGGAGGCTTTTCTGTGTTGACCATTATTTGGCAATTGTGTTATCCCTGTGAAGGGTAATAATATCTTACATCCTCATATACGGAGAAAAATGCGTTTGTTCTTGTTCTCATTCGTCTAGTAGGTCAAGACACCGCGGGCTCAACGCGGGGACCCTGGTTCGAATCCAGGATGAGGATGGCGCCTCTTTTTCTCCAAAATTACATAAGCTCTAGTTTGAGCTGTAATTAAAACGTGGGTGGCAAAAATTATTGTATAATAAATTCCCCCACGAAAACTCACAAAAATCTCGCCCCGGAGGCTTTCTTGTGTTGACCATTATTTGGCAATTGTGTTATCCCTGTGAAGGGTAATAATATCTTACACGCCCTGTTTTATGTAAACACTGAGCAAGCACCATAAAAATGCTTTTATTATAATATCATGCAATAATGATATTGCAAATCGATATTAAATGTGATGATACGAAAAAATTATCCGTTAATTGTAAAACCGTTATTTTTGTTTACATTTCTTATATATCCAAAATTTCCCTCCTATTTTCTATACGGATTTGTGTTCATATTCTGAAGCAAATAAAATTGCATCTGACAGTTTTCGATTTAAACTACTTTCTAAAGCTTGTATTTACTTATTAATATATATTATGTTACTTATTTCAAGCATAAATGATGAGGCTGGTCGCCTTCTTTATCCCTTGCGTCTAAATTTGTAATATTCGGAAACTTCAGGCCATTATTTCCGCCGTCTAGAAAAAAGTAAAGACTGGGTCCATTATGACAGACCGGTGCCGGGTGTGAACTTATGGGCGTTGGCAACTTAGAATAACTATTACTTGATTGAGAATTTCGAATGTCGTTAGAAGATGTCACAAAATGCTATTCGAAGAAAGAAATTTTGTCATGAAATTTGGTTTTAGCAATTCTAGGGTGTAGTCGAACAGCAAGGCTTGTGTCATCAAATGTCATCCCTTTACTTAGATCTCCAACAACAATAGAATGTCTTCTTGACAAAGTGTACAATACTGTCTTCGAATTTTGACGTAGCCTTATCGCTCAAACTCCAAAACGAAGTACAAAATACTTTATTTTAATCTGCTCCTAACCTTTTATTTAAATGTCACAGAATTTCTCGTAGTTATTTATAGCATATTCTCTAGATTATAAAGCAATTTCTAAAACGTGTATAATAGACCCTGTTATTTGATCCTATTTCAGCCAAAGCAATCCTTGTACTGACATTTGCTTTTTGGAACGATTATTGTTTACTTAGATTTTCTATTCAATAGAATAGGCATAGTTAAACAGGAAAAGTGTTTTCACAGAAAAAATGTTTTTAAATATATTCAGCAAAGAAAACCCTAATGACTTCGAAAGAGATTTTTATTTAAGCTTTGCTTGATGTTTTAAATAAATAATTTAAAGTAAACAAGTATAAAACCATTTTTATTTTGAAAGTAACAACATACCATTGCCTGTTATATGTATATCCATTATAAAAATCTGTGCTGAAAATTAGTTCTATAACTCACGCCGGATTCCTAAATTGATACATTATTCCGAAATTTTGGATTTAACTTAGGCTCGGTCCCAATTAGTTCGCATAATGTAGAGATTCTGTTGCAATTTGCTCTTGTATTTTAATAATTTAATAACGTAGATTATATTTTTATTATCTAAAAACTGAAAAGAATAGGAAATCTCTCGCTTACGACGATGCAAATAAAGATATATAAAATAGCTGTTTTTCTTCCTTTCCCAATAAAAACTAACTCAATTGGCAAAATTACAAGCAGAAGCAAGGAAACGCTAATGGCAAAAATGTGTTTGATAATAACATGAGCACCACAAAAATGTAACGATTTATTTTTCAAATCGCGGGATTTAGATATTGATGTCAGAGGGTCCTTTCGGAATAAAATTGATGAACGCGAATGCATACACGGGACAAATTGGCTTTCCACGTTCTTGTAAATTTAACATGGGAAACAAAAGTAGACATACAATGGAACATATCCAGGATGACTCAGAATATATGTTACCTCGACCATCTTTCAAGCCGTTAATCGTAGAAAAAATTTCATGATGAATGAAAGTTAGTAATAAATTCAATTCAATTCATAATTTGCTTTCTATTGAATTGTATAGATAACTTGTATTCAATCCGATCAAACTGTTTTCGATTCAATCAAATTACGTTCGATTCAATCAAACTGTGTTCAATTCCATCAAATTGAATTTTCAATTCATCTGTATTTATATCGGTGCATAAAATGTTACAATTAAGTAAATCATAAAACTTAGTATTAAATAACATTCTACTTATTAACGTAATGTGAAATTGCCTAAAAGTAAAAATTTGTTCATAGATATTTGTACACAGATGTTGGAGGCACAGGAAAACGACCAGTTTAACTGATGTAACTTATGTAAGAATGCTGAGTATAAAAATGATTTTATATGTATATATATATATATACATATAAGAAATTTAACAACTTATAGGGGTTGCTCATCTACCAAACCATTTTCACCGTAGAAAAAATACGTATTTCCCTATATCTTGTTACTAAATAAAGGAAAATTCATATTTTCAATTTTTAAAACTTTTGAGTGCAACACGAATACAGAAGGTGGTTGCATTTAAGGGATAAAATTATAAAATTACACGAAAGGTCATTCAGAGTATTTTAAAAAATTATATAAAAACTAAGCTTTTTAATACCAATATTTGGCGCGTTTGGCTATGGTTTAGAAGAATTGGCGATATCGGCATGAAGTATAAACATTTCGTCAAAAAAATTGCAAACAATTGCTCTGGATGAAATCAAAATTGATGTAACACACCAAAACGAAATTATAAAAATTCAGTTTTTGGTGTATAACCAATCAAATGCAGAACAATATCGCCATATGTTGCAATATCCTTGTGTAACTGTAATCACACACCTAGTGAAAATATTCAATTCAAAAATATTGACGAAATATCTTTTCGCTTAATTGACACGATTTTCAGTGATAATGAATGTAATTTACATCCTTTTTAAAGTGCAGCCATTGTGAAGAACAATTACGTTTTGAACGTTTTTATGAAAAGTATCATCATCACAATTTATAAAAATAGTTCCGGAATCCGATATTTTGAGACATTTTTATAATTTTCTCATATTGAAAGTCTTTGATTAATTTACAACACTCAGTATTTCCGCGTCAAGCTTTTACGACAACCAAGTCGGCTCCGCAAAAAGCAGTAGACTTTCAGTATGATACAATACTTATCTACTTTTTAAAACAAATTATTTACATATACAATTATTGAAATGCCAGCTTCATTAAAACATTTTTCTTTATTAAAAAATTACGTAAAATATTTTGATGTTACGGCCATAAAATTTAGAATTTTTTCCTTTTTATTATGCCATTATATTTCCAAAAAATAATATCAGTGAAGGTTGCAAGATGAGAGTAATTGAATAATAAATATTTTATGGCGATCCAATTCTTCTAAACCAGCGGTTCCCAACCGGTGGTCCGTGGACCACTGGTGGTCCGCGAAGGAGTCCCAAATGGTCCGCGAGACGGGTCATTATTTAAAAAAATTATAAAAATTATTATTAAATATTAAAATTAAATATAAAAATGAAATTGATATATATTTTTAGCATTTTGCCCCGCCCCCCCCCCCCTCTTTGACGAAAAGCTGTCTACATTCTTACACCTAGGGAACTTACACTTAGGTGAAAAGTAGGGACTTACCATTGATGCCACTAGGGATTTCACTTTGACAGCACTGCTTTGTTTGGCTTCACTATCGGCAACACTTCTTTATTTATTTCTATACATCTAAATCTTTCCCCACCAAAAGGCACAGCTCCCTTTTTTATCAAGGTCTTGCAGTCAACTCGTGTAGGGACGGATTTAAAGGTCATTCGGGGGGCGATTAATGACTTGAGTTTTGAAAATGATACCTAAATGGACCTTTACCTTGCATCTTTTCAATGTTAAATTTTCATTCAAATGGGGGAGCGGCTCGCCATCCCTGCACCCTAAATCCACCCTTGAATTCACGAAAACGTCTCGAAGTGGTCCGCGGGTACAGTTGAAGTGGAAAAGTGGTCCGCGGCTTAAATTGAGTTGGGAACCAATGTTCTAAACCATATCCAAATGCGCCAAATATTGGTATTAAAAAACTCAGTGTTTATGTAGTTTTTTTAAATATTCTGAATGAGTTTTCGGGTAATTAAATAATGTGATCCGTTAAATACAATTACCCTCTTTATTCGAATTGAGTTCAAAAGTTATTATCTTCATATACAGTGCGAATAAAAAAATATCAAACTTCACCTAAAAAGTGCGATTTTTGGACTTTAAATATTAATAAAAAGATTTATATGCTATTCACAAAAAACTGATTTCATATTCTTAATAAGGAGCTTGGGTACTATCATTTGTGATAAGTCTTGTTTCAAAGTGCGAGCTTCCACAAAAGTGGTTCCCTTGTTAGTGTACGTTTGTAAATTTCGCGTTCATTTGAAACCAATATAAATTTGCTATTTAGCCATATTTACTTGGAGTGATATTATCAACATTATTATAGTTTTGCTTGGCTTAGTAACACTGTTGTCATTTACAATTTAGGTGTTGAGCATGAAAGAAGAATGATGCAAAAATACTTAGAATATTACTAACAAGTGTAAAGGGCAAAATTAAGCTTATATGACTTTGAGTGTGCGGTAATAATTAGCTTCACGACGTTCCTGTTTATGAAGATTCGCTCGTATGTTGGTATTTGTTAAAGACCAATGACCCAATGTGCTGCGCAGAATTCACCTGCAGGACGATTTTATTGACATAAACCTCAATACATTTCCCTACATCCAGTTTCCGAAAACGGTGCGACGTCGAAGTTCCCACCTATTTCCACATACTGTGTTCCTTCTTTAAACTATTTAAAAAATTTCAATAAATTTTGATTCATTGAAAGATACGTGCATGAATATTAAAATAAATATAACACATCACTTCATTTACACTTTATATATCTGATACTTAACTTAAAATAAATTAATTAAGCAACCATAATATCTTAAAAACTATGAAAAATTACAGGCTAAACTTGCCCCAAAATGCTTTTTTGGAGTTGTCAAAAAAAAAAGAGGCGGTAAAATGGTTGTAAGTTTTCATGATTCTATGGTAACAATATAATTATATTATCAATGGAAATAGCACTTTTGATTCATTTATAATAGTAGGCAGAAACGAATGTCATTTTTATGCATCTAGTTGCGTAGAGGTTTACAGAGTCTTTGGTTTCCAACCCACTTCATCATCACTGAGGTGTCCACGGACTTCATTTTGAGAACTACTATATCACATATAAAGTTCGTCTAGATGATTATATTCTTGGATTAGTTACATGTAATTCCTCAAAAATATAGAACAGTGTACAGATTTACGAAACTTTTCCTGCGGTATGTGAAAAAATGACACTATAAACTCAATCTCTAAAGATTGTTGCCTTCCTTAAAGGTATTTCATTAACTAACCCGTATTTCATATATTATATAAAAGGCCTATTTTAATCACTACCAAAAAGCTTTAGGATATTATCATCAGTAGCAATTAGTATGATAAGGGAATTAATCTAGAAGCATATGCTTGTCTATTGGTTATTAAACCATGTGTTCGTGCTCCAAACTTAGCATTGGCAATTAACTGGCTACATGCTTATTAATAAGAGGAGCAAATTATCCGTGTGGTGCAAACTGTAGATTAAATGTCAATCTGTGGATCACTATGAATAATACGGGCGTATGGCGTTCATCAATAACGGATTATAAGCACCTGTAGTCTTTGCTATGCTTATGCCTAGCTCCATTAATGCTTACATGCACATGAATTGAATCTGCACCCTGCTGTCTATTAAAAATGTACCACAAAGAAAAAAATCATTAGCTTAATCTGGGATTTTAAAGATAAGGAGACAAAAAATATGTAACTGTTAAATTTGTATTTTACAAGTCTTTTTACATATTAATATTAGTGAAACTCAGGGCCCTTCATCCTGCCCTGCTATTTTTCTAATTTATGCTAATGTTTTATATTTTGCTCATTTTATCGATAATTCGTAGATGTTTACTTGTCATACCAATTTATCTTCTCTCATTAGAATAGCAAACAAGGAATTTTTTTATTAATGAAGTGTCAAAATTGGTTTTCTAGCAAATATTTTTCTCTTAATTTTGATACAAAAGTGAGCTTTTTCCTTTGTTTCTTCTAAATGATGTTAATATTAAAATTAATTATTCTGACCACGTACTTTTCATGCGTATGTTCTTAAAACCAATTTTAAATGGTATGTACATGGTAACTACATACGTAATAAAATTATTCGTAATGTTGGCATTATTATAGAAGCATCCATACTTTTTACATAAAAAATTTTAAATATATTTTTTGTTCTTTATACAGTCAAAATCTTCCATACATATATGGCTTGTACAATAATAATTATCGCCACTGCATATTTTTATGTTATCGTTATTACATATATATATATATATATATACATACAATAAATTGGTTTTTTAGTGTAATATTACATGATGGTGGACGAAACCTCGATTTTAAATTTCGTTGTATTTTTAATTAGCTTCATTTTAATTGATCAAGTATTATTACCATGGGCGTAGCTTCTCAAAAATAAACCTTGGCTCCCTGTTCTCCCCATTTTTTAACATGATATTTCTTATAAATTATTTTTAAATATACATATATGATATATTTTAATTGTTAATTAATATTATATACGCTAATATATTTATTTTATGAAATGTTATATACTTAATTCTTGTCCTATCATAAACAAATTAAAATTGATTCTGTATACATATAAACAGATTTATAAACGGACAAGTTGAGAAAATGCCCAAAGCGCCAAACGTTTAAGGGCATAATAAGTTAAAATACGGTAGATTGTTTTTAATTTCAATTTATCTACTAAAGTATTTCATTGATTCACATATTTCAAAACACATATCTCCCTTTCTGTTTTAATTTCAAATTCTAAAAATTTTACAAAACTGCCTATACACCCCCAAACGATGAAAAATAGTTTTTTTTCGGACAGTTAAAATAAATGTAGTTATAAAAATATCGCCGTTTTATCTTATGCTACACATATTTTAATTAAAACATACAAACACATATATTTTATTCATATATTCCGCGATTTTCCTCACACTTGAGGAAAAGGATCGACGAATTTCTATTCATTCCTTTTAGTAGAAAATTCCCAAAAATATTTTTTCTTCGAATGCACTTCTCGCGATTTTTCTTAAGGATATGACAAAATCACCGAGCTGAAGAGCCCGGTTCTCTAAACGCAAGCATAAAAATAAGTTAAATTTGTAAGCCGATCATGCTTCTAAAATCAGCTATGTATTCTATATATGTGTCTGTGGTATTTCTTGTTTTTTCGGTGATGTACTTATAATGGTCGTGAATGCACATTGGTTTAATTGCCAGAAAATATCAAACTGGAACTAATTCCCATAAACTAATCCTATGTGACTTTGGGAAACCTATTAAAACATTACACATCCTAAGAAAAATAATAATTGTATTAAGGATTGTGATTCACTCATATGCAAGTTTAAATATTTTCTGAATCATCCAGCTCCCTAACTTAAAAATCCTATACCTATATATATTTGGTTCATTAGAAACATACATAATACTAATCAAAGTACAATTGATACTGCCAAGACAATGCCAAATACATTCAAAATTACACTTTATACAAATAATTAAATTTAATTATTTTTATAATCATGCATATGTATAAAAGACATTCAGGGTTTTGTAAGGTTCTCAGAAAGGACGGCCGTTGCCCCCGAAACAATTGCCAACTGCTCACATTTAATTTAACTGTAATAGTCGTGTTTTCTATTGTTAATCTGACCTAAGTATATCCATGCAACTTTAGAATAATCTTTCATCAGAGGCCTTCGTTTGAATTATGTGTATATGCATAATGCAGAAGTTAGTTTAAATGTTTGATTTTCTAAATACTCACTGTGATTATATTAGTGAGAATTATATTTTACGCATGTAGTTTCATTGAAACTAATTCTAAAACTAATGCTGAAATTAATATAAATTAATAAATATTATCAATAGAAAATCTTACATTGAACTCAGCACAAGATAGATCTTTAAAATGAGTGTATGATGAATAAAGTTTTCACAGTCTGAGTTTGAAATCTGTTCTTGCCACCTATCTGTACACACGGAATTTATATACTCGGAGTTTATACAAACGAAGTCTAGACACTCCCTGTATCTATTTAATTATTCATATGTTATATTTTATTATTATTATTATATTATATTATTATTATTATTATTATTATTATTATTATTATTATTATATTATTATTATTATTATTATACGCATTGTAAATTTATGAAATATACTGCTCGATGGCCACATTTGGATTCTAATTCTAAACAAAAATTATTTCAGGTCTTTGGCATTTATACCTTGTCTTGTAAAATAAGCAAATATTTCTCATTATTTTTTAATTATACTACGATCCTTCAACTCAGTCTACATCTTAAATTTGCTTTCGCGATATTTTATCCCACATATTACCTCATTAAATGAGCCCTTTTATATTCGCAGAAAAATGTGGCTACTCTATTCATGAATGCGTAGTTTCTTGCATGTTCTTAGTAGTAGGAGGTACAAGAAGTAGGTGTAGGTTCTTAGTACAAGGAGAGTACAAGAAATGAGAATCGAAAATATGCTTCATTTTAGTTTTATAATAAAGCATAAACGTTCCAATAAGAAATTAAAAAACAATTATCTAAATCCTTCAAGAGGCGAAGTTATGGCCCCATCATATTTGGCGAGTAAAGGTTATTTTCGCCAAATTTTTCTTGATGCGATTTTATTAACAGCAGGAACGGTGAAATATTTTTGAAGCGATGTTGCCAAAAGAGAATTAATAAAGAATTATTCATTCGCAATAAAAATATTATCGATTTTGATTCGTAAGAATTTATGCATATATTTGCAAAACTGTTTAGAACTTTATTATTAGTAGAGAGATGTCTCGTTTTAGTTATATAAAAAGCGTTCATTTCGCTTTAAAAAAATAATATACGTACTTGATTTTATTAAAAATATACCTACTTGGCTTTATTAAAAATATACCTACTTGGCTTTATTAAAAGTTAAAAATGTGTATGAAAATGAACAAGAAAATGCAAAAACAAACAAACAAAAACAAATTGGGTTTGAACAATGACTGCAACTAATAACCGAGGGATTTTCACAATTTAATGTGTAACATGAATTTTTGGAAAAAGTGAAATACACTTGTTTGACATTGCGAAATGTGTTTGGTTTGAGAACGGGGTATGTGCTCTTATACCAAGCATATTTAATCACGTCACTGAACGTTGGAGCTGATAATTGGTTGTGTATTAATGAATGTAATTTTATCTGAAACGGAAATTAATATAGCAAATTAAATTATTGCTTTTGCTGAAACCATTGCCGAATCTGACAATTTCGAAGTTATTAACGATTTTAGTCTTGATTTGTAATGTGAAAACCTGTTAATAACGATGAAGATGGAGGATGGTTAGATTTCTCATACGACGAAACAACACCTGAACATTTTTTTTATGTGGTTCCTCATCATATTCACTAGATTATATTAAAGAAGTTATAGCTTACTCTTGGATGGCTTTAGGACGTCGACGGACCATAAGCTCAAGTGAAAATCGTTTTGGAAATTCACAATTTAACATTGTTACAAATTTATAGAATGAAAATATACCTTGCTAATATGGGGAACAGAATTCAATAGCTAAATACTATTAAAACACAAATGCATGAGAAATTTTTAAAAACCGGGTCCAATGGAGTTCCAGTGCATGACGTTAGTCTGTAAATTTGGGCTCCTGTTGTTGCGAAAAAAATAAATTTTCCAAATTTTATAGTATCTCATGGATTTTTGGTGTCTTTTAAAAAGAAATATGGCATGGTTGGACGATAAATTATTCGCACAATTGCATTTTTAATAGCGATCAAACAGGCTTTAGTAAAGAATTATGTACATTTCGCCAAAGGATGTTTAACACATTTACGGTGTTGTTCAGGAGAGTAATGCGGTTTCGCATTCCTGTACCGTACAATCGGTCATCGTAATGAATGGTACAGTCCTAGCAAAATATTTGCTTATACACCAAAAAAAAAAAACAGGTACCTTTGGCTCTCGTGTTCGCAGAAATTATTCAGCCAACCACCAAACGTAGTACTTATATACACAAAAAGTGGGAAATCTTCCACAGATATTTATGAATCATTTCTAAAAGAAATAATAAAACCCCAATTAATAGATCAAAATGGCGTAATTTTATTAAATTGCTGGACAGGACAGAAAAACGAGGGGAAAAAATCAATTTAGGAGATAAGTCTTCACTTGAATTATTATATATACCTGAAAGCACCACTGCATTAATTCAACCTTGCGATGTGTATGTTTTTCAGGCAGAGTATATATTTCACAAAAACTGTCACACGATATATCGTACTTCATCATTTTTATGACATTAATTTACACGAAAGGAATACCATAATAAAATTACACTCTTTAATACATAGCCACATATCAGCTCCAGCTTCAATGATATGATTAAATATACTTGGTATAAGAGCACATACCCCGTTCTCAAACCATATACATTTCGCAATGTTAAACTAGCAATGTTCATTTTCATACAAATTTTTAGTTTTCAATAAAGCCAAATAGGTGTATTTTTAATAATGCCAAGTGGGCATATTTTTAATAAAGCCAAGGGCGTACATTATTTTTTTAAAGGGAAATAAACGCTTTTTATATAACTAAAACGGGACATCTCTCCACTAATAATAAAATTCTAAATAATTTTGCAAATACATGCATAAACACTAATGAAATCAAAATCAATAATACTTTTATCGCGAATGAAGGATTGGTTATTAATTCTCTTTTGGCGACGTCGCTTCAAAAATATCTCACCATTCCTGCTGTTAATAAAAAGCTTATCAAGTAAAATTTGCTGAAAATAACCTTTTCTCGCCAAATTTGATGGGGCTATAACTTCGTCTCATGGAGGATTTCGGCAATTTTTCTTAGTTTC
Source organism: Dysdera silvatica (assembly GCA_006491805.2). NCBI lineage: Eukaryota > Metazoa > Arthropoda > Arachnida > Araneae > Dysderidae > Dysdera > Dysdera silvatica. The sequence goes on from QLNU02015003.1 coordinate 95,973,117, forward strand.
TTATTGAAACGTTTATACTTTATTATACAACTAAAATGAAGCACATTTTTGATTCTCACTCTCCTTGTAAGTTGGACTTCACCCTACTGTGGTGCAGTTGTAACGCGTTCACATAGCTTGCAGTTGTTCCGGGTTCGACTCCAAGCTGTGTTAAGTAAAGGACGCCTACTGACTAACTGTGCACCTTATCCAGGGGATTTCTTCTCTAGGCCTTACGAGGAATCGGATTCCTCGTAAAATTGCAGATCCCAGCTTAGCACGACGCTTGCTGCACTTGCGCTATAAAACTTAACAAATAACAATCCGGGTCAGACTTGTTTTCTTTCAAACTGATCCTCAATTCAGATGTTATGAATGTGAAAATGCAAGTAGATCTTCTATTGTCAGTACTTATGGAAATCTCCTCCATAACACATGACAACAATGTTAAATGGACTAGTCACCAGCAGTTTTACATGGTTAAAATACAAAACGGAAAATCCGTTATTCAGAGGGTTTTTTTTTTCAGAAGAACTCTTAAAATTCGGGGTATTTTGGGGAAAAAGTCAGGACATGTATATTTTATAAAGAAAATGGGCCTGTCCGGGTAAAAATCGGACGAATGGGAGCCTTATGATAAAATGAAAAAGATAATATAACTTAAGTGATAAAGATAGTAAAGTGATGAAATAAATTAAGTGATAAAGATAGTAAAGTGATGAAATAAATTAAGTGATAAAGTGAGGAAATGAAATGATTAAGACAGTAAAGTAATGAAATGAATTAAGCTATAAATGCAGTTAATTGATGAAATAAATCAAGTGATAAAACAATAAAGTGACGAAATAAATTAAGTGACAAAACAGTAACTTGACGGAATAGATTATTTTAATATCAGTAAAGTTATGACAAGTAATGTAAAGAAGTTATTTTACTTGTCATAATTTTTCTCTGGTATCGTATATATAGAAATATCTACACATGTTGTCAAACATATATATATATATACCCACATTTGTAAAACGTTAAGAATTTACTATACGGTTTTTACTTAGAGCTATAATAAGGACTATAATGGAATGACCCAATAATTATTGGGTCATTCCATTGAATTAACCCAATTTAAAAATAAATTAAACTGGTATTCGAGATTTATGTTTTGATTTTTTCTGGGTTTTAGGACAAATTTTATTAGAACCATTTTTTTTAGTTTTTGAATATTTAGAAAATTACGAAAGTTATGAATATTTGAAAAATGAGCAGTTAAGCCTAATTTTGTCTTTTCAGCATTGTCTTCAATTTAAAAATGTGTACAACATATACGTGTGTATCTCCAAAGACGTAAGTAGTAGAACCTTGAAATTTTTTGCAGAGACACTGCTGTTTAGAGGTGACATTTTAAAAAAAATACCCTAGTTGCTTTCAATAATCTTTCTTGTACAAAAAATTTTTCATACTTTCTAATCAAGATACAACTAAATATTTACTTCAGCATGTAATAACTAATTACTGAACTCACTTTCTGGTTCGATATTCCAAAATACAAAGCAGAGCAAGAGTCTGAACACCTGATTCACTCTACCATATGAATAAAAGAATTCTTTTTACTTAATAATTTTCGACACCCATGTAGAAATAAGCTCAAACTAGAGCTGTTTTTTGTTTAGGAGAAAAAGAGACGCCGTTCTCATCCTGGATTCGAACTAGGGTCCCGGATTTGAAATAAGAACATTCTGCCAAGATTGGCCAATCCTTTCCAATACCTCATCGGAAAGTTTGTACTTCTGACCAGTTGATGATGTAATTGGTACAGGAATACACATAAGGATGTGAATATTTGGAACCCAGCATTCATCCATATCTTAGGCCAACTAAATGACTTTGATGATCCAGATGGATTCATAAAATGAACAAGAAAACCCTGATGATCCTCAGATTTTGCAATTACATATCCAATATGTGATTTATTTTCATAAACTGCAGAAATATATTGATCTGGTATAATCTTACCTGGACCTTGAAAGTTTAAAGTAAAGGTCGTCACTGTCGTCACCGGCCCCAGGTTGACTAAATATCGGGGAATGGCGATTAAAAATACGACTTCAGTCACCATCATACTCGTCACTTTATTGTTTCCCAATGCAATCTTGTCCATTTTGACTCTGCAGGGAGGTTACATTCTGAAACCGCAAACTACTTACTATTTTTTTATGAAAAATGTTGATCAAACAAACCCTCCTAAGGCTTCAGTATTTAAAAGTTTTGTGGTCACGGGAAACTGGCCATTAACTTAAATGGAATGACCTTTAATAAAGAGGGGGCCCTGCTAGCCAGTGGCGACTAATCAAATACCTGAGTTTTAAGCTTTAGGTACAGGTTTTGCCTCAGTGACATGTGCAACAGTCATTGCCCTACACGTAAAAGATGAGAGTCTGCTGATGCAAAGATCGTGCGTACTTGATGGCAAGAAGTGGTAACTTCTTGTTCCTTGAATTGTTGACACATGCTTTAGCTTGTCTTCCAACTGCTCTCCACATTCTTCAACTTCCTTTGATATTGCATAGAAAGATTTGACACTTTCTACATTCGCAGTTGCCAAATGAGGACAGCTGAAGGTGGTTTAGTATGTGTTCTGAATTGAGCTGCTGTAAACTAGCTCTAGTTGACAACCTTTTAATAGCCCCCCCCCCCTATTCCAAAGCACACATTCTTCCCGTGGGTGATTGTAAAGAAATTACATTTTGCAGCCAAACCAAAGCCCTGTTCGTGCACACATAGGTCCTTAAAGTTTTTGCAATTTTTCTGCTGGCTGGCTGCCCCATCGCTGAAATACAATACTTTCTTAACAGCCTTTATAATTGACTTAATGTGATTCAAGACAACATGCTGAAAAGTATGAACGGTAACACAGTCATATGTTAGACAATTAATGATCAGTGTTTCATCTGGAAAAAATTTAGGGGCAGGCCCTTGGCGTGAAAAGGTCATTTTTTTGGCGCTTTAAATATACGGATACTTAAGATGAACATCCGCCGTTACGGCACCTTTACTGCTAGCAATAATTTAAACAACATCTTAATAGATTCAGTTCCTATTGCTGCTTTCTTTAATTTTGTTTCTTTTCGTTTGCAGGTAGGCATTTTTTGGAGGTTTTTGTTTTGGTTTTTGAATTAAGTATATGCGAAAGGCATGGGGGGAAGTGTGCATGATTACGATTTAACAGCAGTGTTGCCAGATGGCAAGATTAGAAAATTCCAAATCATTCAAAATAATTAAATTAATGTAACTATAATTCAGTTAAAAATTATCCTATAATAATAGATTAGAAGTTATCAATCTTGATTGGAAAGTTTGATATTTTTTTTGTACAATAAGGACTGATGGAAGTAACTAGGATGTTCTTATAAATGTCACCTCCGAACACTAGTGCCCATGCAAAAAATTCTAAGATTTTACTACATACCCCTTTGGAGATACACGCATATGTATTACATATATTTTTCCATTGAAGACAATGTTAAACTAATATAAATTAGGCCTAACTGAAAATTTTTAAAAAATTCCTAACTTGCACAATTTTCGAAATATTAAACGAATAAAAAATATTGGTCTCATAAAACTGTCTCATCAACTCAAATATAAATTTGAGGTTTTTCTACGACATTGACCAAAATACACCTGGTTGAAATGGCATGGAATGACCATATTGTTATTATTAATACTACAATACTGCTTTAAAATTTGTTGTGTTAAATTATTATTTACACTCACACCCTATATACACTTTCACAAACAAAAAGAGGACTTAAGTTCTTCTATAACAAACAGTTATTTCGACACTGGCGAAAGGTTTAAAAAGTGAAAGCAGAATGAACAGAAATAACCTCCTTCCTTCACTTGACAAAGGGAGCAGTTGGCTCCCGAAACGTCGTGTTTTTAAACCTTACGCCAGTGTCGAAATAACTGTTTGTTATGGAATCTCCTGGTGAAACTCTGTATTGTTTCGTTAAGTTCCTTTGCTTCCCAATGCATACATTTTCATTTATAGATTTAGTTGCAAAGCAAAAACATATTTCAATTTTTAATAAAATATTTATAATTTGTTTTCTTGTAGTGGCCTTTTCCAAGAAAGTGGAACAACGCTCCCTGTATTTCGTCCAAGAGCCTCCGGAATACGTAGCTTTTTATAACACAACCGGTGCTGTAATACCTTGTACTGCACGCGGAGAACCGCAGCCAACATTGCGGTGGGAAACGAGGGACGGAAACGCGATACCAGAAATTCCCGGTTTGAGGCATGTCAGGCCAGATGGATCTTTAGTATTTTCGCCATTCCAATCTGATGACTACCGACAGGAGGTACATGCTTCCGTGTACAGATGCACGGCATCGAATACTGCGGGTACTATTGGCAGCAGAGACGTACACGTTAAAGGAAGTAAGTATATATTTTGTTAGCATCACAAGAGAAAGTAATTAGCTTCGTAGCATGTATGACACGATCTTGCACACCACCGCGACGTCACGCACTGTTTTTCTTAATTCTAAAAGTTGTATCGAATCTATTCATAATTTCTTTAAACTTTCGATTGAATTGAACCAATAAAGAAATTTAACTCGTAGAGTGTTCAAATATTAAGTATTTTTGCGTTATGATATCAAGATTGTTAATTAATCTATATCATAATTTTATATCTATCGAACATATATATGTCATCTTATTAATCGATGTGTTTATATTTGAGTTGGAATAAGAGTTAGGTTAATACAGTGAATTGTTGACCTAACGAATTTGCGACGACCCGACAAAAGTAAACAAAAAATGTTCGAAAAATCGAACATTTGTAAATGGGAATTAACATTTTTTACGAAATACTTTTCGAGATCGCCGCATCTGTTCATAAAAATGTGTAGGTTTTAAATTGAACCTTTATTATAACTCGAGTATACCTGTATAATTTTTCAAAAAATACTCATGTTTTGAATTAATAAATTGATGTTTAAACTGGATGGTATTATATCAGTTCTTTTCTATGAAACATTTAAAATCAAAAGATGTCTAAATAAAAATTTCAATAAATTTATAAAACTTAAAGCATAGAAATTATATAAAATTTTTGTAAAGTGCAAATCGATAGTTTAAAGTAGTTGTGAAATGCTACTGGTAATAATGTAGTAAGTCTAGCCTTATACACACACACACATATATAATATCTAAATAAAGATACAAAGCTACGATCTTACGCACAGGATTTATTAATATCAAGATTTTCGATTCCCTAAATATGATGTATTCAACAATAAACATATAGTATTCAAGGCTTGAACAACAGACCAAATATATATTCGGAAAAACCTAAATAGACCTGATTGAAAATAGTAACTTATATCTGTCATTAGCTGTACGGAAATACCCTATTGTTGATACTATACCGCAGCTGTTCATGCCTTGCCTAATCATACAGATTTGGATACATTATCACATGACCACGAGGATAGGCCTCTTATATTTTATTGTGCAAATTTAGCTAATTTTGGTGTGAGCTGGCTATAATTACAAAATCTTAAAACTATATGTAATTGCTCCATACTTTATATCACATATCAAAAAATTCTTCTTAAATTCTACTTCAATTTCCATCAGTGAAAATCCGATTGGTAAATTTCCTTCTAGATGCGGAGCACTTTTGTACGTGCGATGAATTAGTAAATGTAATATGTCTGGATATCGATAAGTTATCTCCAAAAGAAACGAGAAAAAAGGAGGCATATTCCAGTTTTAAGAAAATGATAATAATCTCTAAACTTTAATAATTTATATTGATTTCATATCAGAAAACAATATCAGTTGGTTAAACCTTCGGGTTTTTAAGCTGAACTTATTTTTTTTAAGCTGAAACAAAATATTCTTCTTAAGCACAAAAAAAATTATCGGAAAACCGTTAGGTTCACCTAAGATCATTTATCTTCGATACCATCGTTTAAATTCAAAATCTTTAAGCGAAGGTCTGTAGATTTTATTAATGCCCAAGGAAGAAACAGATTCTTAGTTTCCAAAGTTATACTGGGTATCTTAAAAAAGGCAGAAATTTATATCCTATAATTTTAGTTTCCTTCACTCAAAATTACTTGAACAAGAATGTTTTGAGAACCAGATACGCGGTCTCAAAGCATATAAATCTAACTTTTATTTAAAAGGGCAAAAATTCATATGTGACATATTTAAGTGATGTCTCTTAATGTAATAGATAAATTGTTTTTTGGCGTTTATATACGAGGTACGTATCAGTCTTCGCGCACCTTAGTACTTAAATTAACTTAAATCAATTTTTGCATAATAGTGCAGGAGAAAGGTATGGGATTCTATAGTATTGAAGTTAGTCAGGTGTCCTTCAAATTACCGTGTTCATCCTGTAATAACAGGAGTATTAACTTAAATATTAAGAGACTGAATAAAACAACCCACATGTATGCGCAACTAAATCAACAATCGGCGTGAGAAACGTAAACAACAATTAGAATATTTTATATATTATGCTTCTCATTCTAAACAATATTATGCATCTCTCTCTCTCTCTCCCTGTCTCCCCCTGTCATCTTCATATTATTCATTAATTTTGGAAGAATATGGACCGCCAGTTATTTTGCAGGGTACAAAGTGATTTTGGTCACTCAGAGTGTATTGGCGTCCCAGATAAAGAGCCATTCGTGTTACCATTTGGAATATGAATCTCCAATCATTGGTTAGAACCAGGCCTTGGAGATGACCTCTTGTTAAATTTTCTCGATTCCATGTGTAAAAAAATAAAGTTACATATTGAACAAAAAATTATGAATTTATTCAAATTTTTATATGATCTATTTTCTCCATATGTAACAAGGGTTTTTCGGAAAAAGAATTGGACATTCTTTAAATCGCGTGACAGCTACCCTTTCACAAACTTAAGTGCAATATTTATATGCATAAAAGATGTATTGTTTTTAATTAGTGCAAAATTTCCTTAGTTAATTGAAGTAGGTTTAGATTAAAATTGCTGATAAATGCTCGGCATTTTTTTTCTGTTTTTGAACTGGAAACTCACAAAATAAATATTGACTGATTCGAGTTATAATCCATCAAGGCTATATATTGGTATTCTGTCCTACCTGCAAGTTAGTACAAACTTCAAATATTTTATGAATGAAACGAATTTTATACTTAACTCGTACCCGTAAAAGTGCAGAGAGAGGAAATTCACCAGCTAACAGCATATCCACAATAGAAATTTTATTTGAAAGAATTCGAATTTAGAGTTATATTAATATGTAAATTTGCACACATAGGAAATGCCTTGTTAATTAACAATATTTTTTTAATACTTCAAACTTTAAATCCTTACAATCTCAAGTCAGTCAAAGGAACATAAAAAATAATTGAAAATAATATGAGAAGTCATGGTTCCGCAAAATACGCTTTTAAATATTTAGATACAAATATTAATTTTTTATTTTTAATATTTAATGCAAATTGCAACGCAATCATAAAACTGACAAAAAACACGTGATATTTATTAGGCTCATGTAAATTTTACCTGGTACTTAACTATCTTTCAGCAATCTTCAGAAACTAACACATATTATTCTACAATACGTGATAGGTATCCTGTAATTTTCTTTATTGAAAACTCGTTTATTTGCAATTTGGGGTAAAGGCCTACTTTCCAAGATATCAGAATTTGAGGAAATGTAATTATATAATAATAACAGAAGAATCATTCTCACAACATTTATATAATATATATAAATAAATAATGTATAAATGCAAGTATATATATATATACCATATATTGAGACAACTTATAAAATTTATGGGACATTCTCTTATCCGAAAACTTTTAATTAGCCATAGTTTTGTTTTAATTTATGTATAAAATTATGAAAAATCGCTGATCGAGAATTTTTTTTTCACATGCAACTTATTTGAATTAGATATTAAGAAAAAATTAAATTCAAATAACAAAGCCGAATTATAGTATTTATTTTGCCTGTTTTACTATTTCCAACATTTGGGGTATGTGCTTGAAAAAGTTAGATCGTGCTGTGTTACTATTTCAAAAAGGAAATTTTATATTAGCGCCTTTACTAAATCTGTTCCTACTTTTCCATCTGCTACCATACGGTTTCTTATTAAGTTTCCTTTCTCAGTGTTGTTTTGTTTATGATATGTTTTCTTTACGTTCCTCGACATGATTTTTACTGGCTCTTCTGATGAGTTCTTGCACAACAGTATTGTAAAAAGGGATACTTATTTATCCCAATATAAATGCAACAAAATTAGATTAAAAATCTTAGCCCTTCCCATTCGCAGACATTTCAAATCAAATCAAATCAAACTTTATTCAGACGGATTCAAATATTTTACATAATGTGGTGATGATTTCCAATTTATTAGTTGAGTAATCCGTCGAGGGAGCAAAGTATAAAGAGTTTGGGGTATGACGAAGGCCTTGCTGCCGGGAATGGCATATAATTAGTAGAAGCGGAAATAATAAATAAGTACATACAATAAGATAAAAGAGCTAGTTGATTGGTAAAGGTATGTGTAATGATCACATGGCGTTAGCCTGGGAAAGTGAGACTTGTAGGTCTTCTTTGTGAAAAGGGTCGAGAGGAAACAGTCCGGATGTGGGCGGATAAAATTGCAATAACTCTCGTCTGCAAGGTCCAGATTGACATTGCAGAATATTTATGGGAAACGTGTATGGAACGGGGAGAAGGGTCACATCGGCCAATCAGGTGTGACCACGCTCTTAAGACTGATCAATTATATCATAGTGGAGAAAGAGTTGGTTGGGTACAGTGGGTAAGAGAGGAGATCGAACGAGGCAGAGGAGTAGGAAGGACACACGTGTGTGTGATTTCCGTGCCTGACTAATACATTGGAACTTAGGCGGTGCGCCTATAGTTGCCTTGTCTGTGATGTCAATCTATATACTAACCACCTTCAATAAATAGTCTTAGATTATTTCTTCATTCTTGATATCTACCTCACTCTTCATCACCGACCTTCTAGTTTTCTACATAGAAAACAGGAATAAAGAACCCGCCTCACGAAGAGACGTATATTGCTCAGCTACGAGCCGAGCTGGTGGCAGCACACGACTACCTGCACACACGCTGTGTGATCGCATATATATACCTGACTATGACATATGGTGGCAACGGACCTAGGTAAGAATGACAAATGAGATGAAGTTTAAGGGAAAATAAAATCGTTTGAAGAAGCATACCAAACAAAGATTGAAGACCGTAGGTGACCAGTCATTTACGACCCGACATTGGTATCCAGGCAAAGTAGATAGACCCATCTGCAGATCCCGGAAAAGAAACAGGGGACCGTCCGAGTGACAAAGTGGACGACGGCCAAACAACGGGGAAACCTATCCTATTACGCGGACGCAAGACGAGGGAGAAATTTTCGGGGAACGAAGAAGAGGGCCCGTCGGCAGACGCATTCCGAATTAGAAAACCTTTTCGTAATTGACTGTAACGTGGACTCCCCATTGAAAGAAACTGTGGAACTGTACCGCAAAAGAAAAGAACAACTTTGTGAGCGTTATGCGCTATATTTTTAAAGGACATACGAACTCCCATAAAACTCTAAAGTGACGGCACAAAGAATGATTGGTAAGATCAATCCATTTTTATTGAAAGGAATTGAAATATGCATAATTTTATAGTTAAGTGTATAAAACTAATAGATTAAGCATTAATTATCTAATGTGGCGGAAATATTTTGTAGAAAAAAAATAATCAAAATGCATGGCAGTATATGAAATATGAAATGTTTATAATGTATGGTAGATAGAAGCAGGTTATAGGAAGAAATATATATAATCTGTGTAGTTATAGAAATAACGTGGGCCATACTAGGAATAGGATATGGATATTCGAATAATAACACATAATTATGCGCATGTTGTGTGATAAAATATGGTTACATGTCTTTAATATGGCAGTTATTGGATTCCAATGATAATAGTAGCTATACGTATGGTGATTGAAAAAATTTTGTTTGCATGTCTGTAGTGTTATATATATTATATGCAGTTTTTTAATGATAAAATGTATGTGCATATTCATAATGATATATGGGTAATGTGAAATGAATGCATGAATATTTGTACGGGTCCTGTTAAATTTAGATAAAGAAAGGGGTAAACTAAATTACATTGATAACAAGATTTATGTGGGAAAAATAATTTTTTTCTAAGAAGTCTTAGGCATTACAAAGATTAAGTTTTGGGAAAGAAGGGAAAATGCCACAAACACGATCACAGGATAACGGTAAGGATAGTGATGAAGGGGCGTCAGAAGGGGAATCTCAAGGGACCGAAATTATGGCATCCATGGGTAACCTGACATTTAATGAAAGAATGCAATTAAAGCAAATGTAGTCGGAAACGGAGATAAAGTTAAAAACCATGGAATTGGAGGCGCAGGAAAGATTAGAATTTGCGCGCCTACAACATGAGTTGCAGCTAGCACAGCTTAGAACAAACCAGTCATCAGGCATTCAAACCACGGGAATCAGGCCACCCGCGATTAAAATAAGCATGTTATCGGATAAGGCAGATATAGAAGCGATTCTACTCTCATTTGAGCGAATGTGCAAGTTATACGATGTAGAAGACACAAATTACGTTAGTCAATTAATCCCGTTTATGGAAGGAAAGGCCTTGAGCGCGTTTTCGAGATTGTTAGAAGAGGATTCAAAAAACTATGAGAAAGTGAAAAAAGCAATATTAAATGCATTCATGATTTCCCCAGCACAACATTTACACAAATTCAGAAACGCAAAAAGAGAAGGTAATGAGAATTATACACAACTTCTGTGGCGATTAGAATCTTCATTTAGTGAATTCATAAAAGGGAATGAAGCCCACACGTTTGAAGAATTAAAAAATCTTACGTTAATCGAACAAATGCAGACGCATTTCTCCTCACATTTAAAACTTTGGCTCCTAGATCACGAAGAGAAAGATCCAAATAAAATTGCTAAATTAGCTGATCACTATTTGGAAACGCGCGAAAACAAAACTAATGAATTTAAATTTGAAAAGAAAAGAGATGAAAAGATCTTCGGAAACAGACAAAATTTCAACAGGGAGCAAGAAAATAAAATCAATATTTTTTGTTTCAAATGCGGGAAAGCGGGACACAAAAAACAATTTTGCAGGACACGAGAAATAAATTTCGGCCCAAATCCTACCACAGACCACACAAGAAACATAATGGGAGACACAAGAAATAGGAAAAAAGAGGCTGGCGGGTTATATAACGTAACACTGAAGGATCAACAACCTTCAACCGAGTATATGGGAAAATTAAAGCTGAATGGAAAATTAATTAATACATTAAGGGATACCGGCGCGGACCGAAGCATACTAAGGAAAGACTTCATGAAAAAAGGTCAATTAACAGGCAAAACTGTGGCATTACAAACACTATCGGGGAAAATTTTTGAGCAACCATTAGCCATGATAGAAATTGAAAGGTTTGGAAAACAAGAAATGGTTGAAGTAGCCGTGGCAGATAAACTAAATGGGAAAATTCAAATGTTAGTAGGGAATGATATAGGGGAGATTCTACATGCCCCAATAACAGAGGGAGGAGGAAGCAATGTAAGCACAGGAAAATGGTTATTTAGCAACAAGAATCATTATATGAACAATGGGCTCATCGAAGCACGGTATGGAAAAATTCTGTATGACACTGGTTCGTCAGTAAATATAGTGAAAAAAGCATTGGTTCACCCAACTGCTTACACAAAAAAGAAGGTGCAAGTAATCACTGCAGCCAGTGAAGTCTTAGAATTACCGGAGGCAGAAATAGACATCCAGGATACGTTTGGTAGACGAAAAATTA
>QLNU02015003.1:96000630-96011178 GCA_006491805.2 Dysdera silvatica
GATCAGGCGCGAGAAATCGGCCAATAAGTATCAGATGCTGTCTGTGTGATGAACATTCTATCCAATCACATCACGTGGGCGGAAACAAATACCATTCGAATTAAAAACTTTCTAACCTCAATTCACATTTTCCGAAGTTTACACATGTACACAAACAACACAACAACAACGAGATGCGCTTCTAGTTTGATAAAACGCTTCTTCTCATCCGTCGCAAATTTTTTTTCTTGTGTGATATTTCAACTCGCAACCCATCATTCGGACATAGTCCCCACTACAACGTCCTGAATTTGGTAATCTATGGAGTGAAAAGCAAACTCCGTTTTCTTGTCGGACCCTTCTCACTTCATGAATGCGAGTGCAAAGCATCTGTGCCCCACTAATTGACTCTAACGGATACACTATAAACATAGGACCGGAGTTCGAAGACGGCTAGTCCAATTGTACTCAAGAAGTGACCTCAACCAAATTAACTGCCGCTAGCGTAATTTGGAGATAGCCACCACAATAAATTCTGGACAGCCATCGGTTTCCCCTTTCTTAAGAAATTGTTTTTACACTGAAGGGGAAATACGCGCCCATGACTTTGAATCATCAAGCAAACACAAAAAAAGTGAGTCTATCTCAATTCTACAGTAAGTTCATTTTCGCTAACTACCTTGCGAATACTGCTTGGTTTTATGTTGCCAATTCCGCATTTTTATATTTCAAAACCGTATGCTCGTTAATATAACTGAATTTAGGGCTAAATTGAATTTTTGTTATTTCTTTATTTACTACAGTCGAACCTCGTTAAGACGAACACACTTAAAGCGAATTACTTTTAATACGAACCGTTTTCTGAAGTTCCGTCAGATTGTATAGCATACTATGCTTTCTGGATAAGACGAATTACTGTTAATGAAAACATATTTTCTGTTCCCCTTGGTGTTCGTCTTAACGAGGTTCGGTTGTATTTGATAATTGTGTGCTAAAATTGATAATATGCCTGATCCAATCGAAGCAGTTAACGCTTCGCAAATAGCACCCGTTGGTACACCTCAAGTCGCGCCCGTAGGTTTACGATTTCCGGAATTTTGGCCAAACAATGCTGGGCTATATTTTAGCCAAATCGAATCGTCGTTCCAATTCTCGAGAATTTCCTGGGATGAGACTAAATTTCATGCCTTCGACGCATCTTTGAATGACGATGTATTGGCCCGAATATCTGATGTGATATTAAATCTCCTGAATACGGACAGGTATGAAACCGTAAAACAGAGGCTAATTGCGAAATTCGCGAACTCTGACGCCAAGTGAATCAAAACACATTTACCAGATTTGCCACTGGCAGCCCATATGCCTAATTTTCTCTTTCACGAAAAGCTGGGATCGCGGGTCAAACAAAAGAAGAAATTATTAAAAATCTACGGTTTCGCGCCTATAGTCCGTTCGCGGAAAATTGACGGGTAGTACTGCTAGAATTCAAGGAAGTTAACGTCAGAGATGGCTTGTTTTATTGCAGTAGAGGGAAAGGCGTCTTTCATAACTCGTTTTTTTGCGCGCGAAAAAAAACTAAAGGGCTTCTTTTTCATTGTAGACCAAGGCGTTTACATTCCAAATCTATGCATTCTATTTATGTATGCACTTCAGGGCCGTTCAAGTCTTACGTAAATATATTTCTGGCTATTTTATACTCCCCCTACCCGTTGTCAGAAAAAATAAGCATATGCCTGACCTCCTCTCCCCCTTCATGAGTACAGAAGATTTTGGTTCTATAATTTTTTGGTTATTATTATTATAAAAAATATATTATACATACGTTGTTAAACTATATATATATGTGTGTGTGTGTGTATGTTATAAATATATTATTAAATTATATGTATATTATTATGTATAAGTAAATAAGGGGCAATAACGATATTTTATTATAGAGTATTTTGTCACATTTTTATTATGTATTAACAGCCCTGACGTTGTAAGTATGGTCCGTTCGCGGAAAATTGGCGAGTAGTATCATTAGAATTCAAGAGAGTTGACCTCACAGAGACGGGTTGTTCCATTGCAGTAGAGGGAAGGGCATCATTTCATAACTGATTTTTCGCTAGCGCTTCCATTCGCACTGTGTCATACATCTCACAAGTGTCAGTCACACCTTGAATCGGGACATATGTCGCATGAAAGGTTTATATGAGTAATGAGAGAAATCGAAAAAATGAATCTGAAAAACTAAATTTTCAAATTTTTATAAATTTTTAAGGTTTCGATAATTGCACTGAAATGTAACTTTCTTGCGTTACTTCCAAGCTATGCGACAAGTAGTAAAATAGGGGAGTCATTTTTAATATGGTGGTGTTTGGCGCAATGAGCAAGGTTTTCGGAAACCAGTGAAATTTTGCGGTGAACGTTAACGCAAAAATAATTGATTGCAGCGTACATCTTCGATTTAGCGGAGTTCTAGTAAAGCTCAAATTGACGCGTTATAATATCTAATGAAGTTACTGACTACTGATGAAATTATTGACTCTACTAGCAAATGTTATTTCACATAAAATCCATTTGGAGAAAAAAACACTAACACCAGTCCATGGCACAGATATAGATGATGAAATGTACGCTTTGCCTGGAGAGACAAAATAAACAAATCAATATTTAAATCTAAAAGCATTTATTCCAAAAACTTTTTAAAATAGTCGGCGATATAGAACTTAAAATAAAATGCAAAGAAAATACTCCCTCCCCTCATTTTTACCATAACAAAATTCTGCTCTAACCTACAAATTATAACATACATAATCTATAAAAAGATAAACTACAATTGTAATATACACAATCTATAAAAAGATAAACTACAATTATAACATACACAATCTATAAAAAGGTAAACTACAATTGTAACATACATCTTATTAGATATTATTACCCTTTACGGGGATACGACATTTGCCAACTATTGGTCAACATGCAAAGCCACCCGGCTACATTTTTATGAGTTTGGATTTTTTACACAATCTATAAAAAGGTAAACTACAATTGTAACATACATCTTATTAGATATTATTACCCTTTACGGGGATACGACATTTGCCAACTATTGGTCAACATGCAAAGCCACCCGGCTACATTTTTAGGAGTTTGGATTTTTTATTACAAATAAATTTGACACCCACGTATTAGTAGCTCAAACTAGAGCTATTTTTGTTTAGGAGAAAAAGAGACGCCACCCTCATCCTGGATGAGGACGGCGTCTTTTTAATTAATTTGTAATAATACATCTTACTACTTTCAAGAAGAAAAAAGCCGCAAATATCAAACAATAGAGTGTTTGACTATGTTTACGAAAGAAAGATTGAGGTAAGAATTTTAAATGTTCAAATACCATATATCATAACTCATGAAAATGGTAAAAAACGTAAAATGTATTAAAGAATTTTGATCGCAAAGGGTATATTTTAGAAAAGAAAAAATATCTACATACATTAAATCCAAGTTCCTCACGATTAACTTGGAATGATGTAGCTAAAATATTATGAAATTACGCAACAGCAACGTTAGTATAATTGCAAGCTGACTAGGAGTATATTTACATAGGTTTATATTTCTCGGAATGAATATGATTATAAACCAATGAATGCATTTTTATTATTTCAATGAGTTCCATTAACTTTATTGCGACATCATTTAGAACGGCATAGTTTAAAATTTTTTTACGAGAAGTTTGTACTTCCGGAAAAAATAAATGCGGAAAGGTTGAATTAGTGTTGTTGTGGCTGGAGGAATTTGAAGTTTCATGCAATTGTTCTGAAAGTCACTATATGTAGATGAGTCAGTGGATCTAATCCAAGAATCCAATATGACACAAGGTGGTAGTGTGTGGGGGGTCTTAAAGTAGAAAGGAGCAATTTAAAAACCCTTCATTCATGATTTCTGTACTCATTTTACAAGATTTTGTGTATGTTTTGTAAACATTAGTGGCACGAAACATGTGTGACGTCAAACTTGAGGCTTAACGGATCTTGTTGATTCAATAAACAATTAACCTTTCAATTTTCCATCCATTGATAAGTAAGGGCATATAAAAGTGTATGAGTGGGTCACAGATTACGCGGACGAAACTAAATTTTTTTCATCTTTGTGAGATAATGTTCTGTTATTTGGTATGAAATATGCAAAACCACTCTGATCAGCATTAAATATTTGACTCTTTGAGTAATGTGCAAATGCATTACGTGATGTTAACACGAATTTAGTTGCTGTGTTTTCTACGGCTTCTTTATTTTAATTTTGTTTAATGTTATGTTTCGTAACTTTACGAGAATATATACTCATATTTTTATTCTGTATATAAAACTCTTTGAAATCATACAGTTCCTAATGTTTAAACCCTTTTCTTTATGATAAGCGCATCTCTTTTAGTCTGCATCATGTACGAATATACACTTACACAGCGTGTTTGAATTTTTCTAATAGTGTACATTGAATTAATTTATATTTCTTTCTATTTGTCCCAAATTCCGTAATATATTTTTTAAAATGACTTATTTCATAATCCACTGCTTTTCGACATCGTCTTTGATTCTGTTGAGGTTTCTTTCTTTTGCAGGAAGTGTAAAAACTCGCAATGTTTCTAATTTCTTCCAAAGTACAATTTTCTCCGAAAAATTCATTATCAGGTGTATAATCTAAACGGTTATGTCATTAAAAGTGTAACCTGCAAAACTGTTATTATCGTCAGAAATATAATCTATGTTGCTGTTGCTATTTATGCTATCATCGTTCTTAAAATCTAACGTTACTACTCATTCTCAAAAATTATTCTATTTACTATAATTTCTCCAAATGCAGGTAATGATCTCCCACTTCCATATAATTGTTCATGTATTACACGAATGATGATCGCAGATTGATCTGTTGCGTAGTTTTCAATAGCTAAGTTCAAATTACCGGCTAGAATATTGATTAAAGTTCCCATAATTACAATATTTACATTAACTATTATAACACTGCGTTACCCAGTAGTGCATTAATCAACACCAAATTGTTTTAACGAAATGTTTTAAAGCCGTGAATAATAGACGTAGACAAGATTTGTATTATGGGCAGAACACCATTTTACTACAATTTAAATTTTAATGCCACTTTTAGTTCAGTATTTTTATTTGCTTGATTTAGGGAGCAGCTTCCCCCCACCTCCCTCCGCATACATCCATGCTTGGAATTAAAATTATATAGGAGGCTAAAACTCAATAGGCCTTTATAATTTATTCTCATAAAAAAAGGTCATGCTCCCCCCCCTCTCACAACACAAAAAATGCCATAGTTACTCTTCGTTCATGAAAAGAATAACGGGAGGTGACGTCACAAACGGCCTATTCCATTACAGCAGAGGAGGACTCCAATTTCAGAACTTGATTTTGGCGCCGACAAACATTAACCAAAAACCAGTTCTGCATTTGTAATCCTCCTCTACTGTAATGAACTAGCCCGTTTGTGATCTCACCTCCCGTTATTTCTAACTGTTCCATCCAACTTCTTTTCGTGAACGCCAACGGTGCCTGTAATCGTTCTTTGATTTCTGAATATTTAATCAATTTATATAAATATTAATTTCTGCCATACGCTAGTATGTTAATGAATAAATCATAACTCTACTACGAAAAGGGGAAAGTTATGTGTTCCCTCGTATAGTTCAATAAAAAGGTACTTAAAAATTGATTCTTTGAAATTAGGGACGTTTAGAAGTAGCAGGTGTATCGATATTCCGATAGAGTGATATAGGCGAATATTTTATTTTTTTCTGAGAGTAGGGGTCATCAATACCTTTTTGGAAATATCGATGAGAAAACCAGTAAATTTTCTGGGGGGCCATGGCCACCAGAAAAATTTTCTAGTTACGCTTATGAATATTATGAATGTGTCCATACAGGTCACAAACATATATATGTATATAAATAACATTTTTAATAAATTTGTCGCAAATGGCCCATGTGTATATTTAACATACTATATTTAGAATTCTAAAAGGAAGCCGAGGGTAAAATGTTTAGGAATTCAAAGCATTAGTTGCCTCAAAAGTTAGGCGTATTATTTGGAAATTATAACCCACGATGGATATACGATGGAAATTTTTGTAAATTAAATTATATGCATATGTGAACGCTTAAGTAAATATTAGCTACAGAATGTGCATTTTGAAACACGTAGTTTAGTATATTAGCTTTGGTAACAGCTGGCTCCAGCGACGGAAATATGTAAGAGGGTCATTGAGTAAAACCCATTTGAGCATAAACTATTTACTTCAAAATTCTCTCGACAATTGCACCGGGGAATTTAATGCTTAAGCGCATGCCGGGACACTAATGTGCAAAAATTTGAAATATATTTTATAATATACATTTATTTTAGAAAAATGTCAAAGTTGATGGCTGAATTTTCATAAATACCAGGAAGTTTTATTAAATATATTACAATATCAATACTTTATAATTTATGTTTTACTATGCAGTGTACATATTTCCTGAACCGCAGTAATATATCATAAGCAGTTAAGGAATTTTATGCGAAGCTGACGTACGCAAATAACAGATTAGATACTTTCTTCCCGCAAACTCTAGACCAACGGTTTCCGATCTACACTCCGTGAAACATGTTCAAGTGCTCCACGAAAATATCGAAGGAAAAATAAAAAGTACGTGGAAAGCTTTTAAGAGGAAAACCTAAATTTACATCAAAATTTAACCTATGTAGAAAACGGAAACTAATTCCTACAGGACAAAACAGTAATTAACAACATGAAAAATATTTTTAGGGAAAACAATCAAATATGTATGTGTATGCCTTTAGCATAACTTCGACGTTAGTGTCCGTGGCGCTTTTTCTCTCCTGAAAATGTGGTTCTGAATTACAGGTACTGCTCTATATTAATATAGTATATTAAATTTAAAAGAGCATGCACTTAAACTGAGTTTGTACTTGTTAAAATTTGGAAAAAGGAACAGCCTCCATATATGAAATATTGTCATTAGGAATATAGAAAGAGGATGTCTCAATTTCCTGTAAATCAATTTTTAATTTCAATTTAGCTTGCAGCCAATTATCATCTTGTGTTTTATTAGTCATCAATTTATCATTGTCATTTTTTACTCGTTTCAAAGTTTGAATTTTTAATTCAGAGCAATGTTTCCTTCCTATATCATCATCATCATCATCATCATCATATTCAACCATTATCTATCCACTGCTGGATGAAGGTCTCTCCAAATGCTTTCCACACAAGTCTATCCTGGGCCATTCGTTTCCACGTCACCCCAACCTGTTTTCTTATTTCATCCACCCATCTAGTTTGAGGACGTTTTCTAGGTCTTCGGTGGTCTCTTGGAATCCAGTTCAGAATTTCTGTTGTCCATCGTTGATCAGTTCTTCTTGCAATATGCCCAGCCCATCGCCATTTCAGCCCTTTTCTCTTCCAATTCCTGAAGTTTTGCTTCAGAAGCAAGGGATCGTCCATTAAACGTAGCCAAGGTCAATAACAAACGGCAGCCTGGGCCATTCCAGTGATTCTTAGCACCCCCTGCTTTCATGCCACACTGACCGCTGCCTTGATCAGGAGCACTCCAGCACCTGGAGACTAGGGGCCATGGTTTCTGGTGTGTCAACATAATGGAGGAATTAGCCATAATTTCACCACGCTGGCTAGACGGGTTGGTGAATTAGCCCTCCCCTTCCGCCTTTCTATCCGTGTAGCAAATATTAATTTGCCACATAAATAGAAAGCTCAGCCTGCACCACTTGAAGGCGGGGTAGGACACTAGGTTACTGGCCTGGCCGGTTCCACACATCGTCACATACGTTCAGCGTGTGGGTCTCCTTCCAGTTAGATACCAGCAACCTTTTGCTGTCCTATGGGTTTCTCATATATCATTTATTATTACACTCCTACTTTAAATTCTTTATTCCACTTTTGGGTTCATTTCTTTACAATTTTACTATATTGCCATTTGCATCGTAGCAATATTTCATAGTTTTCGAAAAAGGTTTGTATGTAAAATATTGTAAATATATTTATTGTTTGTATATGTTTTGTTTTGCATTGCACTTAGGTATTTTTCAATTTGTGCATAACTTGTCGATATAGTTCTTTCCATGTTGGTTCTGATATCTTGCAGCGAAATTGTTTTATGTAATGGTGAAAATGGTATTATACTACTTTAACTTTACTTTATATATATATATATAATGTTTGTGTGTGCGTGCAAACGAAGATCTAAAAAAAAATATGGATTCCTAATATTACAATATCCCTCCTTTCTTTAAATACACGTTTTTTTTGTGATTTTTGTGAATTTGAGAGTTGTATAAATACATTCAAGGTAAAAGGTCAAAATTGGATTTTATAGATTCTATAATCAAGAATACGCAACCTCAACGCAGATAATATATTCAATATTCATAAAGAAGGATTGGATTCAAGTCCTGAGTAATCTGGTAAAAATCTAAATCGTTTTAACTAGATTAAATTAAGATTGAAATAGGCAGTTCTATTAAAACTCTTAACAAAAATGCTCACTAATACGGCTTCACGCACATTCGCCCCCAGGATTTTCTGCTTTCGGAACACGTATTATGAGAGATTTAAGTTGTTCCTTGTACGAAGACCTTCAACGGCACATGCTGTTTACATGCTGTCCTTTAGGACACAGAGATAATTTTCCAAAACAGGAAACCGTATAAGTTTCATTTCACGTTTATTGGATATGTTTAAAAAATCCGAATCTTACGATGATGATATCGGTTCCTATCAAATTATTTTCTTAATTAGGAAATGCTTTAAATTGCGGAGAAAGCATTAAAGATGGCGCTTATGTTTGCATAAAGAAATTATCATGTTTAGGGTATTTTAATAAGAAAGCGTTCTAATATTTTAAAGGGGACTTAGAGAAATTGCGGATATTTCAGTCACGAAATACATTGGCGACATATCTGTCAACGGATATTGAAAAACTGTCAAAGAGCTTTGCAAGAATGCCTTGATCATAAACGGAAAATTTCTAAATATGTTTTAAGAAGTGTCATAGGAACATTGAATATTGTATTTTATTTCGCTTTCTTTGAAAGTCAGACATTGTAAAAATATTTGGAATTCTGAACTCTTACTATATTGAAATCTTGCGCCTTATCGGCAAGTTATTGCTTCGTCAAGATGACATACTGGAAAGGTTCGATTTTGAATAGAATTTATTTTCGAACTTTTGGTCACATTGGTATGCCTAATGTTATCAGCTATTCTTAAACTCCAATGTAAAACATTCCGTGTACAGTATTTCTATACAGTAAAACTGTTTAAATGCGTTGAGTCAACATCATAAAATAATAGAATAGAAATATAAATTTTTGCGTGATATAAAAAAATACTATATGAATATTTATTGGCAATATTGTGCTGCGAAAAGCATACGTACATTTCGGACATACATCAATCAGTCTATTCCTTTGCTTATCGACGATATTTTAGATCCTGAGATTGAATAACCTATCAGTGAAATTGCATTTCGTAACAGGAGATGTCATAGTAGAATTGTTATTGCTATTTCTAGATTCATTGGAAACGGTAAGCTGGTGCCGAACAAAAATAAGGGCGCAGATATTTTGGAAAACAAAAAGTAGAAATATCCAAAAAATAAGCCGAGATATGCGGAGCTCATATGTCAAATTATACTGATAATATTTTTAAAAAATATGCAATTTGTAAAATATATAAAGTCACCAGGATGCTGTGCCGTACTGTAAATTCAATCGACTGACTGAAAATATATAGCAAAATTATTACGTGTATACTTTCGAAGACATTTAGCTGCATGTATAAATTTATACAATATATATATATCATCATCATCATATTCAACCATTATCTATCCACTGCTGGATGAAGGTCTCTCCAAATGCTTTCCACACAAGTCTATCCTGAGCAATTCGCTTCCACGTCACCCCAACCTGTTTTCTTATTTCATCCACCCATCTAGTTTGAGGACGTTTTCTAGGTCTTCGGTGGTCTCTTGGAATCCAGTTCAGAATTTCTGTTGTCCATCGTTGATCAGTTCTTCTTGCAATATGCCCAGCCCATCGCCATTTCAGCCCTTTTACTTTAACAATGATGTCCTCTACTCTAGTTTGCTCTCTCACCCAAGTGTTTCTTTTTCGATCTCTCCTAGTTATTCCAAGCATGCACCTCTCCATGCTCCTTTGCGTTGTCTGTAACTTTCGTATTGCTCCAACTGTTAGACTCCAAATGCACTCCAGCCAAGTTTAATACGTCTGTTGAGTTCTTTCATAATGTTGCCATCCATTGAAATCAGCTGGCCAAGGTAAATATATGAATCAGCAATTTCTAGCTCAATGTTGTCAACTTGTATTTTTGTTTCCTCTACAAAATTATTGAACATGATCTTAGTTTTTTGTAGGTTCATCTTGAGTCCAACTTCTTTACTTCTAGTTGAGAGCTCCTGTACCATGTCTTGGAGTTCTAATGGGTTCGTTGAAAAAATAACAATGTCATCAGCAAACCGCAGA
>QLNU02015003.1:96011278-96089357 GCA_006491805.2 Dysdera silvatica
GTGATCGCAACAAGGAACAATCAGAAATTCATCCAGAGAAAAGACATAGAAAGCGACAAATGCAGACACTGTCATGCGGCATCGGAGACAATCCAACACGTGATGGCAGGATGCAAGATCCTTGCGCAGTCAGACTACAAACATAGACACGATCAAGTAGCGAAAATAGTCCACCAGAAATTGGCAGCGAATGCTGGCTTTCTGACAGAAAAATGCCCGTACTACAAATATGAGCCAGAGACCGTGCATGAGAACGAAACACACAAGCTTTACTGGGATAGAGCAATCATAACAGACAAGACAGTCCCACATAACCGTCCTGACATAACCCTCGTCGATAAATCGAATAAGACCACGTACTTAATCGACATAGCAGTACCCAACACCAATAACATACAGACAACCTACACAACGAAAATCACCAAGTACCAAGATCTCAGACATGAAGTACGAGATATATGGGGTATGGAAAAGATCCTCATCATCCCGTTAGTCATCTCAGCAACAGGGATAGTACCAAAAACGCTTGCGACGAATTTGGAGATACTCAACATTGACCCAAACACCTACATTGAAATACAAAAAGCCACAATCCTAAACACGTGTCACATTGTCAGGAAGTTTCTAGACATGGCACATTAAGAAGTGATGTAAAAAGAGGCTTGGGAACATGGCGCTCTGCCCGTCCCAAAGCCTGTTTCCGCCAAGAATGGGCGAGGAAAACTTTTATATATATATATATGATGTGCATGCACAGATCAAGCTGTTTTTATCACGTTAGCCTGTTGCTCTTAATTTCATTATAACCAGCTTTAGCATATCCTATATTTCCTTCAGTGTCCTGATTAATTTTCTTTTGTCTACTGAAGGCAGAGTGTTTAGTATGAATTATATATAATTAGTGGCGTGAATCCATCACTTACTTTGTGGGGACAGTGTTAAATTTTAATAATATTATAATATTTGCATATAAAAATGATTTTGGGGGTTCTAACACCCAAGCCATCCCCTAGCTTCAGTTCTGCTTATAGAACCTGACAGAACAATAAAAGAACAAATTCTATTTTTAAAACTTGAATTCATCAAAAATATTCTTTCATATTTGAGACCTTGAAGCAAACCGAGTAACAATTTCACTCGTATTAACAATGTCTAAGAGAGATTGATGAATAAGGCATACTTCAATCGAACGAGTTGGTTCTTGACTCATAGTACAGCGTTACCACGTTTTTAAGCATCGCAATGCACTAAAACTTCTTTCTTCTTTATATGATGTTGATGGGCACGTTAGAAATAACCTTATCAGAACCTCAACTTGTTTGAACAAGAAACGTATTTCGTGTAGGCATTTTGCGATAATGAGTATAGCGTCTTTGAAACTGTTGAATTTTTACTAAGCACTAAACTTTGGGATCTGAACTAAAAGCTCTTGCAATTCAAACTCGAGGTATTTTGTTGTAACTTTTCTTGAATCAATTCTAACATTCCCGTCTACAAGTACTTTTTTTTAACACAGAGTAAGTGCTTATATATTCCCCACCCTTTTCGAATCATTTATAAAGTTCTTCCATAGCATATGTAATCAATAACTTTATATTATAATTCCCTATAATCCTTTTCTGCATTCGATGCTTGATATGGGGGTGCTGTATGCACAAATCTCTTCGGTGGACGCATGGTTCTTATTGTGACAATTTCACCCATTTCAAATTCCTCAACTGGAAAACACGATTTTGATAAATTTAATGACATCCTTCATCGTTCCGAATTCTCCTCATATCTTTTATTTGTACCCGCACAGCATAAATAACTCTCGCTACTGTTGTGTTAACAGTTTGAAAAGACAAATATAAATTTTTCAGCCGTTCGGGTAAGTTTAGTGTGATGTTCAGCAATATAACAGTACTTCCTTTTTGGAACTGGTGTTACTTAAACCACCTGCTTTCGTTGCTCGATCCGAACTGCTGCTGTATATTTCTTGAAGCGCTATTAGAACGTCTGAATGTTGCTTAAGTACCGCTATAATTGCTTGTCGACGACATAACCCAGCGTGTAGGAAAAAGTGGTTTGATGAAACGGAATGTATTTTTATTTGCTTTTACAATTTCTTCAAACTTCCTTTTACATATTGCTGATCTGTTAAATAGAACTTCTAAATCAGGGACGTATTGGATTGCATCTCTTAAAGACACTTGTGTTTTTGAATGATGAGTACCTAAATTAACACTGTGCGCATCACAATAGGAATGTAACGCCAAAGGCCCTTTATCCTTAATGAAATGTTATAACCACGGTGTTGTCCTTACATATTACCAGCACCACCATACTTCTGACCTCAAATATTTGAAATTGGAAGAAGTAAACTAAAAGCACATCTTTAATTACTTTTGATAGTGGAAGTCCTGTTGCATCAAGTGGTTCATAAATATCTACAAACTCTTCGTGTATTTCAATACTTTTATCGACGTATCTGATGCAAATTCACATTCGTTGCGTCCTGTTAGGACGTAAACAGAATGCAACAAATGTCAATTTGCATCTGATATGTTGATAAAAATCTTGAACTACGGGAAGAGTTCATAAATCTTTATGAACCACTTGATCCTATCACAAATGTGATTACGTTTGTCGATTTCACGTTTTGCTTGCAATATTTTTGTATATCTTTACACTTGCTAATTAATTTCAGCTTATTTTTAGGTATTAGCTGATATGATCTTTAGATCTTACGTAAGTTATTTCATTTATTTACAGTGATGTAAAATAATATTAATATCAGTTAAATGGAGGTACATTACAAATTTTACTGTATGCTACACGCTTCTATCTTAATGTTATATTAACCTGTAA
This sequence comes from Dysdera silvatica, assembly GCA_006491805.2. Taxonomy (NCBI): domain Eukaryota; kingdom Metazoa; phylum Arthropoda; class Arachnida; order Araneae; family Dysderidae; genus Dysdera; species Dysdera silvatica. The sequence continues at coordinate 96,014,129 of QLNU02015003.1, forward strand.
AATTATGAAAAACAACACATACATAGAAGATAGTAAGTAACAGAGATCAAGTAAATGGGTAGAAGTAAAAAAAAGGAGAATATAGTCTCAAAATTTGACCAGTTGCACTGTTAATCTCCTCTCTATATAAATATATATCATACCTATATTGCCAGGGTGCACATAAAGCATTTGTTATCTGTTTAAGATATACACTTCGCTAAATTATGTTCGACAAAATTGAAACTGATACTGTAACATTGCAATAATAATATGCAAACGTATAAATACGCTGAAATTGATAATTAATTAAATTTATAATTACCTTTTTTATGAATCTGTAATTCGTTATGTTCATTCAGGTTGGAAACTTATACACATATATATATATTTAAAATGCGTTATCTGCCTTAATTTTTAATGCTTTTTGCCTAATGTATTTGACAAACTGCAGAGATTAGACCAAAATAATATATAAAGTTTTAACGGTCAATTCTTGATTTTTACAATGAGTTATGAGTTACAACATATTGTGCGGAAGCAAAGCCTGAACTTTAAAACAGTTGGGGCATAGCACTTTGAATATTTTAAAATGAACTATAACTTCCATATTCTTATATATGAATTCAAATGTGAAAGTCTGTGGACAGGCCAAATAAAATTTATGGGTGTAAGCTACGAAGGAGTGTATAAAATTCATTTTGAATTCAAAATAGGAAATACTATATCCTTAGCTAATAAATGAAGTTCTACTAAAATTGAATGTACGTGATCAATAATATGTATTCTACATCACGAAACAAGTAAGAAACTTTCATGTTAACTGTAAAACAATCGCTCTCTTAAACGGTTGTTAAGTGCACGTTTTTTATACACGCTAGAGACGATCAAAATCTAAAGAAACATATAATTTCAATCGTCAACTTAATAATAATAATGATAATAAATACTATATAAAAAGAGTAGTCAAAAGATTTAAAAATAAATAATATGGTGAACAAATGAAATGTAATTTCAAATTGAAAAAACTGAAATCTGTGACTTGTTATGCAATGTTGAAAACAAGTATATTCATTCACGAGCAATATCCTTGGATAAGATACTGATATCAATTATCACCATATTGCATGTATTCGATAATATGGCAATTTGTTGAAGGAATAGTAAAGTTATGCCAAAAGTTATTGCTGTTTTAAATTAGTTTGCATAAGAAATTTTAACTTTCGTATTTCTGGAATTTTTCTCTATTTGTCCTTTAAAAGAATTTCCATCATTGTAAAGTAAGAAGAAATAAATCGGAACATTAAGAAAAAACTACAAGAATATTAAAACGATTGTAATTCTCCAATCAGGTCATAGTTATAAAAAAATCGGAGACCCTTTCGTACTCAGAAGAAATAATATTTTTGCCATTACTGAGCTCGAAAGAAATCTATCTGCGAATAAAGTTTTTAAAGCATAAACCATTTAAAACGCATTAGTGATATATTTCTCTTCCTCTCCTGAGATGGTTTCATTTTTGGAGAATTTAATTTATTGGTAATATCGAGTATTTTTTTTTATTTTTTAATTATAAATCATCGAAGGAAAATTTTCACCGAATAATTCCTTATTTTTCTTTCTCTATTAAATATTTCACAAAATGTATATGATATCAATGTCTAGATATATACAGTGCATGCGTGGTGCATTGAAACTACATATGTATTATCTTTTAATTATATAACTTCCAAAACCTGATTCCAAAAACCACTGCGTAATCGGATGAAAAAATTATTTTTCTACACATACAAACATATTTTGATTACTTCGTGCTATACGTTTAAATGTTAAAATAACAGTTTAATAGAAACAAATAAAAACAAAAATAACATCAAATATATATGTAGTTTATAATACGCAGTGCTTAAACCAGTGAAGGAAAATTTCAATTGCATACCCCTATATATATATATTATGTTAATTATCTAGTTATATTAGTCATAAATTTACCTATTTTTTTTCTTCGCATATTTTTTCCTCGCTATACAATATTCACACACTAACCAAATTAAACGTTGGTCAAACAGTTATTTATTGTCTGTGATGAAATCGACAACTTAATGTGATTTTGAAATTACAACATATTTAGATATGCTTAAGTTTGATGCCTATCGTGCGCAGTCCAGTGACTCTATATGCTATACTCATAGGGGGATTAGAGAATCACTTTTGTCAACAAATATTGCAAAATATGTTAAAGTTAGAAAATACTTATTTAAATATTTGCGTATTTATGCAAATATATTCATATATGAATACGAAATCATTTTTTTTTATATTAGGATAATGAATTTGTTTCCAATATGAAGCACACTAGAAACACGTCAGTTTAGGGTTTATAATTTAATTATGGTTTTCTTAAATTTAAAAGCGGATCTATATATGCGAAACCTATGGATGGAAAAATAATTGGAAAAGTAATGTTTGAATTCTCATGCTGCAACTTTGTGAAAAAGTACGTATCAGGTCTCGACATTCCTACTTAACAAGAAAATGTCTCCCATGTCTTCAGACTCTGCGCTCATAGTCAAAACTTTCAATGATCGTTCAGCGTTTTCTCTTTTTCTTCCAATACTATTTTAAAAATACGCATCACTATTTTAAACAAATCATAATAAATAGTTCAATTAATTTAAATTAATTTAATCCTTTTCGATAAATTAATTTCTATTGTTACTGGCTTTTATCATATAAGACCCAAGAAAAATTAAGGAAAATAAAATGTTTCGCCGTCTAACCATGCCATAACATCGGCGTTACTATTACTACGCCTAAAAAACGTTGATAAAAATTGTTTCTTAATTTAATCTGCGTAGTGTCTGACATGCGTAAATTTTCCGAGATATACTGTATACAAACTGTACTTTTCGATGTCTCTTTATTGCCATGAACAGAATAGTGTTGACGTAAATTCTTCTTTCCTCCATCTAGCAGCAAAGATGCTAAAAGCTAGTTCGTACGAAATTCAAATATTTTTCCTGATACAATATTCGCCTCTCGTTCAGACTTTTCAGTATCAATGCACACATATATAAGAGTAAACCCGTATATCCTGAGGGCTTCATATTTTTCAAAATTTCTCCCATGAACGTCCTTTCATCTTATTGGACTTTACGAAAACCCGCGTGTTTTTCTTTCTTGCATGCTTTCGAATATTGCGCCTATGTTAAAGATATTTTATTACCCAGGTAATGAATAGACGGATAGACTTCAAGGAAGAACTTTTACCTCTTGACAAAAGTCAATATTGATTTTGATAAAAGTCACGCATACGTTGCAATCCAGCTTGCAGTTCTGCACGTACCGCGGGCATAAACTTTTCGTTTTATTGAATATAGATAAACCTGAATATACACTTGCTATAACTCAGGGATATACTCTATGTATAACACTATCGCTTCGGATAAGGACGGTCCATCGGAAAAAGAAACAGCAATGAAATTATATAACAGAAAATTACAATAAAAATAAATTCGACAATAAACGTCAAATCCGTTGGAGTTTAACGTTAGAACTGGGGCACTTTCATTATACCTAGAACCGTGGCTGCGGTTATTTTGACTGCCCTTGAATATTCTTTAAAAAACTATAAATAAATAAAATTTTGTTTTTGTTTCAATAATATTAACATATTTATGTTAAATTCCATAAACTATAAAATACTATATAATAATCTATACTAATATAATAATCTACTGGAAAACTATTATTTACGGAAAAAAAAATCTTTAATATCATAACGTCAACTAAAATTAACCTTGGGCAGTTGCGGATCCAAGGGGGAGGTGGAGCGATTGCCTCTCCCTACCTTGAACCGGGATTATATAAAAAAAAATGAAAGGGATTTTAAATTTATAGTTATAAAATTGCAAAAAGATGCATAAGTAAAATTTCAGCTATTATCAATTTTAAGTTAAATTGGAACAGAAATTAAAATGAATGCCAAAATGATAAGCAAACGAAAGCTATGTTCAATTTTTCAAGGTTGTTATTTGACATTGTGTACAACTAACATTTCTCACCTGTTGCAATTATTTTGTGCATTGTTTATATTTGGTCGCGCGGAAGGCAAGTGTTTTTCGGGGCTATCTGTTTTATATTGCGTTCCTCTCGATTTGACGAATTGATAGAATAATATTTATGTAGGTTAATAATTGATTAATAACGTTAGCAATTATTAATTATTAACCTTAAAATTAATAATTAACATTAATAGTGATTAATAACGTTAATAATTGGTTAATAACGTTAATATATCTAATAACGTTAATGACTGATTAATAACGTTAATAATTAATGTTAATAATTGGTTAATAACGGTAATAATTAACATTAATGATTGATTAATAACTTTTCTAATGTATCTAATTCATTCATGCATGTAAATAAACTGATTAATGGATTGATAATGAAGCCAAATTATTTCGTTTCACATATTGAAATTCAATCAGCAAAAAGAAAAAAAAAACCTCTGAATAATTCCACGATGTTCGAATGATTCTTATATATATATATAAATATATTATTAATTAGTTATATATATGTAACATATATATCATATTTATTATTATTACTTTATACATCATATTATTCTTGTTAATTGATTATTATAATAATTATTTACACAAAAAACGACAACGCGATGAAATTGATCGCTTCCGCGGTTCTAGGTATGCATGTTTATAACAATGGTTCGCTGTAACATATTTTTTAAAACTTTATATATGCTATTAGGAACATATTTTAGGAAAAGTCAAGAATTTTCAGCTTTAAAACACGAAAGGTTTAAAAGATATTTGAGTTTAAACTTCACAAGCGGTCAATTTGACCTCAGCCGCGATTCTGGTGTTAAGAAATTAATCTGAATTTTTATGGTAGAAAGAAAAGCAAATGGGCTAATTATTGTCTGGTTGACCATTTATCTGGTCATTCTCATTTATTTGTTCCGGTTGGACATCAAAGGTCAACACAAGCCTCTATGCCACATAAAGTTGCCATCCTTGCGCCATAAAAATACAACCAACCAACCGAAGTTGTACGTACGTTTAATTACCGTATTAGTATATTTTGATGATAACTTTTTTAATTTTAAGGTCGCACACAAATACTTGAATTTTGTGGTTTCATAATATGTTTAGGATTATTTTATAAGCTCAATTTATAATTTTTAAAATTTTTTGAAAATTATGTATTAAAATCTATTTGATTAAAAATATTAAGAGGCTTAAATTTAAGCAAATTTTAATACTATTATAATTTGTTGCTTATAATAAAATGTAATTAAAGTAAGTTTTAAATAAAAAAATGACAAAATGCACATATAGATTAGTCGAAAATAAAAAGTAATTCCCAATTTTTCTATTTTTTAAACACAGTTTTTTCCACTTTCAGTAAAGAAAAAAGCATGCCAAATCTGACATTACGATTAGATACAATAATATATATAGTGTTTTGAATGGTAATGAACAAAATATGATATAAATTTAATATATCTTAAATAATACGGAATTAAACATATTTTTGCAATAATCACGTAGGTGGCCAATGTTCTTGAAGAAAATAAAACAAAATTTAATAATAATAATAATAATAAAATTAAAAAATCCTTTAGTTTGGACAAAATTATACATGAAACATATTTCGACTATTACCTAATAATTTTATGAAAATTTTGCCCGAACAGCAATGGGTAAAGACTTTTACATCTGACACAGCCCTAGGATCTCCACCAGCGACTTACAACAGCACAACGATAACCCATGTGCAATCATAAGAAAAATAAGAAAAGGAAAAATAAGTAAACAAATAAATAAGATATAATAAAAATACAAACTCATAAATTATTTAGCAAATCAAGCAATCGTATTTTAAATGAAAGAAGTGAGCTGAGTTGTCTCAGCTCATTCAGAACCGATGGCCCAGAGATCCGATGCGTGACTAGCCAAAATTTGGTCTAAAAGTAGAATCTATACGGGTATGGTATCCGCGTCCCGGCAGACATGGTAGAGCGGTATTTATATTGTTTCCAAATTTAATAAAGCCACACATAAAAACTGAAATTTTATAATTGAGGAGAGTTTCTATTGTTATAATATGTTAACTTGTCGAGCAATCTCTAACGAAATTCGAACAATTCTAGTATTAGGTAATCTAACAAATTTATCTCGAAGTATAGAAATACGGCGCAGATTAGATTTAGTTATGTAATGAGCTGATAATGGATATATATTCTAATTATCTGCCAGAAAAAATTTTGCCATTGTGTTGTAAGAATATATATATATTATTTTTTGCAACATAATTGTTACGACGGCAATCCATGGATAATAACCTAGTTATGATGATCACATACCACATACATACCCGGCATAATATGCCGAGTTATTGCCACTTAGTGTAATAGTTCCATACAAAGAATGCGAAGCCCAATAAACAACCATAAACTGCATAATAATACCTAAACAGAGAACAAACTATCGCATCAATGTCTCATTCGAAGTAATCTCATTTTGTTGCTCTATATTTGTACGTCTCTTAGTTCCATTATAACTATTTGGTTGATTTATGTTTTCATTATTTTGGAACTAAAAGGGTACAGTTACCGAAAACGCAGAAGAATTTATCAACAACGAATTCTAAAATAGATCTTGTCACGTCTTCTTCTTGACCAAATATTCAAGCCAAACGTTTCTCATAAATAAATATATATATATTCTTCCGACGGGTCACAAATAAAATAGTAAAATAACTTCCGAGTTATGGAAAATAATAAATATTTCAATCCGGTAACAGTTCTCAGGGTCCTTCATTTTGCTAAAACATTTAGGCTTCTAAAACAACCGATATTTATGAAATACAACATGGATTTATAAAACCTCCCATAGGATAGAATCATTGAATTCTATTAAATCTTAATAACATCTCAATCTGCTTTATAAATGAACATGCGATGGAATCTGCAATAGCTGGATCTCGTTTTCAAAGCAACCATTGTGTCAAATTTAATAACACCGAGGTCGTTGTTAATATTTTAACAGTTATGTTAAGGGGTTAAAATCGAGGGCATTAAGTTATGGAAATACATGGAAATTCGATCATGAATATCCAACACACACACTCCTTATTTCTAGATACAAATTTCAAGCATTCTTTAAATTACTACCAAGCAGATGTTTTCCACACTTTTCTATCGATTGACTTACATTATTGCCATTTGTTTATCTTGATTAATTTTCTTAGCAAGTTTGATGTATTTCTAGCAACAATTGGTTTCAATGGTACTTTTTTTTTGCAGCTACCGAAAAAAACTCTCTTGTGAGGTTTTCCTCCTCAATAAATAAATACGGAAAGAGATTTACGAATTTCAGGGTATTATTTCTAGTAAGTTGTTTATGTGGCCCAAGGTCAATATGGGATACAGGAAACTGCATTAAAAACAACACATTTACTAACGTTAAAATTAAACGAGAATTCAATATTATCATAAAGGTATAGACGCAAAGTTCATTCAAGATAGATGTGTCTACACATTCCACGGACGTGCACAAGTCTCGTAGTTATAATCAGTTAGTTGACTACGGGACGTGTTCCTGTAACTTCCCAATTGGCCACCATAAAATAGCAAGTGCATGGACTCAGCCACGCCGGCTTTCTGGAAATAAACAATTTTGCGTTAACATCAGACTCGGTTCTTGAACGAAAGGCAGATATATCGGAGGATATACGAACGCATCTCTTCGTGCTCCACGATACCGCAACTTGCTCTCGCAAACATGAACTTCATCAAAACGCGTTAGCATAAATGCCATATCCTTGCTCGGCTTACGATTGCTAAATCACAGTCGTAGGCCTTTCGTTTGTGAAACAGCCTTGTGCAATAACGGCTTAGCACCATAAACCAACACTGGCCACCAGCAAAGTAAATAAAACAGCAAAAGATAAGCAACCATCCTGAAATTATATATTATCGGTGACGTCAGCACAAATTACTGTCTAATTTTTATATAAGACAAATGTAAGTTGACTCTGAGAACATAAAGGCATAGTTTGTAATATATCTGACAAGGAAGATCGAACTGAAGCGGAACAGTGGACACTGCATTCGGATAAAATAAAAGTTTACTTATAGTTTATTTATTTAATAAGTGTCTTAATATACTTAAATCTTTGTTAATGCATTTGCAATTCGCAAGGGACCTCATTTTGTTTGCCTGTGTTTTCGAAATTTACTTCTTCTCATTTTTAAACCCTTAACTGACATATTTGAGTCACCAAAATGATCGTCAATGCAGTTATCATAGCATGATGGATTGCTCTCTGATGAAACTTATAGGATCACTTTTGTCTTTGATATCGTTTTGCATCAAATAATTACTTTCCAATTGCGTGACTAGAAAATGATAAACAAATTAATTACATCTCTGTAATGTCGATGTTTCAGGTTGAGTCAAGTATTTCTATGAAGATATTTGTCCAGTGCAGCCTTCTCCAAACTATTTCTAGCTGCAGAAACACATTCACGAGTACAGGGTCCTGACATCAGGCGGTTAAATTCCTCATTAATAAAGATCGTTCGCTTGCATTATTCATAAGCCCGATGGCATGTGATATGTGCACAAGGGGTTGATGGGCTTCCTTTTCCCCCTTCTCATTTCGGCTCTCTAGCCATACTTGGAACTAAACGAAGCAATCACTGAACAAAGCTGTCATCGAACGGCCATTCATTATTTTCGTCGCCGTCCGAAACACGTGCAAGGTATTTGCAAAGTCTGCTCATGAATAACGAAGGCTCTTTCCATTGGTTTAGATTTCTATCAAATTTCGTTTATCCATGGTAGGTGTCCTCTTCAAAACTCTTGTTTGAAAAATTTAATTTATACAAAGGCTCTATACATACAAAACTCAAATTTGTTTGGAACTATTCACCTCTGTCAAAAGTCATCTTAACTTCTAGTAATGGTATTTCTGCTAAAAAGTTAATTTCTATTTCTAGATTTCCTTCGTTTATATTAGCAGTAATGTTATCCAAGGGTTTAGATATTGCTTAAGCTTTTTGAAGGGGCAAAAAAAAAATTTGCTTGATAAAATATATTCCAAGGCCTTTTGTTTATTTATGTACACGTTATGTGACGCTTGTATTTATATTTCGTATTTTATTCAACAATAAAATTGAATACATCCAAAAGTAAAATACGTTGCAATGTATCATATTCTTTAAGGAAAACCTGTTGAATAATTCATGTGTTTATTGCAGTTAAATTTCCTTAACATATATATATATATTATTAGTTTACCGTTATTTCCCCTTTCCGCAATATTTCTTTAAGTCCCTAGCTGTTTACCATGTTATATATTTTGATATATATATTTAAAGTTAGCTTACGTTATGATATTCAATATCCTTGTTCTGAAAATTGCCCCATTATGGGATTTAGACTTTTCGTGGAAATATTCGACGAAACAATACGCAATATAAATAAGCCACACTCAATCTTGACATAAATACGCTTCTAAAACGTTGTTTTTTGTGTCTTATTTAGACTTTTGTTTGATATTGTTCAATTTTCAAATTTCGTGTTACAGGTTGTCCATTCAAATTCAAATTTATTTTATTACATTCATGATATTAATAAAAATTGCATTACGTTTAAGCTGAATTCTTTTCAAAATTGAAAGGGAAAAAAGAGAAGTGAAGGCAAAATATATTACATACAATATAAACGGTTTTTTACATGCTTTCGCTAAAAGCAATTTAAACGAAAAGCAATGAATATAATAAAGTGTAATTCCTACATTATACCAAAGTACACAGCAACGTTTATGAGAAATTAATTTCAATTTACATGAAACATAAATGCCTATTATTGAATCGGAGAAAATTATATGATACAATTTGACTTTTGTTTTTTTAACTACGCTTTGTTCTGTTGGACGCATTCTTTATAATTGCCGTATTCCTCAAATTGCTGTTTGAGCGAATTAAATTACATTTAATATATATTGATGTATTTGTACAAAATTTTGTTCAAATATACCACTGTTCATGGAAACTACAACATCAAGGAAAGCTAAATTTATAACATTGAAATTTATTTACGTACAAAAGGTTAAACACTGGTAAAATAGCAATGAAAAAGATCACTCAAGCTTTCGGACGCATCAGCAGCAGTCCTTCATCAGGAGTAATGACGATGTTATGTTTCTGTCTCTTTTTTATACTTGAAATTTCTGGAAAACCCTTCATCAGAGTAGTCCCGCAGAATGGAAAAACCCAATGAGAACCAATGGGAGGCCTCCAATAGAATCATGGAAATCATGTTTTTTTCACGATTCCTATTGCAGGCTTCCACTGGGGTTCTCCATTCTGGGGGACTACTCTGATGAAGGGTTTTCCAGAAATTTCAAGTATAAAAAAGAGACAGAAACATAACATCGTCATTACTCCTGATGAAGGACTGCTGCTGATGCGTCCGAAAGCTTGGGTGATCTTTTTCATTGCTATTTTACCAGTGTTTAACCTTTTGTATGTAAATATCCCCCTTGGTACTCTATACTCTATTTCTAGAATAACTTTTAGCATGAGGTAGAAATGTTTAGTCATAACAACCTGAACGTTCAGAAGACCTAAAATCAGTGTTTGGTAAAACTATCAGGAATTTGTATCGACTGAAAAAAACTAAATATATGTTTGAAAAAGAAATTCACAGAGGAAAGGCAGACGTAATTCTTCGGTTGTGAATGATGTTTAAGCTAGAATGGAATTCGCGGAGTAATTATAGTTGGCATGCTTTTGCTGGGCTGCACACCAAATGCTGCAATAAACAAGGAATGGAATGATACGTTTAAAATACAATGAAAAGAAATATCGGACATTACATGTACCATGAAGGCGAGCACTATCTAGATAAAAGACAGCGCAGAGTGCTGTCTGAAGGAATTATATTATTAGGATTAGGTGTGTTTTTGAGTAAATGTGACCGGCAAAATATTGTTAAAAATTAAAATGAACAGGTAAAAGTTCGATTGGTTGTTTATTACTAGCATATAAACGTGCCCTGTTCCATTAAGGGTTATGGTTAGGAGAAAATGATGCAGTTTGAATGAGGAATAATTTTTTATATAAAACTGTATATAACATAGAATTGATACATGCACTGTATGTACTTATATATTTTACAATGCCCTCTACAGCCTGGCCCTAAAAACAGAGAATCTACGTCTCAGAAGGGTGAAGCAAAAACTCTTCGTCGCCGTGTGTCGCAAAAGGGGAATCATAGCTCAAGATCCATTGCTGTGACTCTCCTTCGTTCTTAATTATAGACAGAATACTCCGTGATGGAATCAAGAACAATGACACAGAAATGTGTAGCAGTGAGATATGTCTTCTAACGAATCAAAATTTAATGTCATATACCATGATGGCAAGGTCCTCATTCCCAGCTATTGTAGAGGTAAAACACTTAACAAAATGCGTTCTCCAGCATCATACATTTTCTATATCGAATGTAATGTTGTATAGTGCTGTTGCGGTTTAACTATGCTCTCACCTTATAAGAGTTCCAGGTACAATAATTTACCAGTAGCACATCACACAAGTCTTGAACGTGCCTCTCTTAAGGAAGAGAAGCAAGTTCCCATGAACTTCTGTGTCATTTTCCTTCATTCCATTACAGACTATTCTGTCTGTAGTAAAGGACAATGAAGAGTCAAGGCAATGGATCTTGAGCTATGATTCCCCTTTGCATCAATCGGTGACGAAGAGTGGTTGCCCAACTCTTCTGAGATGTTAAGATCCCCTGTTTTTGGGGCAAGGCTGTAGGTGCCATTGTAAAATCTGTAAGTCCATACATAATGTACCAATTTTATTTTCCATTTTTGTATGTGCGATCGGATGTACTGAGAGAATGTTTGAAAGCATGCTCGTTGTGGCCTTTTCTACTCACATGGTGAGGTTCCCGCAGTCGTCACATGCACAGTCCACGTAAGCACCGTCGTCATATGCACAGTTGCATATGCTTGAAAATATAAATTTTTACAGGTTTAACTGTAATCTGTTTATTCCGAAAAACTGGTTAATTCAAACTCTATTTCATGGTATGTATTTATTTTATATAAATCGAACACTACGCAGATTAAATCAAACAACAATGTCAATCAATCAACGTTTATTGGCGTAGTGATACCAACGCCGATGGTATGGCGTGATTAGATGGTGAAACGTTCGAAAGAAAATAAATATTTCTGCCTTCGGTGGGACCTGAACCCACGACCTTCCACTTGCCGGGCGGAGGCTCTACCCACTGAGCTACGAAGGACAATATATAATCTCTTTACGAACGTATATATATTGTTGCCAGTTATTTCGCAGAATGTCTCTTTGCAATTTGGTTTAAATAGTAGTCTATGTACTACACCATTCTGCGAAATAACTGGCAACAATATATATACGTTCGTAAAGAGATTATATATTGTCCTTCGTAGCTCAGTGGGTAGAGCCTCCGCCCGGCAAGTGGAAGGTCGTGGGTTCAGGTCCCACCGAAGGCAGAAATATTTATTTTCTTTTGAACGTTTCACCATCTAATCACGCCATAACATCGGTGTTAGTATCACTACGCCAATAAACGTTGATTGATATTGTTGTTTGATTTGCTCTTTCATGGTATTACAATTTCTATAAAACGATAAATTTTAGGACAATACCAATTTAGGTTTTTTGATTGGGATATTGCTATAATAGGTTTTATTTTATTTTGATAATTTAGAGTCATAAAATCTTGAAGAACTAATCAATTACATATGAGAAATATTTGCGTTCATAGATTATAATGTATAATGGAAGTTATAATATATATTTCATATAATTGGGTATCAGTTCAATATAGTTATTATAATGTTTTCATTAGAAATCATATTGGTTTAACCTTATTACATGGTTATATTCTGGTTATATCATATAAATCATGAAACTGAAAATATTAATAACGTTAATAAAATTGTTTGATGTTGTGACTACATCCAAAAATACGCAAAAATATTCCACAAAAAAATTCCATAAATATTAACAGCTGTTTCAGTAGCCACGTTTTAAATTCTTCACAGCAATAAATACGCAAAAAAATACAAAAGAGTCTGCTGTTAAGAATTTTTTAACCTTTTAATTGCAATAGTTTTGTATGTTTTTGGCATAACACACGGTGCCTTTCGACCTCAGGCACGTCTATATTTACTCAATATCAATCATAGGTAAAAATATGACTGCAAAATCTCACGAGAGATTATTTAATATCGAAACTAGTTATCGTTTTAAATTTCAAAAAGCCTTCGACGTATTTCGCAATAAAGTAAATTTGAGAGCACTTGCTAATATGACAGTCCTTATTAAATTCCTTCTTTTTAAATTGAACGAGACGTCTACTGTCTGCATTCGGCTTTCCGGGAGCTAACAAATCAATTCTACCTTTACTCGCCTCATTCTTTTCTTTCTTCCCTTTCCTTTTTTTTTTCTGACTCCGGGACTTCAAAGCAAAAATGGAAATTTCAGACGTCTGCGAGCATCAAATTCCCTGTTGTTTAAAAACAATTCTTATTTAATAACTTGAAGCGAGGCTTTTCACCGCTACTACGATGTGCTTAAATTTCCATTAAAATTCTTTGTAGAAGAAAAAATTATAAATAAGGTGAAAAACAGGAACACAAATTGAATCCCAAATGAAATTGACAGCCATATGAATTGAATTTATCGGGAAAAAAGATAGCTCTATTAGCTTACAACAAGCAATTTGTCAAATAGAGGATTTTCCCAGTCCTTGCTTTTGGTTTTCCATGTCATGCCCGTTTTTTTATATGTCTAATCGTGATGGATCATTTTTTCCAATCTTTCCAAATCCAAAGAGTTGAAAAATTACTTTTGATATCTGCAAAAAACAGAAGCCCGTTTTTCTGAAAATGTTTTTACAATGTTTATTCAGCCCAAGCGCATATTAAAGCCTATCTTGTAATGCAAGCGTCTTCTCACATTTTGAAAATTCAAACTTCAAAGAGGTAGAATTTATCATGATGAATAGATAATAAACAGTGTATGTTTGTTCAAATTGACTGTGTGCCTTGAAAATTATTTTTTGCATAAAAATATTATACAGATGATATAATTTTACCTTAAATAGTTTCACGTAGACTTGATGATGTAATTTTACCTTAAAAATAGTTTCACGTAGACTTGATGATGTAATTTTACCTTAAATAGTTTCACGTAGACTTTCACAGCGCATTATAACAATCAACAAAAAATTTTCAGGTAATCAGCTGTATAGCAAAACGATTATTTATTGCTAAAACTTTACGTTTCGATTCGAGCTGTGCGAATCATCATCAGAAGAGGTTAAATTAAATGAAAAACTTTTGAGAAAATTGTAGAATATACATACGTTGCGGAAACTGGGTTCTGACATTCACTCTTTATCTTAAACTAGAATTTTTTATTTATAAAGAAGAAAAAGCTTTAGTTTGATCTGTATCGTGGGTGTCAGAACTCTTATCCGCAATAGCTTATTTCAAATAACACAGCCAGGCAGAGGAAATAAAGCACACCATGAAACACTGCTCGTAAACAGATCAAGACGCAGGCATAGATAGAAAAACAAATACAGATTTTTTTTATAAATCTTCACATACAGACAAGGCTTCAGTGGCCTAAAATGCATAAAAAGTGGAATCTTTATTTTAGAGGATCCATGGACGAACTCGACTTGACATCGATTCGATGTGTATCCGAATAATATCCGGGGATATCGTTGACCACGTGGTCTTACTCGAAGTCCATAGTCCATCATTTCTTGAGGATAGGAAGGTTACAATTATGTCCTACAGATTGTTAGTACGTGAGAAACCGAAATAACGAATTGTCCAGGAAAGCATCTAGAGACATTGCAAAGCACTTAGGCTGATCCAAATTGTAGGTGGCCGGTCATTATTATGCTGAACAATGACATCTGGTACGCCCTGCATGTATGGTAGTGTTACGGGTCGCAAAACCACATCAAGCTAATGTTGTACCATTAGTGTGCATGTAGTGCATACGAGATGTGAGCAAGCGCATTGACAGTACCACAAACCTTTATGCAAAGAAATGATTTGTTTCGCTTTCGAAAACGACAGAGTACTTCGCCCGACGACTGTGTCATCGCGTTACGTTTCTGCCGCAATACGGCGCAAGGATCAACCGGTAGTACGAAGACCTAAAATAAAACCTCTCCTGAACTCATGTTTCGATGAAATTAAGTACGACGGCAAAGCCCAAATGCTCTTGCACCATAAAATTCCAAACAATCAAACGTACGAAGGCGTTTTACAAAATCTTAACAGTCATTAACATTCATTGTTCGTTCTTCAAACACAGTCACTGCAAAACCACCTACTTCGTAGAGTCCGTGACCTACGCGAAGCCGCAAATGGGAGCTTCATGTGTTGGGCTTACTTATGTCAAGCGAGCAGTTTTTCTTCAACAAAAATGTTTAACCATTAGCTTAAATCGCATATATGCATCCACTTTGCAATTTACAAAGAACTGCATTCACATATTCATGATGTATACGTTTCCCTGTCGCCCCGCACAGTGTATTTGTTATTTAATGTAACAGAATAGATGAAAGTTGAAATCATAGAATTTGTTGTGTTTGAAACGCGAAACCTAAAATTTTTCAAAATTATATCTATCTAAAAGAATTTCTAATAAAATAAATGTAAGTGTATCAACTTCTAATTTTTGCTCATTTCAAAATTTTGATCTTAATAAGTCAGCGAAAACAACAGTGAAAAAAATAATAAAGTGAAAGTGCAAAAAATGCCATCACATGACGCTGGTTTTCATGGGTTATAAATATAGTTAGCTGTAAAAAATCAACGAATTACTATCTATAATAGTCAACGATTATAATCCATTGAACGCTAGAATCCACATCGCACGGAGCATAGTTTTTTATGCGTATATAGAGTTCCTACCTGTCACACATAGAAGTTGTTTCTTTTTGTCAGAAATCGACTGGAAGGAACATCAAGTCATTTTCATTTTAAGTTCACCGTCGGAGATTTCTAACGAAGGAAAATCATGTCTGTCTTAAACGTGTCAACGCATCAGACATGACGTCAAAAATTTCGTTTCGCAACGTCATTACTAATCTTCAATGAATATAGCTATATTGATTCTACCGGATGAGTTTAAAGGATTATGTATACTGGGATATGTTTTTTTATTCTTTCCTTTAAATACGAATAAATTGAATAAGGATCGTTTGTCCTAAGTAACAAAATATATATAATCTATGCTACATTATGTAGAAGGTGTTCTATCTTAATGAGTTCGCATTAGATTGATTAGCATGTAGTATAATTATATATCTATTCAATCTTAATGGATTCACTTTGAATTGAAAATGTTGAATTAGGAAAGTGTATGGATTGTACGTAGTTTACCCCATTAAGTCTCCGGGTATTGGTGTCCTGACATATATATCCTAAGCATAAAACGAGCGTTCTTACCAGGGCTCAACTTCAAAGTAAATCAAAGAATTTTATCAATGAAAACAATATGCCACAAACATCTCAATGAGATGGACAACATTTTACTACACACAAATGCTATACCTTAAAACTTGAGCTTCATTGATGGAAAAGAAAAAAAGACATCGTTCTGACTCACAGTCAAATGGGAAACACTACGTGTGAAAGCTCTAAGTGTCTTAAGCGACTGGGATACGAGGTGGATGCTTCTTTTCTTCTTTGTGTAAAGCCACAAAACATTGCCGGTTGCTTCATGTGTTCAGCACTATTTGGCAAATTTGGTAATCTTGTTATTCCTTGTGAAGGGTTACGAATAACATCTTACAAAACTTTGGTTTCATATGGAATTCAGAAATTTTAATAGGAACTCAATATGAGATACAACGATGTTATTGTATCCGCACGCAGAATTCACCTACTCAAAGCTATCTTAGGGTACACTGTGAATTCTCTAAGTAGAGTTCAAAGAACTTGCACTGTAATGAGCTAAATATTCATTTAGCTAAATATTCATTTAGCTAAATATTCATTTAGCTAAATATTCATCCACGCTATCTACGAAATTATATACCTTTACATAAGCTATTTCATTGAAAGCTTTCTATCACACTAGTTATTTGCAACTACTTTTTTGAAACTCTTTATATAAATTGACAATATAAGCACTATTTACTTTGAACTTATAAAATTATTTGCTTGTAGTACAATTCTCAAAATTAAAGAATATTTAGGAGAAATTCGTTGTCAGGCCCGATTAACCACCTAGCCTCCAGCACTTTCCGCCAATTTCTCCTAATATAACTAAGGAAGGTAGACTATTTTACCGTTTCTTGGAAAATAAACATTTTCATAAATGGGAATAAACCATACTCCCATATTTAATGCGCAACAAAAATTCGAATATTCGGTTGGGTTTTAAAAAATTGGATTGTTCTGCGCACAAACCAAAATTAGGATTATTAGCTGAATTTTAAGTGCAAGGTTTATCAAGCTTAAATCCGTAAATATTACACAATCCAAGATTAGAAATGCTGAGAAAAATAGTCCTGCATGTTTTGTTTTCGAATTTATATTATCCTACAAATTCGCAAATGTGCTATTATTGGCGTTAAACTGGGAAAAAAAGTCGTTTACGAATAAAAACTGTAAAAATGGTTAGCTACAAAATAAGCAAAATTAGTATACCAAAACGTGTATGTACGGCGTTAAAGGCTAGATGGTTAATATGGTCATCTGAAGTCCTAAAAAATATTGACAGTTTATAAAATATACATTCTTGAAAAATACACATTTAATAATATTAAAAAGAAGAAAACAAGGAAATTAAAAATATAATTAAGCTTTAATTGTGTTAAAAATCCCTTGTGATGTTTACAAATTATTGTTGTCAAACGCTTTTATTGAAAACCTTAGATTTATTTATGGTGAATGGAGTTTCGGAGCTTTCCAAAGAAAGTTGTTAAATCTCAAATTAGATAGTTTAGCCTAAGGGTCATGGAGTCCCAAAGCTGTCAAACACGATACAAATATTCGCTGTACTTAAAACTGGGTATCCTAAATTCTATCGCCCAAGGCTCATTTTGAAACTTCAAGGAAAGTAATAGGAGGAGACGGTATTATACTTTTGCTACTCCAGCAGATGTATACTTATACGTTGTATACTGAGTAGGAAGAAGTGCAGAAAGAGAAAGAAGGGAAAGAAGAGAATGCTTTTAACGTCTATCAATGGCCAAAAGTGGAATTTATGCCTTAAGAATATTTTTTTGATCAATAATGCAGTTTTAGGTTCGGTGATACGTACACGCCAATTTTTCTTTATGACGAAACGCATGGAGGTATAAGTGGGACTAAAAATTTTTCTGCTCCTCATAGGCGGATGGAAACTTGTCACTCTATACTCCAGTTCCCATGGCAACAAATGGAAAAGACGGTTAGCGATCGTGAATTTTTCGCATGTCATAGCTTTTTACTGTAGCGCATTATATCCAAAATAACTTTTTGTTGGTTTCTTTATGTCTTCCTCCTCGTTTCTGTTTTTTTCCTATAAACGCGACATTTTGGAACAAAACCCTTCCTTTATCATATGAGCCTATTCATTCAGCAGACACTAAAAGTAAGAAATACGCTTTTTTATATTCAAAACTTAAGAATTAAGAGAAGTAAGCGTAGGTTTGCCTGAAAATGGCGGGTTAAATTTCCTTGGTAAAAGAAGCAAAAGACATATTCAGTCAATAACAAAACATAAAAGATATATTTAGTTATACTCACGAAACTGATTGCTTTATTGGCATCACCAATGATGTTACGAATATCACTTAATAATAATCATGAATGATTGTTAAATTGAAACGAGAAATTCAACCAAATACGAGTTAATGCCTAGCTGAATTGAAATAATTGTTATCGGAAGGTATAATTTCATTTTTTTTTAAATCGAATTAATATCATTCACGAAATTTAAATTCAAAGACATATATTAACAATTTTAAGCAAATAGAAATATAAAATTACGTTGTCCCAACTCACAATTGAAATATTTTTCATTATTGAAACTCAATATTTGGTATATACATCCAACGCTTAATTAAATTGCAATTTACCTCTTATTAGTATTTATTCTGCTAATATTCTGCTTTATATATTATATGCATTACATTTAACTTACGTAGTTGTAGAGCTTTTCCCTACTTACAAACTATCGATATATTGAATAGCTAACTTCACATAGCGCTTCAGATACCCTCTCACCAATCAGATTGATTTCCCGCAAATAAGTTCTCCTGAAACACTCAAAAGAAACGGATTTCTCGGATTTCGTGCCAGAAACTGCATTCTTATCTCACCAGGGAGAGGAAAGTTTACAACGTTAAAGACTTACATTTATGTTAGACGATTTCACTGTATTCATATAGGGGAATTCTGCTAGATAAAGGGGAAAATTTTAGGGAAAAGGTTAAATATACATTAATGCTTTTCTAAAGGTATTTTCATTGGTCTGTAAGAAACATCAACAACATACAGTCTAACCTCGATTTAACGATTATTTTCACTCGGCCCGTAAAAATCAGTAGATCGTGGAATTCGTTAAATCGGGGGAATACATTTATCGGAACCCATGCACCCACGTGGGGGTGGGTTATATATCCCGGACACTTCCTTGGGCTGAAAATTTACATGCAAAATATGTTAAAACTAGGAACTATTACATTTAAAAAAAAAAAAACAATATTTTTAACATTTTAGGCCCTCCCCCGACCTAAAATTATGGGTAAGCTATTGGTCGGAGCTGAAATAAGAAATCATGGAAAATGAAAATAATAATCATACCTACCAGCGTTCTGAAGAATACGTGTTAATTTTAATGAACATAAGACACAAGTACGTACGTAATTAATACTTCGAAAAAAAATCTTTGATTAAAGTTCGTTCTGCTTTTTCTTGGGAGTTGGCATTTAACATTTCCTTTTCGATTTTTTTTAAATACGCCGAACAACAGATCATCGTTGACGTTGAAACGCATTATATGCTTTACACACCTTAAATTGGTATTCGCTTCAATGGAGTGAACTCAATTGGAGCTGATTTTCTAACGGCAGTTGATTTTCTAACTGAAATTCTACTTGCGGCTACAGGATAATGAATAAGAGTCATCGTTAATGGTTAAATCGAAGTAAGTCTATATTTGATCAGATGATTTGTGATCGTTTGAGTTTTCGTTTATTTGCCATTTAATCCTTGTATTTTATCATGGATTGATCTGATGATTCTGCTTTTTGCTTGTCATATTTCATACATTTTTGTGTCGAATATGGGGAACAATTCATATATATGTCAACAACTTCTTTTCTAAAATGTCCCCCTTTTCCAAGCATAATTTCCCTACGTGGAATACAGTAAAATCGTCTGAGTCTTTAACATTGTGCATTTTCCTCTCCCCAGCCACGAGTCCTCTTCTCGTGCATAACTTGTTTACCGTGCATGTGACGAGCGGCAAGCCGACGCCGCTCTCCCGGCATTGGTTGAGCCGTCAGCCGCCTCGTATTTATCACAAGGATGTAATCTATCTAAAAAAGCAACAATCATGGTCATCGATTATGCTCATCCCAAAAATAAATTATTTTTTTTGATGTAGTCATTTATTCGTCAATGCTCTTTTGCGGATAATCGTCATTATTATTGTAATCCTGTTTGGAGTCCGGGATATAAGGATATTACCGCATCAATCAGTCGTCGCAAAATACTAGGGATAACGTCTCAATGTAATTTTACATTTAATCCTTACCTATTATCCTTAGGTGTATGAATTTTTTTACACGGAACTCGTGTGTAAGATCCATATTCATCAGATTCAGAAGTAGAGATGATCCTAGATAAATAACTAAATCAAGGGTGGGTTCATAAATCCTTCAAGGGGGGGGGGCGATTTGTCTCCGTTCCCTATATTTAGCTAAGCATCCGATATTTCACATTTCATTTTCCATGACATTGTCCCTATTTAAGGGGGTGAGAGCTATTGCCTCATTGCCCCCTTCAATCTACCAGTAATCTAATCTGTATACGTTTATAAATAATAAATAATTATTTAAAGTTTTGAATTAATTAAAGTGATGCTTCGTTAATAACATAATCAAGTTTATTACTGTAAATACTTTAACATTTTTTTCCTATATATTCCAAGAATTTGAGACAGTTCAAAACTCAGATATAATGTAATTACTAGTTTAAGAGAATCTACTAGATTCCACCCTGTTAAGATGTTAAAACCATTATTCACTTTTAATAAACCAAAGAATTTTACTTTAACATAGGATGGGTAAGTGCAGTATTTATGCTACAGATGCCGATCATCCTGCGTGTTGACGTTTCGTTACTTTTTTCGTTCAGAAAAAAATTGCTAATTAAAATATTCATACCTGTTGAAAATAATGCAAAACGTGTTCAAAGCCACATTTTATCATAAAATGAAGAGATCCACCCACTTGGAACATGAAGTAAATTAAAGAAAAAATGCTTCTCAGATGCATCAGGAGCCTCTGTAAGATTTGACTGACGTTTCAAAGGATCATGTTGTCAACTGTGTCAGAATTAATGGTTTACTCTAACTTTTCGGTCCTGCGTAATCTTTGGTTTTGAATATTGAGGCCGAGACAATGACACAGAAGGAAAGCGCTTGCAGAAATAATAGACTTTGGCATTTTTTCTTCGCATAGTTAAATGCACATGAATTTTTCCCCTAACCTGCATGCATTACTACAGGTAATTACTGCACAGGCATTACTGCATGCATTACTATTAAATTAATTATTTCATTATATCTCCAACTTCAAAAACAGTACCTTCTATGATTATAACATATCAATCAATCAAATCACAATTTTATTTTCCATGTACATCAAATGGAGGAAAAGAGCAAAACCGAAGTTATTATTCGAGCATAGTTCTTTATTTATGTAGTACTATATCTTTTAAGTATAATATATATATATATATATATATCATCCTCATCATCATCATTTCAGCTGTTGTTAATCCACTGCAGGATTAAGGTCCCTTCGGCATGTTTCCAACGAAGTTGATCTTGTGCTTTTTGCTGCCACTTTAGGCCTATATATTTAATAATTTCATCCACCCATCTTGTCTTTGGCCTTTTCCTTGGGCGTGTGGTGTCCAATGGGATCCATTCTAGGATGTTTTTGGTACATCTGTTGTCAGTTCTTCTAGCAATATGGGCTGCCCACTTCCATTTCAAACTTTTTACCTTCGCAATGATATCACAAACTTTTGTTTGATCTCTTATCCAACTGAAGGTCTTTCGATCTCTTTGCGTGATACCAAGCATCTGCCGTTCCATGTTCCTTTGTACCACTCGTAACTTTTGGATACCTTTTGCAGTCAATGTCCATGTCTCACAACCATAAGTCAAGACAGGTAGGATGCATTGATCGAAAACTTTCCTCTGTAAAGAAATAGGGAGCTTTTTTTTAAAAATTATTTGTAGCTGGTAGAATGCTTGTCAGCTAAGCTTGATACGAAGTTCGATCTCTTATGTCACCTTCCATCGCAATTTTTGACCAAAATAAATATAATTTCCAGCTTGCTGTATTTCCGCTCTCGAAATAAAGATTTTCTGAGTGTGTATAAACTTATTAAACATGAAAATGCTTTTCTTCAAGTTGATTTTTAAGCCAGATGTTTCTTCTTTCGTTCTTAGATCTTCAATGAGTCTTTGGAGCTCTTCTGGATCTTTTGCGAAAACACGATGTCGTCGGAGAATCTTAGATGGTTTATATAAGTTAAAAAAACATAATAATTGGTAGATGTTTTCTATTCATCATGGCTTACTGTATCCATGCGATTAGGGCTTGCAAACGAGGGTACTAATGCCTTTTTTAAAAGATAGTGGTGAATTGGATCCACCTGCTGGGGGCATGTGATATTAGAGTATTAATGGGGGCTAAAGCTCAGTTCCGTTGTAATTTTTTCTGTATCAGCAATTATTTTCCATGTTTGGGTTACAAAACTTCTTAAGCTTCCAATAATTTTTAATTGATATATCAATGGTGAGTTGTGTCTCTTCCTCCTTAAGAGCAAATTTTAGAAATTTAAGTTTGTGTGTAGGGTTTAGAATTGCAGAAAATACCCAAATACACAATTTTTTTTTCGTAAGAATTAAAGAAAAATGAATATTGTAAAAGCCCTTTTTATTACATATTTATGGGCATCCATGCTTCCAAATATATCCTATCATCCTATTGAGTTAATTCTATATGTATGGAAACAGCAAGGCAGACTATAGTTTTATCAGCCGCCAATTGGTAGTAGCCTATTTTGCAGAATATGTGCCTCGTTCTTGCGTTCACAATAGAAGAAAATATCGCATCTTCTTCTGAAAATTATGAGAAAGAACATGCAGTTACCTTAGCAGAACCCGTTTCTCTCTCTATATATACGCCACGTTACACCAGAAAAGCGGTTCCGTCAAAAATATTAACAAAAGAATAGTGAATTTTCTCAACACAAATAATATAAACTTACCTAAACTGGTTGCAATTAGTTCCGATGTCACAGCTGTTAACATAAGGCAGAATACGGTGTGATATCACAGCTAAAATATTTCCTAGTCCGTCTTTTGCATTGGTTTGTCCATTTATTTCATTGCAATGAAATGTCATTCTGCCATTTATTTGAAAAAATGGGTAGGATGACATAGGCTCCTAAGCACTTCTCAGGCAAAAGTCGGTCCGGATCTTCAATCTTGTTAATGCTTGTGAGCTACTAATTTCAATGCAATCCTTGTAAAATTGCCTACTCTTGACCCAAAAGACTTAACTAATAATCAAAAATATCTTTATGATATTTGCCTTGCCATTTCAGATCGTAGTTTACCATCAGATCTTACAAATAGACAACCAGATATGCCACACTCAATATCACACTCAAGGTAACTAACTACAGCTAATCGCATACTACGGCTTTATGTATGCACTGAAAATCCATCTAAAAGTTAAAAAAATTAACAGATTACGTCATAAAAGTTTATGCACTTGTTTGGTTCGAAGTCAAGACTCGTCCGCGGGTGGAAGATTCCTAAAAACACTTTTTGGAATGGTAAAAAAAATAGATTACTTACTTGAACATCCAAAAGGGATTGTACTTAAGGCAATTCAGAGAAATGCTTTTTTCTGCACATTCCGGAAATATTTTGCTTGATATACTTAAAGACAAAAGGAAACGCATTCGTGAGCTAGCAGTTAAGCGCGTTATGAAAGCATTAAAAGACACAACAAATTTCGAAAACACGCATATTCGGAATGCCAACGTTGATATCCCATGCAGAAAAATACCTCAATCTAATTAACTGGTCAGCTAAATGTTTGAGCCAGTCCCCAGTTACCCAACATTTGAATAAAGACGAACTTATAAGGATAACTCAAACTGGCCCTGAAATGGGCATTGCCAACTTTTCATATCACTCACAAGCAGTCGAGCGACATGGAACATTGGTTACTGAAGCCTCAAGGAGCGTTTCTGGCGGAAAAGTGAGACATGGATTTATAAAAAGTCGTCTCAAATCTTATTATATGCTACAGTTTCAGATCAAAAGACTTTTCTTTTCAAATTTGGTGCTGACACTCCACCGGAAGATGATGTTCAGAGAAAATGAAACGTCGCAGAACAAGTTTCTTAATCCATAGGTTATCACCGCAATTACAGGCTACAATACGAAAAGAAAAATAAAATTTCGGTTTGTATTCTATCCCATTAAAAGACATTTTCGAAATTCACGACAGTGGCGCCACATCAAAATAAAGTTCAAACAAGACAATTTTTTTCAAAAAAGCTTATCTAAACAATAGTCAGTTATTATAAATATATCCCGAAATAAATAGTTAAAAATAATTTTAGCCTTATGTCGATCCACTCTAGTGTGCAATCACACATATGTAATACCATCAAGTATCGTTCTTTTAGCTATGCGTTTGTGAGAATGCAATGCCAAGAATACAATAATAGATACGTAATATTTGAAAAGTAAATTAACGTCTATTTTTGAATATATTAACATAATTTTTTTAATATTCTTACTGAAATTCAGACGTCTGTGAAAATATAGGTTTTCGTTTCGATGATAAATGAAATTATTGGAAAATACCTTTTCACTGTTGCCACACGCTCTCATTTTAATACGTAATGCAATGCGGCCAAAATCAATTTTTCAAACAACTTTTTTTCAGAAACTCAATAGCTCGCATGAAGTGATTGTTTATTTTGCGAAACTATTCAATATACAGCTAGTAGAGAAAAATAATGGAATGGAGCTGGGAAAATCGAACTTTATTTTTCTAGAAACACAATGGCTCTGAAATCAAATGCTTCCCTTTTTTCTGGAACACCGCAACACAAAGACATTAAAATTCCCTTCTCTGAATTCATATTTAATGGCAAACATTCACATACACACACCATCCAAATTCCCCATTCGCGAAACGAGTAAAGAGTGGAGGCCGAACAATAATTGTCGTAGACAGCCCACTGTGACATTTCTTATTTGTTTAACTCTATCTTCAGTCAACAGAGTTTTTTCAAGGCTTCAATTTAAACAAAACGCAAGATAGAATGTCTTTTCGCAATATGTGACACGTCTCCGGCTTTGGAATTCTCTCAGATTGAATCATTGCTTGTTCGCAAACGGGAGAAAGAGAAAAGAACCGCGGCAAGAGAAAAATGAAACGCTCCTGTCCTGATGTTGTCCTGGAATGGCAGGATGTTTAAAGTCTGTTGCTCAAGAAATTGTCATTCCGAGATTTATTCTAATGTCTTTGGAAATTACAGGCATGTTTCTTCTTTCCCTCCTACTCCGCTAATGTTTCTCAAGTTATGGAAAATGAAATTTTTGAGTTTGCCGGAGCTGTAGATGCGTTTGGAACAAAAACACAGTTAACGTGTTTTGAATTATCTACGCAGAAAACAGAAAAATATAAAATATTCAACGTGAATTCCATCTCTTTCGTTTTCCAAATGGAATTATGAGAATTATAAACGTATTAGGAAGCCAGGGAAAGCAAATTCTTTGTAAATTTCTACATATATACATACTTTTGCCAAGTGGGAATGTCGTGGTATTTTATTCGCTATATATCAACTAATATTTTATATTGTAACAAAGGTTTGGCGTGCGTAGGAGGACGAACTAAAGCAGCAGTATACTATTTCGTCAACTGCAGTAAGTTTTCAAGAAATATGTATATCAAAATATATGTGCAAATTTGTCGTAATAACAAAAGATATTTCACGGAAATTACTTTAAATCAACTGTATTAAAATGTTCGGAAGTATTCCTAAAGCTAAAACATGCTGAAATAACACCAAACTTTATTTTCTTAAATAAATTGTAGTTTATAATTCTCTGCATTTGCCGAAAGAATAATTTTAAAGCTGTTACTGAAACTTTCATCTTTCTAATTTTTGTATTTGATGCAAAGGAATTCATTTTCAGAAGATATTGTTAGAGGATGTTCCGACGCGAATTTTCCCTATGAAATATTTAATGTTTCAATTTACTTCTAGATGTAATTACTCATTTGTAATCAAGTTCTCTGTTTTGCTGAGTAACTGTTTACTAAAAATTCATGAATTTGTAATTTGTTAAAGCAGCAACAAAAATTGACTCAATTTAAATCCTGAAAAATACTCCATTTTGTGTTGCAAAAATGTTGATATGCTCAGAGGCCAACTCATTTTACGGAATGACACAGCTTTACAAAATGGTAAATAACTGTAAAGGAAACTGTGTAAAAACTTGAAATTAATATAATATTTATTTGCACTCTGTTATTACCGAACTTTAAATTTTTTGCGTGTAAGTCACGCTTAGGAAAAAGAAAAGCTGTATTTGAAAGTGTTTCCCTGAAGCCTGTAAAAGGATTTTCTATGTAATCTTTAACTCCAGTGAAGTTAATATCTTTTAAAATATATGTAACTTTCGCTCTTAATATAACCGAAGTTTTAAATATAGTAATGGTATAAATACACAAAACCATAAAATTCATACATGGACAAATATAATTCACATACATACCGTTCATATGCAGATTGTTAATCAGAAGTTAATTAAAACTGTAAAGAGATATCAGTCTTTTGAAAAGCAAATAAATTATAAAACATACTTAGTAATAAAAAATCAAATATCGTCGTGAATACCCACTGATTCCATGATTATCACTAATCTTACGCGCTGTTAACGCCCATTGAATTGTTCTTGAACTGTGTTATTGGAAAGACGAAGCAGTCGAATCCATAACAGAATGAAAAACTAAACATTTAATTTGCATAAAGAATTAGAGATTCACCATTTTGACATAAAATGGTTTGGATATGAAAAGTGGTATTAGCTTTCCTCTCTGACTTCTATTTACATATTGTTATATTTCCAAGTTGAATAATGCTACAAAAATCTAAAGTGGATATTTGTAGCTATGCTCCGGATTTGGGAATTAATGAATCAAGGCTAATACTTTTCATTGTTTTCGTAAATGAGTGAACTAGTTCGTTCTATTTATTTTTCTACGAAAGAAGGCAAGTTAATATTTCTCTCATACAAGTGGGAGGTGGATTACGAATAATGACAGTTTCAAATGTCCAATTAGTACTAACAATGGATATTTAAGTATTACTTGATCGTTCTGAAACAAATAATGCACCATTTTTAAAGTAAGTAATGCATAAATTCATTCACAAACGGATTACAGAATAGATAATTAAGAGTTTCCTTTTATCTCTGGAATTCGAATAGAAAATCTAGACATTCTTGATTCAAGATAGTTCAAGGATTGCAATAAATACCAAAATGACATGGTCAAACTTAATTAGTTACATTAATTTTAGATTGGGAATACATTATACTCCACAAATTTTCGTAAAACACAACACTATATGCAGATATTTACAGGTCTTAAGTAACCTCATGGTTTAAATTATGTCCTGTTGACCTATGGCGGAGAAATTGAATTTATAACATTGTTACAAATTTCACTCAGTGCCTATTGGCATGTAGTTTCGGTTTATAGATGATTACAGGCGTTTGTATGGAAATTTCTGTGTAAGTAATTTCCTAAAAATTACAAATGTCGCTATCGCTATAGCTTTGTTTACCATAATTTAGCCACCGTATAAGATGTATTATAATCCTCCTCAGTGTTAACACAATTGCTAAATGGATCACATACAATATTACATTGGCCTGTTTTTTGTAATACTTTGGTGGGGGATTTGTTAATAATATTTTTAAATAGACAACTGGTGGTGTCGTTTGTCACTGTCGTGTGCTTTTGCATTTATATTTCATGATTATACCTATCACCTTTCAAAACACAGACCTCATTTACCGTACTTCTGTACGAGAATTATATTTTTGCAATAGAATGTTGTCGTTTTGTTTATTCTGATGATAAAATTTATTGCAGCGATCGAATCTCCTAAAAACATCTTTTTTATTCAATTTTGTGCAGAAGTATATCTCTGTTCAAGTAATTATTCCTCATCCGCATCTTTATTTCTATCATTTTAAAAATTCAGTATAATATATATTTAGTTTATTAAATATTTCCATAACCTTTATCGCATATTTCACATATTTAATGTGGAAAACATAGATTAATTGACACATGCACCAACCTCTTTATCCCAATTTCTTACTATATTCTATACCTCAATAATTAATGTCTATACTAAACTTTCCTAATCGGTGGACTTAGGTTTATATAACTATAACGCATTTTTAAATTATTTTATAATCCGCTGCATCATAGGTAAAAAAAAAAAAACAATTGCACAGTGGTTTAGTTTCCTTGAAGAAACAGCGCAGTAGCGAAGAACAATAGTTGCACGGAAACAAAAGATGTGAAAGGGAACAAAACATTTTAATCCGTCTTAATGAAAGCCAGGTACCGAATGCAACTAAAGCTAATTCCTGAAAAAGTTCATAAGAACAAAAAATTCTCTTTCGGCCAATTACCCAAGGTAGAACATGTCTTTCCATTAAGTAGATTTCCAATTAGTTTAATTTCCATCTTTGACTCAGAAACGAGCGATTAAAAAGAAACTCAAAGATGCTAATTAGCGAACACGGGAAATTTTTAGGCCATGAACAAAGTATTTTCGATAAGGAATGGGAATTAGTGAAGATAAAACTCGAAGAAAAGAAAAGATGCTTTTTAATCACAATTTTGTCATGTAAATATTAATAAACAATGATCTCTTTTAATCCCCCTTACTTGTTTGGAAATACGTTTGAGTAATTACTTTTCTTTCATTAAATTAGCGAATTGAAAACAAAATTATTTTCAATAGGTTTATTGAATAAATTTATTCATTTTTGTTCAAAAGCCATGTAGTTTTCCGTCTTTTAAACGTTTGTTTTACGAAAAATTTAAAGATTTTTTACCTTTATATTCAATAAGGAAATAGATGGTACACGAGCATCGCTGGAGAGAAATTGAATATAAGAATGCAATAGATATTTCTGTTTCTTTGAATTTTGTCGCTTCAATTGATTTATAGAAAGATGAAAGCTTACAGAGAAGCCTCTTAGGATAAAACAAATGCCCATGGCGTCGGATTAATATAAAATATCTGAATATGTAGGTATCGTATTATGTGAATACAATAATTCGATTAATAATTTTATTTAGTCCGCATAAGTGCGTTGTAAAACTATGGCAAAATTTTTTAAAGAAAGCAATACAAAATGACCCAATTCCACTAAAGAACACAAATGTTCCCTTTAAACTAAAAAGGGAAAAAAAAGAAAGAAAAACTGGTAACATTCAAAATTTATAAAATATTTTTTATAAATATTATTAAAAATTTCTATAAAAATATTGTAGCTCAATCGATTTTTTTTGTGTCCAGAGGGTAAAAAGCATTACACGTAGTTCCCTTGTATTTGTATTTTCTTTGAAGAAAGAGAACACATTTAACTAAACCCTATCTAAAATATGGATTTTGTTTTATATTTACGAGGTAATTTTGCTACAAAAATAGAATTATACTAAATATACTTCACAACTAAAACCTTCCCTTTTTATTTCCATGGTTTTAGACTATGTATATTTCACATACAAAAGTGGGGATAATTAAAACATAATGTGCCAAACTATACATAACTTACGTTATATCAATTTGGTAACATTTTATGTGTAAGATACTATTACCTTGATCAGGGATAACACATTTGCTAAACTTTGTATGTAAATTTATTTTTAGATCAGTCATCGAAGGTGAAAGAAATATTAACCTTTATTATTATGGAATTTAAGAGCATTATTTCGTAGGCACCGGTGAAGGCAATGTTTGCAGTTTCGATGCAGGTTACACGGACGCTCATAAAGGTATATTTCACATATGACAGCCACATAATTCTGAGATGTTTCTTTATACTGTTAAGAAACATATATATAATGAGGCCCTGGAACATTTATATTCACTCTTCTTGAAGAGATATTCGGAAGTATTCACAGGTTATGGGAAGTTATTATGGTATTTCACTGAAACTTCATAATGTATCTGACATATCTGCGATGCGAGGACGTCAGAGGATGGTAGGTACACTAATCCATTTGCCAAATGTCTTCATTTTCCAGGAAGTCTTCCAACAGCTTTGCTCCATGCGATCATGCGTTGTCGCCAATACGAATGAAATTCATACCAAAAATTTATCTGGAAGGTCTGATAAAAGCGTTCACTATTTCATTTTTTTTCTATGGATATCCTAAGTAATTTTTCCCCAACAAACTTGAGCATATTTTTATTAAGAAAGGCTTGCTCTTACTAAATATAACTTTTTGCAAATGGAAGCAAATAAAATTTCCTGCTTTATAATTCTTCATTTTCAGGTGTTTTGAGGGATTTTCAAAGAACCATTTTTTGAAAAGTATATTAATTGCTGATTGACGAATATCAACGTTCTTTTCTTTTAAACATAATCTTTCAGATGTCAACAGTTTGTGAAAAATGGAAATTACAAAAAATGATAATTATAAATACGCAATATTGAAGAAAGAAAATAATGTTGCGTTAACGAAACGCTGGTCAGATGCGGGGTCGGCCTTTCGGGACGAAACTTGGATTTGGCTTCGTTTCTACCCATTTTTTCTTTGAATGTTTACTTTGACTAGCATTATCGACAGCTAACAATAGTGACAATGCAATCTAACTTTTGCTACTTTGTTTCCTTTGTTCTATAAACATTTATATATTTCAGAATTTGACGTTTTCCAAGATTTTTACACTGTAATTTTTTACGGTTATAAAATGTAATAATTAGTTATTTGATTTAATACCCATTATGAACAAAGAGCTTTTATTTATTATGTTTATTGAGTATATATATAGAGAAAATGAAATAGGAGTGTTTCTGACACCCTCGCCCTCCTCCCCCATGGGCGTAGCCAGCTTTCCATCTCGTTGAACAAACCACTGGTAACCCGAAATATATTATCAAAAATACTAAAATATACCCAAATGTACTTCAACTTTTATTTCTAGGGGGCAGGAGCCCTGACTACTCCCTTGGATACACTCATGCCCCCTTCCCACTCCGCTGTAATTATAGCTCGTTTCTACCCTTTCCTTCCTTTCTTTGCAGTGGCGGCTCGTGAATTCAAGAACTGGTAGACGGCGAGACCCTCGTGAATTCAAGAACTGTGAATTCAAGAGGCGAGACCCTCATTCATCCCACAAAGAAACCGGAAAAATGACTAATAAATTCCAGTTTTCTAGCAAAATAATTTTATTTACTATGATTGATATGCATATGTATATATCATCATCATCATTTCAGCCGTTGTCAATCCACTGCAGGATGAAGGCCTCCTCTGCATCTTTCCAACGAAGTCGATCTTGTGCATTTTGCTGCCACTTGTGCCCAATATATTTAATTATTTCATCCACCCATCTCGTCTTTGGCCTTTTCCTTGGCCGTGTGGTGTCCAATGGGATCCATTCTAGGATGTTTTTGGTCCATCTGTTGTCAGTTCTTTTAGCAATATGGCCTGCCCACTTCCATTTCAAACATTTTCCCTTCGCAATGATATCACAAACTTTTGTTTGATCTCTTATCCATACAGGTCTTTCAATCTCGTCGCTTTATACCAAGCATCTACCTCTCCATGTTCCATTGTACCACTCGTAACTTTTGGATACCTTTGGCAGTCAATGTCCATCTCACTATCGTAAATTAAGACAGGTAGGATGCATTGATCGAAAGCTTTCCTCTGCAAACAAATAGGGAGCTTGTTTTTAAAAATTATTTGTAGCCGGTAGAATGCTTGCCAGCTAAGCTTGATACGACGTTCGATCTCTTGATTTATGTCGCCTTTCATCGTAATTCGTTGACCAAGGTAAATGTAATTTTCAGCTTGCTCTATTTCTTCTCCCAAAACAACGATTTTCTTAGTTTGTACAAAATTATAAAATATGATCATGTTCTTCTTCAAGTTGATTTTTAAGACAGATGTTTCTCCTTTCGTTCTGAGATCTTCAATGAGTATTTGTAGCCCTTCTGGATGTTTTGCGAAAAGCACGATGTCGTCGGCGTATCTTAGATGATTTAAATAATTTCCGTTGATTTTTAAGCCTTTTGATTCCGGTCTAATTTACGAAAAACTTCCTCATGACAAGCTGAAAAGAGTATGAGCGAGATTGTATCTCCCTATCGTATACCTTTCCCTAGGTTAATTTCAACTTTGTGTCTGTTAATAGATATAGTCCTTTTGCTTTATCATATATGGACTGAAGTAAGCTAACATAAAATGGGTCGACACCTTGGTTACGCAGTGCATTTAAAATACCTAGTTTGAAAATTGAGTCAAAAGCTTTTTCGTAGTGGATGAAGGCAATGCATAATGGTAAAGTGTATTCATTGTGTCTTTCTATTATTCTCTGAAGAACCTGAATGTGGTCAATCGTACTATAGCCACTTTTAAACTCTACTTGTTCTAGAGGTTTGGCATAGTTTAATGTTCTATAAATTCTATTTGCAGTGATTTTGCTAACAACTTTGTACATAACAGGGAGAAGGATAATTGTTCGATAGTTTTTAAGATCATCTTGAGCTCCTTTCTTATGCAAAAGAATAACATAGCCATTTTTCCATGCATTAGGAATTTTTTGTTCCTTAAGACATTTTCCAACAAGATCAAATGGGACATTGTAGGACTCAGTGAAGTTAGAAGAAAAGGTGAAGAGTTGGTGGAACTGAAAAGCGGACATTTGTTTTATTATAGAGGAACGGAAACTGGAAGAACAAGTGGTGTTGGCTTCTTAATCAACAAAAGAATTAAAGACTACCTTCTTGAAGTCGAAAGCACGTCAGATCGAGCAGCGAGGCTCGTTGTTCAACTAACCCAGCGATACCAACTTCAGATAGTACAGGTATATGCACCAACATCAAGCCATACCGACGAAGAGGTTGAAGAATTTTATGAAGAAATCAAACAGTTACACACCAAAGGGAAACAACATATCAAGCTCATCATGGGGGATTTCAATGCAAGAATTGGACAACAGGAACAAGGAGAGACATCGGTTGGTAAATACGGATATGGGGAAAGGAATGAACGTGGCGATCAACTCATCGAATTTGCAGAAGCTGAAAATCTTAGCATCATGAATTCATTTTTTAAGAAGAAACCGCAAAGAAAATGGACATGGAAACACCCAAATGGGGGAACTAGTGAAATTGACTATATCCTGGCAAACAAGAAATCAATTATTGAAGATTGCAGTGTACTGAACAGATTTAATACTGGAAGTGATCATCGAATGGTGAGATGTAAAGTGCACTTAAATACTAAATTAGAACGACAGAAGCTCATTAGGAAACAAGTAAGTAAGAGGGTGGATTTAAAGAAATTAAAAGAAAATACCGAGGCATTCAAGTTGGAATTAAAAAATCGCTTTTCTGCACTGGAAGGACTTATTGAAGAAGTTGACATCTCAGAAGCAAATGAAAACATTGTTAAGACAATAGTTGAAACTGCTGGGGAAATTGGTGGTGTAACCTGTAAAAAGCACAATAGCAAATTATCTGAGAAGACGAAACAGCTCATGAAAAGGCGAAGAGATATGAAGGTGGACAATCAAAATACCAGTTCCAGGATTGAGTACATAGAACTTTGTAAAACTCTGCGCAAAAGCATGAAAGAAGACATAAGAAAATTCAACTGTGAGCTAGTAAGGAAAGCCATTGAAAATAACAAGAGCCTTAGGGTTGTTAAAGGAAGTTTATCTGTTGGGAAGAAACACATCATTGCATTAAAAGGAGAGGATGGCACCGTAACAAGAAATAGGGAAGAAATACTTAGAAGAGTTGAAGAATTCTACAAAAATCTATACGAAAGTAACAGTGGATTAAACGAAGACATTGAAATAGTCGAAGGAACAGCTCCTAAAATCTTAAAAGAAGAAGTTTCATTTGCAATAAAAAGTATGAAGAAAGGAAGAGCCCCTGGTGATGATGGTATTACATTAGATATCCTAAAAGAAGCTGGAGAATATGTAGAAGACATACTTGCAAAATTCTTTACCAAATGTCTTAACAGCGGTAACATACCAAACCAATGGGATTCTGCAACAGTAATTCTTTTGCATAAAAAAGGTGATAAAGAGGATTTGAAAAATTACCGACCAATTAGCTTGTTACCTGCTATTTATAAAATCTTCACAAAAGTGCTAACACATCGCCTGCAGAAAAAATTAGATGCAGCTCAACCAAGAGAACAAGCTGGATTTCGAAGTGGATTCAGTACAGTGGACCATATTCAAGTATTAAGAGAATTAATTGAAAGAACACATGAATATGAACTTCCATTGTGTGTGGCATTTATTGACTATGAGAAGGCCTTTGACTCTATTAAAACATCAGCAGTCATCAACTCTTTAAGATCAACAGACATTGAGGATGTGTACATTGACATGGTGAAACGTGTGTATAAAAATGCAAGTGCAAAATTTCGGTTACATAAAGATACCAAAACTATGAATTGTTTTTTTTGTCTTTTACCAATAACACCCCCATTCGATAGAATTGTTTTTTAAGTCGAGAAACCTCTGTGGTAATCAAAAACCGCAATTTTTATTTCTGATCAAGCCATGCCTCTGTTTTGGTAATTTTTACCTTTTTCCCCATTCAAAACCTCTGGATTCAGAGGTAAAACCTCTGATCTGGCAATACTAGTTGGTATGATGATGCGATAAAAATTTCTCTTCTCTGACAGTACTTGCTTTCGCCGTAAATATTCCATCGCCATGGTAACCATGTTCGCAAAACATTTCCGTTTTGAAGCGAAGCTCTGAATTTCTATCGTCGCTTCATACGGCCCTTTTTCTCGGCGAGCAATATTTCGTTGGTGCGTTTAACGCGTTTAAAGAGCTGACCTAAAAACATAGTCTTTTGTTCCTGAATGTAATTCCAATTATATTAAAGGAATTAAATTCAAAAAAAAATAGTGGGCTCAAAATAAAATTTCGAATTTTATTTTTCTACTCAAATTTTAAATTTGACGAAAAAAAATTTGGAATTTAAATTAAATAAATGTAAGACCGCACAATTTTTTTAGGTGAAGAGCCGCTTCAATCCGCAACATCTCCGAAAAACAAATAGCTATCCATTTTCGATTGTTTATTAGACTTTCGATTAGTTAATTAGGAATTGCATTACGTAATTAGGGCTTTTTTAGTTACTTAAGATTTTCATTAGCTAATTGGGATATACGAAATTTTCATTGCTGAATTGGAATTTTTATTAGTACACAGTTAATTTGAATTTTTATTAAATAATTAGACTTCTATTAAGTACTTATAATTTTATTAGATAATTAAAATTTTATTAATTGGATTTTTATTAGATAATTATTCAGATAATTATGGGAATATCTGTAAAATAATTTTAAATAACATATAAAATATTTCTTACGTGCAAAAGAATTACTTATTATAGAAATCCTGAATTTCGTACTTATATATGAACTGACTTCGTTAACCGCCAAAGTTGCAGTAACGCAATATATTGCCGCGGTTCCCGCCCCCTCCCCACATAGACTAGATTTGTTTTCTAATAAAATATTATTGCTATTGTCATAAATAAAAAAGATAAGAATTTTTATTTTTTGCAATTTCACAGCAAATTTCTATGCTTGGCCGTTAATGATTAATTAGCTTTTTAACAGGGTTAATTCTATGCTTCGTTGCATTCAAATTGGTCTTGCATCACCCTTGCTTGTGATTAATTTTAAAAAGGCGAGGGAACTACCACTACTTAGTATATGTGTAATCTTTATATTTGGAGAAACATCAGCATTTACAAAACCGCATTCATATTCTGTGAAATTTCTTGCATATTAATTTCCATAACATCTCTTTGCTTGTACTTCTAACTATGTAGCTTTTTAAAGGCTGTTTTTTAAACCTGAGCAAGAGTGTATATAAATGTAATAAAATGAATTTCGAGTATCTCACACGATAATTAAAATACCGCTACATATTTGTGATTAGCAATGCTAATTTTATGAGAACCTATAGTACACAACAGCGCTGAACAAAGAAGAAGGTAGCAGGGGGGAATAGAGAAGGCGAAGCAAAAACAATAATGAGAGTTTAACGAAGAGAAATGAGGTTTAAAAATTCAAAACAGAAAGTTAGTCTAAAAAGAATAGTTGTTCATTTGGGAAAACTCAAAAAGCGTACATTCTAAAATCGCACATAAGATTTTTCAAAACTTTACCATTAGATTGAGCCTTTTGCCACTTTTATGATTAAAACACTCTTCCCAGGACTTCAGAATTTTTTAAATACTATGAATATAAAAAGCGCAATAGCTTTAAGGGAGAAGTCAAAACAAGTTGTGAAAACGATGGCAGAAAATTATAAAGGTAATTAGACACATTTTGTGCCACAAAAACGCAATGTAAAAAAATACTTTTCCAACCATTTCGGAACTCCAGCGTTTATAATTTTCATTTTAGCTACAACTGCACCATGAAATTACATGGAATGGTCATTTTTACAATTTCTCTTACCAGCAATAGGCTCAATATTGGGATTGGAAACCTATATTTTTATATATAGGTACGTACGTACCATCTTTGTATTATGTCCTTTTATATATATATCATCATCATCATATTCAACCATTATCTATCCACTGCTGGATGAAGGTCTCTCCAAATGCTTTCCACACAAGTCTATCCTGGGCCATTCGTTTCCACGTCACCCCAACCTGTTTTCTTATTTCATCCACCCATCTAGTTTGAGGACGTTTTCTAGGTCTTCGGTGGTCTCTTGGAATCCAGTTCAGAATTTCTGTTGTCCATCGTTGATCAGTTCTTCTTGCAATATGCCCAGCCCATCGCCATTTCAGCCCTTTTACTTTAACAATGATGTCCTCTACTCTAGTTTGCTCTCTCACCCAAGTGTTTCTTTTTCGATCTCTCCTAGTTATTCCAAGCATGCACCTCTCCATGCTCCTTTGCGTTGTCTGTAACTTTCGTATTGCTCCAACTGTTAGACTCCATGTCTCTGATCCATAAGAGAGGACTGGCAATACACACTGGTTGAAGACCTTTCTTTTTAGACACAAAGGCAATTTCCCCTTCAGGATAAAACTGTTTCTTCCAAATGCACTCCAGCCAAGTTTAATACGTCTGTTGAGTTCTTTCATAATGTTGCCATCCATTGAAATCAGCTGGCCAAGGTAAATATATGAATCAGCAATTTCTAGCTCAATGTTGTCAACTTGTATTTTTGTTTCCTCTACAAAATTATTGAACATGATCTTAGTTTTTTGTAGGTTCATCTTCAGTTGGGGCTACAAGATGAATATTCACGCTCGATCCCATTAATTTCGTAAACTTCCAGTTAATTTCTTATTACTCTTATATATATATGAAACCTTGCCATATTGTTTAGGGGACTTGTTAAACAAATTTCAGACAATTTTAACTATTTTAAAATTCCTTATTTTAAATAATATATAAACGTCATTTGTAAGATATCTTTGTATGTTATGCAGATACCATGTATGTTTATAGATATCTTTTACCAATAATTTCATAAAATTTTAAGCATTTTAAATAATATTTAAATAATATAAACACAGTTTCTAAATAACTTTTAACTTAATTTTAACTGTGCGAACACAATTCGTCATCAGACTGCCGTATCATATCCGCATTGTCAATTTACGTGCTTGCTTTTTTCTGAGACGCCCACAGCAGCAACGTGTTTCCCATTTTAAAACCATCGTCAATTACTATGAATCTCACGGCACCTAAAACAAGCAAATAAACAATAAAAACGATCTTAGATATAAGATGTCACGTCCTTACCCAAAAAATTGAGAGCAAACACTACATCCCGCACGTGAATCAAAACGATTCACGTGTTGTTTACATTGTGGTTACGTCAATCGGGAGCGGTTAGTAGAAATATTTTATTGTTGCCAGATCCCTATTTACAAATATTTACAAGCGTATCTTAGTGGAATCGTCACTGATCTCAACGTCCCAAAATAAGACATGTTTAAACGTTTAAATGCAATGTCCGTTCGACCCTACAAAATATATTACAAATTAAGCCGATAAGGATTCCATTATTGATTAGTAAATTAAACAGTCTAAAAATTTCTTTCAAGAAGTTATTGTCATTGTTATAAATCCTATTAATTCGGCAAATTTGTAAGATAATGATATTTTTAAACACTTTTTTGCTTAAACATGACCCGAAATTGGACAAAAGCAATACCTGGAAATCAAAGTCTTCTCTTTTGTCGGAAATTCTACATTGTATTCTGTTATTGTCCCCTTTTTATATTTTGATGTCCAACAACGAAGTAATACGCGGACATTTAGTTTCTTCCAGAATAAGGCCTTTCGGGTAAATGCTACAACTCAGCTCTTTAAAATCTCTGCAATTGAAGACATCGATATCGTCTATGTATCACATGGCGTATATTTCCAGTCTTTCGTTTTTCTTTTCGTAAGAATATAAAAATAGATCGGCCAAAGAACTTGCAAAACTGCAACCCATGGGTATACCGCTTTTTGCTTATAGTATCCAATCCCATTGTGTAATACATTTTCAAAAAATCCGAAATCAAAAAGCTTATTCCATTGATCGACGTTGGTCCCTAAAATATTCTTAAATCTTCTGTATAAATATGTCCTCAGTTGCTTTATCCCTTTTAGGCGGATATTCTTCAAAAGGTTTTCAAAGTCATAAGTTTCGATGTTAGTAATTTTGTCCTTGTTAACAAGGGCAAAATTAAAATAAGGTATTATATTGTGTTATCCCTGTGAAGGGTAATAATATCTTACAATTTAATATACGGAGAAAAAAGCGTCTGTTCTTGTTCTCATTCGTCTAGTAGGTCAAGACACCGCGGGCTCAACGCGGGGAC
Organism: Dysdera silvatica; assembly: GCA_006491805.2. Lineage (NCBI taxonomy): Eukaryota > Metazoa > Arthropoda > Arachnida > Araneae > Dysderidae > Dysdera > Dysdera silvatica. The sequence continues at coordinate 96,053,658 of QLNU02015003.1, forward strand.
CCTGGTTCGAATCTGGGATGAGGACGGCGTCTCTTTTTCTCCTAAAACAAAAATAGCTCTAGATTGAGCTACTAATACGTTGGTGTCAAATTTATTTGTAATAAAAAATCCCCCAAGGAAAAGCTCATAAAAATCTCTCCCCGGTGGCTTTGTGTGTTGACCATTATTTGGCAATTGTGTTATCCCTGTGAAGGGTAATAATATCTTACAACTTAATTAATATACTAATCACAACATAGAATAAGCGCAAATTAAACATACATATATAGTTAGTCTTATTTAATGATCTCTCGAAATTTGTTCTTCGACTCTTAAAATTTGTATTACCAAAAGTGTATTTTCAGAAGAACAATTACTTTTATAATTTTCAAAGTATTAAATCAGGTTTTTGAAGGTTGCAAGCCATAAACAGAAACTACGAATATACAAACTTTGCGAAGTTACATAAACAACGCTATTGTTTCTAGCCAAACATTTTTAAGTACAGCGCAATTTTCAGCAAATATCCTGTGTTCCTTTAACTTTCGAATAATATAATGCATTACATTTTTTCTGAAGCGTCAAAGTATTCACATACTTTTGATTTTTCTTATTTTTTTTGTAAAATGATGTTTGTAATTTTCTTATTTATAATTCTGTATTTTTTTTAAAATTAATAATAAAAAGACTCACTTATTCCTTTCTGTAAAACAAATACTTATTTACGAATAGGCTCCGGAGTAAAGTTTAAAAAGCGTAAATTTTTTATTTACGTAGATATGATATCTGCGCTAATAGATATTTTAAGTTGGCGAAAAATTGTGTTTTTTTTCATTCTTAATCTCGCAATAAATTTTGCCAAAAAATAATTTTTCTTACTTGACGTGTATAACATATTTAAAGAATTCAAAAACTATATAAATAAGATTTCGCGAAGGCACTGTAGGGTGACTTAAGCCTTTGAGCACTATTTTTAGGAGATTCTGTACAAAATTTCTTAACGAATATCAATTTTTATTTTCTTTTATATATGTATTTTTATTATCATATAAGAAATACAAACCCTCTTGTTTTTGTACAGCCAGTAAGGGTGCGTAAAGACATGTAACAGAACATCGTATTGGAACATCGTAACGGAACATCTTAACAGAACATCGTATTGGAACATCGTAACGGAACATCTTAACAGAACATCGTCGCATAACATCCCGTGTTACGGGGCGAACTTCGCCGCGTATCATCAGTATGTAACATCACTGCGTCTCAAACTAAACTGACAAGATGCTGTTGTTCGTAAACCGGTCTAAATACACGAACCTGGGGTATAACGTAACCCCGTAATTCCCCTTTGATGAGACGGGGAAAACCGGCAACTGGTGGGACGCGGAAATGTTGCGATATTCTGTCACGGAGTGCGGTCCAGACTTTATACGCGACGGTGTTACGATACGGTGTTCTGTTGCAAGTGTGGACTCGGCCTAAAGGGTTAAGTGCGGTGTGTCAGGTAATTTTGTATTGTGCGCCAAACTAAGTGGCCTAATGACACCGAAGTGCAGACAAGGCCAAATCCAATTCGACCATTTATGCACTTGTTTTCAATCAAGTTTCGCTAAATCAAATTGATGATTTGTTGGTTCTCTAAATGCAGTATGAAATTTTATTTATTTGCGTACGTTTCCTAAAACTGATAAGAATAATTTCAGGCTAATGCAAGTTGAATACTGCGCGTGGGTTCTTTGTATGATACAATAAGACACTTAGTAAGAAATTAAGAAAGTAAAAATTACATCAAAATGAATGAAATTATTTAACGGTATAGGGAGCATTCCAGATTATTGAAACTCATGTAAGGCTTTAATTTTTATATTAAAACAACTTAAATTTTAGCTCATCAGCAAAAATACTTCTGATTGAGTGACATGATATTGGCTTCAAAGAAATTTTAATTGTTATCTTGGCCTCCGGTTAGCAATAATAGTTAGTATTTTTTGTACGAAGATTCAGTATCCCATTGAAGAGATCCATAGAAATAAAAACAAATCTGCGCCACAAAAAAGTATTTTATAAATAATTAATATTTAGCGGGTGGTGCCAAATTCTGAACTCGTGGCGGGCGTCATATTATCTAAATCTGTCTTTGGTATAGCTTATAATATCTGTAAATCCAAAGATTCGTGTCCACTTTTGCGCAACATCCATTTGCATAATCAACATTTAAAAGCAATTATGTAAGTATTGAGTCTCGTAACACATACTGTATGTATAATTAATAGACAATATTTATAAATGGTAAATTAGCATATTTATTCCATCAGCAAAAAGATAAAATTTATATAACAGCAATAATCATATCTAGAAGTGATACATTGAGGGCTCTCGCAATAGAAATGCTTCTGGTTCACTTCTGAGGCTTTCTGAACTCTTACCACTTAGAACAGTAGGAAAAGTAATGTTAATAGGTCCGATTTCTAAGTTCGGTAAAATGCCAATTTGTTTCCTTTTTCATAATGTTTTTCAAAATGTCCACATGTCTATACTGTCACTTCCAATATCTGACAACATATATTGTATAATTATAATTTCGCTTTTTATATTTGGCAACAGTATATGTGATTGTTTTCTGAATTTTAAAATCAAATGAGTTCTTGTTTCCATTTACCGTAAAAGTATTTATCATATACGATCGAAGTGTGCACACGTAATTCTTGAAGGATCCGCCAAAAACATACTAATTTCTTTTTGGCATATTAGTGATTTACCTTAAACATTTAACGTTTTAATAAATCATATTTTAAACTAGATGGTTTTACTACATTTCTTCAATACTTATATAACTTGAGCATAATCGTATTTAATTTATCTGGCATATTTTCAACTGAGTTCTAGATTTCATATATATGTGCTCCAGCATTAGATTAACCAGCACCGTGGCTAGATAATCTTGCACCCCTTGTAGAACCGTCCAGGTTGCGCTCCCTAGGCACGGACATATTCGCCCCTAGGATTTATTTAAGCCATTTTTACGCCCTTCTTCGCCTGCGGCCCTGCCGTGGGCCATCCACGCCAACTCCTAGCTACGGTCCTGGTGGTAACGCGGTGTTAATGCTTTCAATTAGCATACCGTTAGCTCAGTTTCCGACTCCGGATGGTGTCGCAGAAAAAGAGCTTTGTTAACGAACTGTTCAACGAAGTTTGGAATTTTATTTCCCAGGCTTCACGACATTCATGGATTCCTAGAATAATGTTCTAAGAAAATGTGTCGATTGTAAAAATTCCTAGGAAAATGTGTTGATTGTGAAAATTTCTAGGAAAATATGTTGATTGTAAACAATTTCTAGGAAAATGCGTTTCCACAACCCAATGGTAACGTAATTGATACGCATTCGTATGTCATGCCATTATAGTGGTCTCCACTCCCATTAGTATCATAGAACACGCGACCATTTCCAGCCCAACTTAGTCTAACTTTAAGTATCTTCAGTTAGCAGAAGCATTTTGAATTCCTCGAATAATTGTAGATTCCTTCGCAGCATGATATTTGTAGCCTTTGCGCAGTATAAACACAAACAAACAAAACATATATACGTTTTCGAGTAATAAAAAAGTTCATAGTATAGTAAAACTATGGCAATTACATCAGTTTGTAAAGCACTATTAGATGCAAGTTTGCGTACATATAGATATCTTAAAATAATGCGGAATGACAATTTGGGACGCGTTTTCAGCATCTGAATTTTTACCAAATCAGCCGTCAATTCCGCGCAAGTTCCTCCTTTTCATTAGGTATAGATGTCGAGAATCTCCTCGAGGCGCAGACCCTGAAAAGTTTCCCCGGCAGGAGCGAGGCGGCCCAAATGCAATTAAAGAAGTCAGAATAATGGAGAAGCGAGCGCGATGACTTCTGATCAAGAGTGAGCGAAAATGTTCTCAGAGATAAGAGCATCAACTGTTTATTCCAGAGATTGAAGATCACAAATCTTGCCACCGAGTCGTTAGGCTAATGAAGCTTTGGTCTCCCGAGGAGTGATGCTAATGGGTTACATATTGCTTTCTGCAGCTAATGCTGTATCCTCGCCTTTGTTCTCTCGCGTTCAGAGCTTTTATGTAATATTCGAAGTGCCTACGGGGTATCTAATGGGTATTTCGAATACCCTTTTTGATACGTCAGTGGCGCTGAATAGAAGAGGTACTCTTCTTTTCCTAAGGAGGGTATTTTTGCGCCTTATGTGGATTAAGACACAGGTGCAACACTGAAACGTAAACAATTCTCTCTGTTGGGGTATATTTTAAAAGTTACTTAATGTTTTCTTCTCATTTTGTAAACGTGGGTTTAATGTTGCGTATTTGTTGTAATATTGCATACAGAAAGAGTACAGTAGATTGTGCTTCGTAGTAATAGTTCTAGATAATGGATACTGCATTACCAAATGAATTTGCAAATGCATATTGAATGGAATGTTTAAGTAATACCTTAACGGTGGGAATTAGAAGGTGTTAAGATGGTTCATGATATTAACCTATATTCGTAATATATGATGAGAAGTTACATGGGCAAGATCCAAGATTGTGTGTTAGCGAGCTAAACTAGGGATCGAAAGCTTTATCAAATCGCCTCAGAAATTATCTATATTTAAGGCGTTCTGATTGGATTTACTGCAAATGTGTCTCGTATGTTCGTGCTGACGTGGAATAAAATTAACATACATATTATGGAATCACTTCACAAAAGTTATTGGCACGCTTTCCAGATGTATTTTAACTATATTAATTATTCTATATACAATTTCTAAGGCAGGGATGAAACGATGTTTATAGTAGTACCTGGAGACAATTTATAATTTGTAAAAAAAAAAATCTATATTTTTGGGCAACGTTGAATTTTGTACATAGTGAGAATATTATGGGATAGACCAGTTGCTTTCATGTAGCAATTCAATATATACGTTATAATTACGCAATACATATAAAATTGGTTTAACAGTAGAAATAAGATCTAACTGCTCAATTTTACTTCATAAAATACGAACCTTATTGAGTAAATTTGGAATATCATGGTCTATAATTACAGTCTTGATCAATTAGATATTCTCTTAGATATCCAATTGGATTCCAGAATTTCGGGACGAGTTTTTCATGGCACAAAATATACAATTATTTCTACCTACAAGTATGAACTTTCAGGAGTGTGATATTTAAAATTGCAATGGATACCATAAAGAAGATAGAAATTGCTTTGAAATGTCTATTCGTGTGATTATGATAAATATATTTTTCTTTAAAAAATTTGCTTTAACTAAATGAAGCTACGTATCTAAATATGTGTATTTTAAATTGCAAATTTTCTGCAGGCAAATTTATCATTATCATCTTGCGTTATAATTTTACATTCAGAACCTTGAACGATTTCAAGTCAAACACGATCCTGTGAGATTTAAAATTTCATAAGTCCTTGTGAGACTATTAGTTTTCTGTTTATAAATTTGAAAATTGAAAGCTTTCTACTTATCACAACTAACTTCTGAATCTATTCATCTGTGATGGGAATTAGTCCGACCTGACTAACCACGCTCACAGATATCAGAATTCGGCGACAGATTAAGTGATTATGCAAGCTTTGGCAGAGCTGTTGGTCACGAAAGAGAGGTCTCTTAATTAAATTAAGGAGGTCACAAAAGCATTAATATTTGACAATAATTCGTAAATTTCATCTTTGCAATTTAAACAAGGCATTAGATTATGATTCCTCGTGACAGGAAAGAACAGATTCTCATCACATGGGAACTGAGATATTCTACGCTTAAAATAGGCTCTAATACGAACTTAAATCATAGAGTGCCATACTTAATTCTAAGTAGTTGATTATTTCGCAGACTTTGTCATCAAACTATTAGATATCAGCAACATAATATTAACGACATTTTATTCGAGAATTCTATGAAATTAAGATGACATGAAATGTAAAGATGCAATTTCTAACTGCTGGAATTATTTATTTATAGAACTGTAAACCTCATCTGAAGCTAATGCCAAACGAAATAAAGAAAATATAACGATTTATGAAACGATTTTGACCCTAGATAGAGACAAATTCATCAATGTGTTAAAGCAATGAAGATCAACGTTTGTTCTAGCTTGCACCTCTTTTAGGCTTTTAAACCGTTGACGATCCGCGTGTGACATGTTTTCACTTAACTATGTAGACACTACGTAATAAATATGCTTTGCAAAGCAATATTTTGTGTCTCCACAACACATGCCTGCAATCTGCTAAGTGGCACATGTGCCATCAATATGATAAAAATTAATATGTTCCAAAAACTCTTAACAAAAGTAACTTCAAAAGAGCAATCTCCTTTTTAACAACGTAAAGAAAGGCAATTCCAGATTATTCGCGTACCTTAATTTTGACGCTCAGGAAGTTACGGTGACGCTCAGTTGCAAGTTACTAATACAAGTTTAGCCAATATAATCATATTTTATATTTTCTCTATTTTTTATTAAATGAAAGCCTATGGCTGAAACTAATACCGCTATTGCAGAGAAAAGTTTAACAATCCTTTGATTTTTAGCGGGTTTCAATAGATATTGAACCCGCTATTGCTTTTGGTTTTTCTGTCTGTACGCAATGAAAAGGACAAGGCAAAGGTCTTCCGTAAATGCAATAATGATGGTTGTTGTTAATGCTGAAAACCTACCGAGTTACTTGAGAATTAGAGAGTTGCGGATTAGAGAGTTTCAAATTAGAGAGTTACGGATTAGAGAGTTGCGAATTAATGTTAATTGAAACCGTATAAATTGAAATATCGATCTTAAGTGATTTTCTTTCACTTGTTTAATGTAAGACACGTTTAAAATTCATACATAAAAATTCATGAACAGCACTGTAATTAGGTTATCATACGCCCTTGGCAGAATAGTCTAGATAGCGCCCCCAGCCACGGACATGTTCTCTCGTGAATTATTTCAGCTGTTTTTACTCCCCTCATCGCCTGCGACCCTGGCGTGCGCCTTCCACGCCGCCCCTAACTGCGGCCCTGCTCATGAAAGATAATTAGAACAAATAAAGCTCTAATTTATGATGTAATCTGGTAATTCGTTTATGAATATAATAGTACATATATTATTTACGACTTGGGGTTTACAGGATGCATTCTCGTGTATTTGATATACCCATTGAGATTACGGACATGACTCTCAGCACACGCACGAGACCAAACTGGACAAAAGCATTATGTACGTGGCAATCTATTTTACTAGCTTTTTCTCAGATTATCCCTACCTCTACATGGCGGATAAACACCAGTGCGTATGGAAGACCATACCAATCTGTTGTTCTCGCCCTCTCTTTTAGGTATTCTTTGCACAGGAGTCTGACGCCATCTTACCTATTAATATTAACGGAAAACCATCAACCGAGGAGACACCCATAATTATTTTCCCATCATCACTGCTCGCTACTTTTAGAAACCTGCTGTTGTGTGACCTCAAATTTTGCTCACACGTTGCAGGGAATAGTAGTTTCTCCCGTATAACTATCATCCACACAAAACAAAATTAAATGATGCAGTTAATCGCCGCTAAAACGAGTTTCGGAAATGGAAACGTTAATTTTTATGGAAACCCCAGTAGCATTTGCTTTAATGGGTCTAACTTAATTCAATTGATTGCAGACGGATACGCCGTCCAATGTAGTTTAGAAATCGGCAGCCATTAGGAACTGTTTCCAGATAATAATACTAGTTAAAGTACAATAGATTTGACGATGTTTTGTGGAACAAAAATAGATAGTTATTATAATGCGAGTCTTTATGAGAGACGCCATTTATATAACTTTATTTTATCTTTATTTCCAGTGGTTAAACAGTCGCACAAAATTCAAGTCGTTGATGAGTTTACCGTAAATGGTAACACAGCAGTGTTGAGATGCAATATACCTGGTTTTGTTAAAGACTACGTGCAAGTCACTTCGTGGGTGCGCGATGACTCTGTGACCATAGTGGCATCTGCAGATAGAGGTAACAAAAAATCTCGTATTAAAATCCATAGCGCCTATAATTTTTTTACTTATTTCTGAACTATTTATTTACCAGTCGTGTTATTGTCCACGCTTCTTGAAGAATAACACATATTTTATAAATATAATTTACAATTATATACAGCACAAACATGTCAAACACCTGTTTGATATTATGAGTGCAAAATTTATTTGCTTTTGATTAAATTAAATTTCCTTCGGATACAAAAATATCTCGAGGAAAAGGTTATATTTTTTAAAGCATGACAAAATTATTTGTACTTTATATGCGAAAGAGCGACGCATTGCCGTCTTTCGAAAGGTCCTCCTATTTATGAGAATTAAATTTCCCCATGGCCTGAGAAAATCCATAAATGGAGTGATATTTTAACAGTCAACGCTGACAAAAAAAGGGGAAAAAAGTCTAGATTACCTTCTTTTCCCCGTCGTCGATATAAAATTGAGATATATTGAAATAAATAAGTTCCCAAGAGTATTCACAAAAGGGAAAGTTTCTCTATAGGCATTATTCTCATTTCAGGAGGGAGGTATAGTATCTTCCCCGCTGGGGAGCTGCATATCAGAGGAGCTACTGGAGAAGACGGATTTAAGAGCTACCGGTGCGTTGCAAGAAACAAACTTTCAGGGGAAGTGACTCCAAGCTCTTCAGCTGGAAAGCTTTTTGTAACAGGTGAGATTGGCGTTATATATAGAGAGATAAAAACGCACACACGAACACACATGTATGTGTGTGTAAAAAAGGAAAAGTGGGTTTATTTTTTATTTTTGTTATCATAAGAGTTTGTTACCTACACAATTTTCCCATCCAATGCCAAGTGACCTTTGTTAGAAAGGTAGAAACTGATACTTAATTACAATGGGACCTTATAATGCTTCTATTGTTTTCGTTTTTAAAGACTTTTTAGTTTGATGTGAAGAAAGTCTCAGGATTCATGAGGCTGAAAGCAATGTGAGTTGCATGGGCTCCTATATTTGAAAGCTCCTTTAAATAAATTTTAAAATTGAAGGCAAGGCCATGGAAAAGACAAATTAGAGGAAAGAAGATTTAGTATTTTTAAAAAGAAATCGACTTTAATCATTTACCGATGTACATGCACCATAATATATGGATATTTATCTGAAATGAAGGAACTTGCTTTTTCTCCCTTTCATCTTCTACAGCAAAAATCAGCAAATTTTGTCAAACTAATTTTTTATTCCTTAATTTCAATTAATGCATTCAACATTCCAAAATGCCAAATCATGGCTTGTAGTTCGTTCTTTATATAAGAGCTTATAAAGAAAATAATTTGTATTTCACTCAAATCCTGAAGCATCGAACAAAAAAACAATGCTTCAAAAAGGCATATATATTTAAGGATATTTCAAGAAAAGATCTAAACAATTTCAAAGTTAATAGTTCAATTATGAGGTATTTTAAAACCTTTTGCCGTATCTCATTTCAGTAAATTGCCTTTCTCGCATCCTCAAGTGCACAGAAAAATGTATGTTGTAATCCTTTTAAACAAAAGAGTCTTGTTCCTCTTAATTTTCGGACGATTCTACACTGTGGAATAATTTACATATATAGTTGCGATCAGAAAAAAATAGTCATTTTTAAATCATTAGCTCATCTAAATCGTATAATAAGGATTTTAAACGTACCATTAATGATGATCTAGTTCTTTTTCTAAATAAGAAATTGGGATTGAAAGATGTACATAGTACCATGCAGAAATTTTATTATTATTATGTTGCTAATATTTATCACTACAGTCAATTGGAGTATGGAGTACTTTGTAACTAAACTGTTATTTCTAGTACTAAATTTAAATTTATTCGATTTTCGTAGATGCTCGTAGCAGTCTCTCCCCTCGCATTACGCACACTCAACCTAAAATAGAAGCAGAAGTTGGGCAAAGTGTGGAACTTCCGTGCGCTGCTCAAGCCTATCCTTTACCTGCCTACACGTAAGTTATTATTAATAAAATATGCGCTTTAGTTACCTCATCTATGTAAAATGTTTTCAGTAAATTATGGAATTCATTTCGTAACCGACGGTTATTTAACTGAGAGTAAAATATGACCAAACTTAAAGTAAAATCCTTATAGGTTTACGATAATACCAAAAATGAAAAACATGAATGATATATATTAAAGAGAAAAGCATGTCGGCGCATTTTACTTAGATAAATCGTAAAGTCAAAAATTCTTTTACCACAAAAAAACACAAAAAAACGGAGATTAAAATTTTTCCATACCGCAGGATTAGCACCTGTATTTTTTCCGTACGGTTTATAGCTAAAAGCTTAAAAATTAAGAGTATCATACAACTGGAAAGATAAATAGTAAAACTTTTTCAAATACGCTTCATACGTAATAACAATAATAATATAATTTATTTATTTTAGACGACGTGTTACGTAGAGACACTAATATTATAATACTTATATATTTATATAAATTTTAATTTACTCATAATTTAATTCATATTACATATTTTAAACTCAGTGAATTAAATTTAATTTAATTTAATAATACGAATAAATACAATAAAAATATACAAATATGATCTTGACCCGAATCACATTCGTATTGTGTGCCGCCAGTCACGACATATTTTGCATTTGTGCATTACATTTTTTGTAGGTTCTCTCTCTGTTTAAAATTTGTTAAAAATTTAATTACATCATTTAAACAACAGATAATAGCTCAGCTCCATTTCATACACTCCTATCACCACATCACTCCTCACTATTATTCTACAATTAACAGACATTATTTAATTTTTTTAAATACATTTTATTCTTAGCAGATTCTATGTTACCTAGTATTTCATTGTGTGTATTGTCCCTTATATATTTTTCTGTCACGTTTAATCTGTGTACTTATTTTTAGTGGATGTAACACCTTTATTATTCCAAATCTCTTAGAATTTATCTTGTTTTATATTTTAGTTATTTTGGTGCATTTTTCTCCTTTATTCTATCAAACATTTTAACACATACGCAGCAACTCTGAATTTTATTACTAGTATTATTTCATATTTCTTAATTAAGCTCTTTCAATTTTATCATGAATTCAAATTGTTTATGTATTGGTATATTTAATGTATTAGTTTAAAAAGTGCCTTTGACAATTCCTTCAGCATTTTAGAAGGTCCACTCTTTCCACAAATGTTCCCACACCCTATTACAATATAGTATTTAGCTGTAAAATACTGCATAATATAATGTAATTTTTTGTTTCATAAATCAGCAATTTGAAAGTATTCTAACCATACCGATTTTATTGTTAATGTTATCATAAGTTAGTTCGATGTGGTTAAAGCTCTTAAAGAGAATGAGCTGGCACATATGCGCCATTTGGTTGCAAGTATATCACGCGATCGTGGTTGCAAATTGTATTTATTGGTGACTTTTTAAAACTTGTGCCAATGTTTACCTTCGTCAAATAATCACCAGTTGTTGATATTTTTATGCCAAAATATCCATCATTACGTCAGTGAGGAAAATCTTTGTCGCTAAAGTAAATGAAACCGGAATTGTACAACAAAATGGCGGCTGATACGTCGGCTTTGAATTCTGGAGGCTCTTGATGTAGTCATTCAAATTTAGTTCGTTAGTTTTTGTTATAACAAGAAATCTATCTCTGACAAGATGAGTTTATGGACATGCCCATGTTGGACTGCGAATAAGAAGTAGTGATGAGACAGAAAAATTAGAGTCACCGCTCCTATTTTAAACTTCTGACTAGCCACACCACATCCTAATAATTAAACGTGTCTTTAAATATCTATGACTAAGTGCGCCATATTTAATAGCTAAATCTATCTTGAAGTAATTTATTTGGATCAATACCACTTACAATCTTTCCGGATATCATATTTATTTTAAGCATAAGCATACGAATCATTGTTGATAGCCAGGGTCAATAAACATAATATCATCAAATTCACATCTTTAATAGTGTTTTCCTATATACAAATTTTGCGCAGTTATACAGGCTTTTAATTTACAGGAAATAAACCCTGCAGAAAAGTAAAAATTTTGTTTTTTCATGAAAGTTATTTTAGCACTTCGGTATGAAATAAATAAATAATAGGAAAAAGCGGAGCCTATCACGGGTTTTTGTGGCCATGCGAAATAACCCTTCCATACGTCCTTCTTATGGCCTAATATCGGCTGATTTGGTCGTAAATTTCGGGATATACCCAGACTCGTAGAGCAGGTGGTGAAACCTTTATCCAATATTATAGATTATACAACTTCACGTATTTTACGACACGCGATAAAAGGAGCGCGCCCACGTACGAACACCAGTAATATTAAGTTTAGATAAAATCACGTAAGTTTTAGAACATCAATCCTTTGGAGTTCTCGGCTGAAACGCATAAAATATGTACGAGTTTTATGACAACGAGCGACTTTGGACGGAAAACTTCAAAAAATGATGACGCTAAAAGGGAAAAAATAGCAGAATTCAGGATTTTGTCTTTGGTAGAATATTGAAGGACTTATACAGGTTCTTTCATGTGATTGCCGTTTCTGTATACAAACCAAGAGCAAACTTTTGTATTCTGTCCTTTCTCGATGCTTTAAAAATATATTTGGTATGTATATCTTGCTTATAAAGGATGTTCTTTTTTTCGCGAAAGGTTTCGACTTTGTCCTTTTTTGCTTTGTGAAAACATCCTTGTTCCTGGAAAAACAAGCCTTCGGACATTCTTCTGACACGATATTGAAGTTAGGCAGTAAAGTACTTTACATATTACTACATCTTAAAGGTCAAACATAACATTGTTATTGCATTTCTTTAGGTTTAGATAGAAAATAAGGCAAGAATAATATCGAATCAAACAGTTTATATTGGAATGTGTTTGTATAGCCTGTGATGTTACGTCGGCACTGTCAGGTGCTACACCGAACTATGCAGTTTTATTAATGCACACAAACACACGCATACATACACACACTTTGCGTATCATTTAACAAAATATTTACCAAATAGGAAAATTATTAATAAAAAAAGATATTGAAGGACAATTTAATGATAAAATTTTCGACACCCCCACTTTTTATGTTGTTAACGACCTTTATTTATTTTCTACTCGTGTATTCACCAAGTTAGAGTTTGGACATTAGTACAGCATGGTTAATAATACATTGCATATGTAATATGGCTAAACCAATACTTTACGTACATCGAGTTTTACTAATGTATGCAATATAGAGGGTCCAGAGTAAATACCTGTATGTATAACCTGCTCCAGACCCCATTTTTTAGCCAACTGTCTGTCCCTGGTTTTACAAGACTCTATTTACGAGTACACCACGTATTCTTTTCTTAAAAAACTTTAAATTGTTCTTTTTTATTTCATCAGGCAAATTATTCGAGTAGTTTGGACGTATATAATTTCTCCGGTTTATAGTCGAACCACGGTTTCAGGTGTAGAAAAATAAATAAATCAAAAACCTAGACTGGATTTAAACCAGCTATCTCTGGATTACCATCTTACTGCTTAGACCGCTGGACAATTGGGCCCAGCCAAACATAGCTATTTTCTAGTATATGTACATTAGCCAAAGAGGAACTTCTTAAAAAATGGACGATGGTGTGGAGAATGATTTTAATACGAATTTTTTTAACATTAAAATCTTTTATATATTACCTATACTAGAACAGCGTTTCTTAAACTTTTTTTGCCACGGATTCCATTCAAATCCAAAACTATATGACGGAGCCCCAAATTCTATCACGTAAACCTTAAAAATTTAGCAATTCATTATGTATAAAGGGGGCATTAAACTATTACGTAAACGTCGTAGGCGAGAGGGGAATTTAAACTTTGCTTATGTGTTTATTTTCGAGGAAACCAAGTATGGGCAAATTCCCATTCTGCCGCCCCTAGGCTACTTTTCTACGCCCTTTCCTACCCGTTCGCCCCACAATCAGTGGTAGGAACATAAAAATTGTTACATGAGATTTGTGCCAAGAACTTTTGTATTAACAATATATACCTGTATGTTGAAAAACAAACTCACAAATTGAAACATAAATATTAAACAATATTAACTTATATTGAAGTATTATTTCTCTTCTTGGTATATAATAAATCAAATTCAATTTTATTGAAATAAATTTTAATTTTAACAAAAAAATAAAAGCCTATCGAACACTGGTATTTAAATGGAAAGCATGACGTCTAGCTTTCTTCTCGGCAAAACATCTGATTATATCATCTATGGTATTAAATTTGTTATATCAAACTCAATACACAAAATTTTGCCGCCCTAGTCTATAGCCTAGTATAGCCTTTTGTTGAAATACGGCACTGACACCAGGGGCGCTAAATTATGTTTACGTAAGTCTTACATAAGCGTAGTTCGGTTGTGTTATTTTCAATGTCTTACGTCGTAAGACATCGAAAATAATACAACGATCACAGTGGGTATTATTACCAATTGATAACTGCACTAACAGAACTACAATAATTAATTCCTAATTAAAACATACGTCAATTTATGAATTGTTTAAAAAATTGAATTCATAGCGGAAAATATAAAAAAATCAAGGAACGAAAACCTTACGTAAGCATAGGGGTGGGTCAGGTATTTACATTCTTTTGCTGGTATGGAAAAGGTAGAAAATAGCCCAAAATATATGCTTAAATTTAAATAATACTTGAACGGCCCTTAAACAATGGTAGGAGAAAGTACGATAATAAAATGCCCACCTTCTTTGTGAAGGATTAGTTGGTGGAAAAAAGGTCAGAGCTTTTTAAAATTTTTAATCTTATTTTACTTTAAGAATGTTTGTGAAATTATGATTATCCATATTGCATATAAATAAAACACCCCGTTTTAGAACTAAAAAAATAAATTAATAAATTTAGTTAAGAAGATACTATTTTTCCAATTCCTGATTATTTTGACGCCAACATTCTTCGCGGAGACCCAAAATATTACCCGCGGAGACCGAAGGTTCCTGGGAGCACAGTTTAAGAATCACTGTAATAGAACATTTGCAGAAATGAAAACCATATAGAACGTTTAGTGATGAAAACTTAATTGTAGCTAATAAGCTCATTTTAAAATTTAAAATTATTTTTGAATTTATTTGAGTAGGATTTAAAGGATTTGAATGTAAAATCTTCCCTTTAAAAAGCATAATATTTAGTTTAATTGCTGTTCCAAAAATTGATTACCTTTCAAAACTCTTGTAAATATAGGATTTCTTCCATTATATATGGGGCACTGATGTGATAGTTTTCTGCGATTTTATTGAACTTCCATGAAAGTATTGATTCTATGCAGATTGAAGCAGCACGTACATTATCGGATTTGTGGTTCAAGAAGCAACCGCTCGTAAAAGTTCGAAAAATGTTACCAAGTTGTACAAGTCGTTATTTTTGCTGTAACATCTCCAACATTCTGTACATAAACGCCAACGATTTCTAGTCATTGGCTGCATAAGAAACGGTGAATTATAGTTCTTATTTATACCATACACGTGGTTTCGAAGTGAGACACCGCGGACTCAACGCGGGGACCCTGGTTCGAATCTTGCATGAGGATGGCGTCTCTTTTTCTCATAAACAAAAATATCTCTAGTTTGAGCTACTAATACGTGGGTGTCAAATTTATTTGTAATAAAAAAATCCCCCACGAAAAACTCACAAAAATCTCGCCCCGGTGGCTTTGTGTGTTGACCAATATTTGGCAATTGTGTTATCCCTGTGAAGGGTAATAATATCTTACGAGACACTCTATATTGGACGCTGTCCACCGTACAAATTTGTTTTAAGAGTTATTTGTTTGTCGATTGTATTTGATTCGGAAGCAGCTACAAGCAATTCAGTCATAACGTATGTCTTGTGTACATTACATTGATGACCGTCATACTAGATGCATGTAATGGTAACTAGAGGGAAACAACATTCTGCATTCAGGAGCGGACACGAACATTCATTTTGGGGATCAAGGACAGAATTTGCCATGGTCTTGGAATAACACCCTTCATTTTTCATAAAAGTTGGAATTTTTTACAGTGAAAAAATATACTTTGGGGTCATGAAACCTGTGACCACCACACTATGTCCGGTCTTGTCTGCAGTATATAGTCTTATTGAAGATGGTACATGCAGCCAAATATCATTTAAACGGAGCTCAAAATTCCCGTCAAAAATATTCATTATGTACAAAATTTGTTGGATAGAAAATGCGTTAAATTATTATTTCAACGGATGTTTAGGTACTTATTAGTAAAGTAACGTATAATTATAAAAATATCTATTGTACATATATAAACGAATTTAAAATATGCGAATTCTCTTCATACGCATTTTTTGTTCATTAATAAACAAAAGTAGAAAAATTTAACTTAGTTTTTTTAAAAAAAAAGTTATTATTTTTATATGAATTCTCAGCTTAAAATAGTTTTTCTTGGCATAATATATTTTTCGTCTTCATAAGAGGCGAAAAATATATGATTTTAATGTAGCCCTAAAGAGATTTCAAAGTAACAAAAATCCTTTTTATATATAAGGAATGGAAATTGTTACTAAAATATTTTACTAACCGTAGTAAGCTATTTTTATACGAAACTTTGAACATAAGTCAGTATCGTTTAAAAATATGCTAAGTATAGAAATTCGAAAAATATATGTTTTTAAATAGACGTTAGAAAATACATAAATATTTAATTGAAACTCGCTGCAAAGATCCAATTTATAAATACATACTAAAAGGCAAATTACAGACTTTACCCGGAGGACGTAACGCAAAGGTTATTATAAGATTTTATTTAATATATTATATATTTATGACCTGAAAGCCAACGTTATAAGGATATAGTTTCCAAGTCTTCGGTGGTCTAATTGGCATGGCCTATCGGCTCATATGAAGTTGCCGCTAATTCGACTTCATCCTAGCTTAATCCATACCTTTTCATTAAGTCCCAACAAATCATATAACTGTGGTTTATATGAAGCTTTATTTTGGACATAAAATACAAGCTATCAATCGATGTGTCGGGCCCTCAATTATAGACATCTTGGAAACCTCCAATATAAATATATGCACTTACATATACGCCCGCCATTGTGGAAAGAGCGGGAAAGAAGGATGATAAATTATGTCACTAACCCGAACTAAAACTTAAATCCACACATGGCCACGCTATGACGCTGCCACTAAATACAGTGTTACCATTGGTGGAGATAATCCAAGAAAGGGGAGTTGGACAAATTTAAGGGGTAACAAGGGCTTTTGAGGAGTAGGCGCGGTCCTGTAAGGACTAGGGTAATGGTTCTCCTAAGTCTTTTTATTTTAGATACAAAGAAAAGTTTGTAAATCTATTTTGTTGTAAATAATAAATTAGTTAGTAGTGTAGCTGACTATACTTGTTTGTGTGTGTGTTGAGATTATTTATAATGCCAAGAAAAGGTATTTCCGACGAAGAAGACACAATAGTAGGTTATTGTTCGTTACTTAAGAAGATTCGTAAGTACTATTTTCAGTGTTTTAATTAAAAGAAAATTTCAGAAACCATAAATGGACGCATTTTAACAAATTAGAATTTGCGGAACATATAAAAGAAGGTTTCTGATAATATGATATCGCCAATCTATTGAAGACAACATAAACATTGTTGTTTAAACAATTCATGTATAATCAACATAAACATTGAAAATAAACAATTCATGTATAATCAACATAAACATTAAAAATAAACAATTCATGTATAATCAACATAAACATTGAAAATAAACAATTCATGTATAAGCAACATAAACATTGAAAATAAACAATTCATGTATAATCAACATAAACATTGAAAATAAACAATTCATGTATAATCAACATAAACATTGAAAATAAACAATCATGTTCCGGAAGCCATGATTGGTCAGTTCTAGCAATTACACTATCCCTATAAAGGAAAATATTAATCTAAATAAATCTAGTGCTGCGCTAAAACCGCAGCGTATGACAAAATATTCTTGTGTAATATTTACAATAATTTATACTGTAACTTGAAATTTGCATGTAGTAAAATATTTTACATAATACATTTTATAATTTTAGTAATGTAATATCGTTACGTGGGACGATAATATAATGAGAACTAAAATTGAACTATAGATTATTTGTCACCAAAGACATGTGCCAGAATGGATAAAGAAAAGAAATGGCTAAGACATACACTCAAGAAGAAATCCAATACTATTTGCAAATAGGCTCTTGAATGGAACCCCAAAAGAAAAAGAAAGGGACAGGTAGGCCCTCAAACAATACATAGAGGGGGAGGAAGATTGTAGTCGAAATTAATAAGGATGATAAAATATTGGGGAAAGATTAATAAACTTACAAGAAAAAGAAGAAAATTATTGTTAAATGCTATATGCGTACTATATTTAGAAGGAAATAAGTTTAGTGAAACCTCCAAAGCATATAGCGGCAATTCTAAAAAAGCTAACATCATGACATCCTTGATGTCTTTTCTTTAGGTTGAAAGCGGCAAAGAATGAAATTGATTTATTTTCTCACCAAGAAAAAAAAATAAAGCAGCGAATTTCAAAGCACTTAGGGACGATTCAGTCTAGAAGTATGCAAATCGTGACTAGGCAGGAGTAATTTTGCCCTCTTTTTGACAAAAATTCGCAAGTATAGGCATTTGTGGCCCATTTTGGACGAGAAAAGGCTGAAACGGACGATACAACCTCCGGTTTCACATCCGTTTCGTCGAAAACGGATTCTTCTTAGTTCAGGGGTCGAACAATGGATTCAATTGGGAGAAATTTTGTACTTCAGTTTGTGCACTACTTTTGCTTTTAATATAGAAAAGTAATGCACTTCGAAGTTCCCTCAGAATTCATACAAAGTTCTTCTTCCCTCATTAGGCTCGCTTCAACTTCACTGCAATTGAAAATTATTTGCCACTAATTGCATTAGCGTCAGTGTTGCAATGAATGGCGGGTCCACCAAGTGGGAAGTACGATATTAGCATGATTCTAAGTCACGGGTTCTGAGTCATTTAAGACTTTGTGCTGCATACAAAGTGCCTAATTCCCCATTTACGGTTCCATTCATTTCCACCCTTTATGAAATTTTAAGTTTTTCTCGCACGGCGTAAAGCAAATTATAGCGGCTCCAAACCCCATTAATGGCCTATCTACCACCGTAAAGAATGTTAACTGGGTCCCTTAGACTCCAAGCGATATTCGGGAGGACTTCTTTACTTATAAAGGGTTTAAATCGGTGATAACTAACGCATTTTGGAATTTTTTATCAGGAGAAAATGAAATTTTATTTCTTATTTTTTCTAGAGATTTCGAGTGGCTGAGGTGTTATATTTCGACGTCTCTTTCCAACAAGCTTCGAAAGGAAATAAATTGGATTTTAAAACTGTGAGGTTACTTTTCCCTGTCGTCGATATAGTTTTGTTTCTTCTTGGTCAAAATCCTTTTACCATCAATTGATGCAAAACCTTTGGAGATAGTTTTTATATCCATCCCGTTATCTGTTATTAAATTTTAAGCCCAGCTTATGATTATTATTCATGATGACTACCCATTGAAATATGGCTCAACCTAGGAAATTAAATATGACATAAAAATGACAGTATTTAATTCCTATAGTACAATGAAGGTCTCGTCGGTGAAAAAGACAATTTTTCACGCCGACGGGTGGAAATAATTTCTTACGGTTACAAATATACACGTAAAAATGCACACATGCTGTTTATACTTATGCATGCATACACACTGTTTACATATACGAATGTATATATACCGTTTATGCATACAAGTGCACACATATTGTTTATACGTACAAATAAGTACATGTTGTTTACATGTACAGATAAGCACATAATATTTACACATATAAATGAACACATACTGTTTACATTTACAAATGAGCTCATACTGCCTACACTTACAAATATACACAAACGACTTCTGGCCAGGCCGTTTTCTCTTTTTCTTTTTTACAAAAAAATGCTCTTGTTTGAGTTTATATGTATGTAGCATGTAGCAAAAGGTTGTTAGTCATCTCAGTACCTCCCAAAAATTACAAAACGGTGCCCCGATAGCTTTTTGTGTTAATTATTTGTCAGTTGTATTAAGGGAGATTATCAAGTATTACGTAAGCAATATTTTGGCCATTTCACCCCCACCTCAGAAAGCAAAATTTAACATTGGCTAACATAGGAAAATAAGCAAAACGGCAACCCCCCCTCAGGTGCTTACGTAATATTTGAACTTTCCCTAACCCTGAGAAGATACCTTCCTTCTTAAAGTGTACTAGGGATCAAATCTTATCCTTTTTGTCGAAAACAGATATCCTTAAATGCTTTGCACGAAAATACTCATAATTACTCTTGGTTACTCTTAAAAGTCAAAGAATAAAGTTACATGTAGAAGGCCATTAAGATAATACAGAGTTCGGTTAATGAAAGTTAGGATATCCAGGGTTATATTGTAAATGTGAAACAGAACCTGGAATATCCGATCTCCGATTGAACGAAATCTGAACTAAGCGGAATGTTCTGTAACACTCACTATATATCATTACTTTTATACAACACAAACTCCATCAATGTTTCTATAAAACGTTCTTATTTATTTTCTAGCCTTTTCACCTCTTATAAATATGCAGTAAAACCTGCTTAAAGTGACCACTTCTAGGACAGAACTGCAATGGTCATCATGGACAGGTGATAACTATACACAACAGACTTTGGTATAAGCCCTACGAGTTCTATCTTATAAAAGTGGTCATTTTACACAGGGGTTCATTTTATTTAGGTGGTCAATTTACCAGATTCCACTATATATAAGATAGAAATACGAAAGGCAGATATCAAAAAAAAAAAATATATATATATATATAAAAGTTTTCCTCGCCCATTCTTGGCGGAAACAGGCTTTGGGACGGGCAGAGCGCCATGTTCCCAAGCCTCTTTTTACATCACTTCTTAATGTGCCATGTCTAGAAACTTCCTGACAATGTGACACGTGTTTAGGATTGTGGCTTTTTGTATTTCAATGTAGGTGTTTGGGTCAATGTTGAGTATCTCCAAATTCGTCGCAAGCGTTTTTGGTACTATCCCTGTTGCTGAGATGACTAACGGGATGATGAGGATCTTTTCCATACCCCATATATCTCGTACTTCATGTCTGAGATCTTGGTACTTGGTGATTTTCGTTGTGTAGGTTGTCTGTATGTTATTGGTGTTGGGTACTGCTATGTCGATTAAGTACGTGGTCTTATTCGATTTATCGACGAGGGTTATGTCAGGACGGTTATGTGGGACTGTCTTGTCTGTTATGATTGCTCTATCCCAGTAAAGCTTGTGTGTTTCGTTCTCATGCACGGTCTCTGGCTCATATTTGTAGTACGGGCATTTTTCTGTCAGAAAGCCAGCATTCGCTGCCAATTTCTGGTGGACTATTTTCGCTACTTGATCGTGTCTATGTTTGTAGTCTGACTGCGCAAGGATCTTGCATCC
Source organism: Dysdera silvatica (assembly GCA_006491805.2). Lineage (NCBI taxonomy): Eukaryota > Metazoa > Arthropoda > Arachnida > Araneae > Dysderidae > Dysdera > Dysdera silvatica. The sequence continues at coordinate 96,075,166 of QLNU02015003.1, forward strand.
TGCCATCACGTGTTGGATTGTCTCCGATGCCGCATGACAGTGTCTGCATTTGTCGCTTTCTATGTCTTTTCTCTGGATGAATTTCTGATTGTTCCTTGTTGCGATCACTTGGTCTTGGATGGCTAGCATGAATCCTTCTGTCTCTGGCTGGAGAGTGCCTTTGGCCAGCCAAGAATTTGATGCCTTTTTGTCAACGTGTGGTTGTTGCAGGTCATTGTAGTGCCTGCCATGTAATGGTTTTCCGGCCCAAGTTCTCAGTTTCTGTTCGTTGGCTGTTTCCAGGACACGCTCTTCGGTACTACACAGGTTTAGTGGCGTGTAATTTGCATCTGCTTGTATTATGGCTTGGATGAGTGGCGATCGGGGACTCTTCAACTGGAAGTATTGCCTCATGCTCTGGATCTGCTTGTCATGTAAGTCTTTGAGGTCCGCTTGTCCGCGTCCTCCTTCTTCCCGGGGTAGTGTTTGCCGTTCAATTGCCGTTGCAGGGTGTAGTTGTCCGGCTCTTCTCTGGATGGTTCTCATTTTCCGCTGGAGTTGTTCTAGTTCAGTGTTGGACCATTTGATGATCCCGAAGGAGTAGGTGAGCACTGGTACCGCATATGCGTTAATTGCTTAATTATACGGATAATTACCGCGCGTTAATTGCTTATATATAGATTGGGACATGGTAAATTGACCACTTTTATAAGAGAGAACTGGCAAGGACTTAGTCACGCCTACACCAAAGTCTGTCCTGTACAGTTACCACGTGTATATAGTGACCATTGCAGCCGAGCCACAGAGATGGTCACTTTAGGCAGATTTTTCTGCATATAACATGAAGAACTGAAGATTATGAAGATATACTATGAACTATACTATAAAGAACTGACCAACAATGGACAAATGGAATTCTCAACTGAATCAAAGGAGACCAACGAAGACCTAGAAAACATCCTCAAACTAGATACATAATCAAAATAAAAAAGCAGGTTGAGGTGACATGGAAGCAAATTGCTCATAATAGACGTGTGAAAAGTATTTGAAGAGACCTTCATCCAGCAGTGGATAGATAATGGTTGAATATGATGATGATATATATATATATATATATATATATTGGATGTACACAGCTATTTCAAATTATTTATTATCTCAGATGTTAAATTACTCGCAAAGGAAAGAATGATTATCCGGCGTCTGGTGGTGCCTGGAAATCATTCCTGTCTTTGCGAATGATTCAACATCTACTGTTGCCACATCATCGGCTAATATGAAAAAATTGTTGAGTTAATTGTTATTATCTTAATTAACACACGCATGTATTTTGTGACTTTTCCACTTTCAATATAGAAATTTAGTGATACCAGGGTTGAATTAAGGTTTAGCAGGGACCCGGACAATTTTTTTCGGCCCCTATATTATAAACTAAGTATGTTCATAAGTTGTTGTATTAATAATTTGTATTGTATTAAATTAAGGGTAATTACAGTAGGACCCGCATATAACGAGGACCTTGAGACAAAAGAAAATGCTCGGACTATCCGATCACTCGCGAAATCCGTTCTGTAATTTAAATATTAAACTCGGAAAGTGAAGTCGGTACAGGTCACACATTTGCATGCAACGTATATACAAAAAGTTCTACAATTCACGGAAAATGTGGCGAAAATTCGCGCGGCAATAAAATTGTTGCTTTATTAATAAATCTGATTGGCAACGATTTTGAAGCCTTGTTGAGACTTCACCGCGTCGGGCCCCTTAAAAATTGCAGGCCCCTAGACCCTTTTGTATTGTTCGTTTACGCGATAATCCGGCTTTGAATTATAAGCAGTTAAACCTGCTTTTGGCTAAAGATTTTAGTTTTATTAGACCCTCATATTGAAATTGAAATTTCTTGAATTATCCGAAATTCAACCAGCCCCCTTTCATTTTGGTAATCAGAATTCTGTTGTATTTTAAGTTATATATGCTTTTTATTATTAGGATTAAGTCAAACTTTTTAATTTCTTAAGATTGATTATATTAGCAATTTCCAAATCCAAAAGGCTTTTATTTTATTGGAAATATGTCCAAACCTTAAAAAGGGCTATCCTTAACTAATGCAGCGTCCGGGACAAAAATAATTCGGGGACACATACATGTATAAGTATGAAAACAAAAAAAAATGGAATAATGTATGAGCACTAGATGGCATGAAATGCGAGAGCAGAAGCAAAAATTTGTTCAATATTATAAAAATTTAAAATTTGTGTATAAGGCTTCGCGGGGCCCCCAAGAAGCGCGGAGCCTGTAGCATGGGCCCCGCTCGCCCATGCTTAAGAGCAGCCCTGCTCTTATGTATGTAGCTAAAACTATATCTATGTGACTTTATGTTTAAGAAGGTAATTGGTTTTCCTATTTCGCTTTCTTCCCCCAGACGATGAATCTCCGAATTTCATATTTCGTGTATTTTATTAATTGCCGTTGTCAATCAGCATCCGCTCATGCCCTTGGTTTTCTTATAGGAATCCAATATAGGAAATCCCGTGTAAAATGCTCCATCTGTGATAGGCATCTCCAAATTACTGCCCATCAGTTGCCTTTTAGCCTTCTTCCGGAAAAAGTTTCCAGCCGAACATTCTTTCCGTTTTTTGCCCTAACGTCCCGTTCCAAGACAAATTACCATTGTGATGCAGTCACGAAAAGATCGATCCCTCTCTCACTGCTATTCTCCACGAGTTCTTGTTGGCAGCTTGGAATGCATTCATCGCTGACATGTAGGCAATGTCCATACATATGGCATATGTCTTTGCGTTTTGATGCAAATACGGAAGAAAGCCCATTTATTTCTTGTACATCCCATATTTGCGCCGATTTAAATGGATCGCTGATTTTTGGCATGCAATTGTTTAAAAAAAAGAGGGTTTATGCGTTTGCTCGTGAATCTTAAAGCATAGTGCTTCCTGTAGTATTATATAAACAAAGCAAAGCGTACAATGTGGTATTTACTCATTTCTAGATGTTTTCAAAATGATGTTAGCAAAGATGGATTTGCTGTAAAATATGCTTAAATTAATTTTTATATATAAATTTATTATTGGTGTATGAGTGTGAATTAGGTACGATATTACAAAACATTATAAGCAAGTAAATAATATTTATAAGTTACATTCACCAATGTAGGATGGAGGCCTCATTTTAAACCGAAATTTCGTAAAATTTCGCGATTACTTGTTCTTTAAGTTTGATTAAAAGTACGAACCAGCTTATAAGAATAACAACAATAAATTATAACAAGCAATATATTCATGAGTAATACATGTAGCATATTATAATTATCTGAATTAGAATTGTGATTATTTTACTTCATGTTCCCAACTCTTGTCCTTTAAGCCAACCCTTTAGTTGTATTATTTATTTACGTTTTCGTTGAAGGCATTTAATAGGCAATACTGATTTATTCTGCAGTACGTACGAAACGTTTGATTGGGTGTATATTAAAATATATATTATGTTTCATAAATTTTTAATTTTGAACGGAAACTTTTAATTTTTTGCAAAGGACTACTCATTAGATTTCATTAATATCCAAACATCTTCCAATGTTGAAAATCAATAAATTGAAATATATTATTTTAACGTAGTTTATAAAATATAGTTTTTCTTTATTTGATAATATATGTACAAAAAATTGTAAAGTAATATTTGAAAGGGTCTGTGAGAGTTGTTCCCTGATCCAAAGCCAATAATCCACTTAAAACTTACTATTCCAATTCTTTAAAAGTCTGTCTTAATTCCTTGAGTTGCATTCACTTCAGGAAAATAAACAATTCTGCTACATTTATTCATACCCCGACTAAGAATACAATGAGCAATTACATCTTCTTTACGGAACTTTCGAACCATTTCTCTAACTCTCCGTGCACGCATCTATTATTCATTCTAGCCACCTTTTTATCAATTTGTTCTGAGTGGCATGAAATAAATTTAATTTTTGAATATAAATACTCTTTCTGATGGTTGTTTGTTTTCACCTATTACCATTTTGCTTCTCAATAAATTTTCCATTAAATGTCTTCTGGTACTCACATCTTCTTAGATTTTCCACCCAATCTAAAACTCTAACATCCGTAGTCGATTTCAGCAACGAAATTTGAAAGCCTTTATGGATTTCGGGAAACACATCGATATTTAAAAGCTCAAATTATCATCAACTTTAATCCAAATACCACTGCTGGTTACTGATGTAACTCCCTACAGAACGCCAGCAAGTTAACTTTCATTTCACAAAAGTCCAGTGGGAAATTAAAATAACACCCATGCTAAACTGCAGACTGCAAATATCTACCGAATTGGAAACTTTACATCAATGGCAATCGGTACTTCGCAGTCTACCTAAAGTTAACAGAATTGAAAGCGAACATTTCTAGTTGGGTTTGAGTTCCGTCATGCCCTCCTTCCACCGTCGATTCTGTTAATTACGGAGTTTTCCATCCATGGTTGAAAGGCCTTTTCCTCCGCATCCACAAATTTAACTGATATAGCGTTGGAATGGTAATTTACTTCGGGAAAATTAACATTCTCTCATTTAATTTAGTCGGGTTTAATTCTTTTATTTCATGAGAGATTATTAGCGGATAAGCGAAAAATTCTTTTAATAGATGCGCTATTGGGGAAATTTATATTTTCTTCGTGGTTTTTGTTTTTTCTGTTTAAATCCGATGGGTCCCTTTTCCTTTTGTCACCTCTTCGCCCGATTGGTCTTGAGCCGATCTCCAAAAAGTAAAGGCGGAGAGATTCCGTAATTCCCCGAATCCTACTAATTTAATTGCTGCCTAGTAAGTTCCCCTAGAAACATCCTTGGATTAAGGAGCTGGAAATTCTTTAAACTTATTAGTACACTAAAACCAATTCACTTGAATACTAATGCCTTATTTATTGATCACTATAAAAGTTCTTCTTTCAAGGGATTCAGTAAACGCTATCTATGATGGTATTCTAGGGACCAGGAGTAGGTATAAAAGGTTAATTTTCTATAAAAGAAATCATGGGCGCCCATACGTGTACTTTTAGGGGAGGTTAAGAAAAATTAACGAGTATTTCTAGTTTGGGGGGGGAGCTGAGAAAAAATTTATCTCCTTCTTAAAGTTGTCGAGAATTTTAATGAATGTACAAGATACTAAAATGCTGCAAAAATAATTGATACTGCTTGACAATTAGTAATGAACCTTATTTTAAATGTGATTGTAAAACTTCAACGTAAACACATAGCAGGTTCGGGCAAATCAAATTTTTAAACGGCTAGGGGGGGGCCCTCGATGCCCCCCACCTTCTGCCACAACATATGAGCGTTCTTCAAGAAGATCGAATTTTACGTATATATTTCGTACATGACGTGTCCGCAGAAATTATCAATGTAGATATCTTTCACTGTATATTGACTGCTGTTTCTAAAAAAAAAACTAGAGTAATACTGATGATATAAACTTAGCCAGTTTTTATTAAATTACATTATTACTTTACTTTATAATACTTTATTAAATTACAATTTCAAACCATATAATAACAAAATAGAATAACTATACGATACAATATAATAATAACCATATAGTAACAGAGGGTGTCCGTCCCAGCGTAACAAACATTTCGTGCCAAAAATTGAAACGAATGACTTTCTCTATTACCATGTTAATTCTATGGGTCCTAGACCTTGGGATGCTTTGCTCTCTGGGATCACGAGTTTATACAGAATCAGATTTTTCAGCAAGAAATTGGAAACTTATTTATTATAATTTGAGGATTGGCATTTTCCGAAGTGGGATTGAAAACTAACTATTTCCTGTTACATATGCATGAAGAACCTCAAACGTCCTTTGCATGTGTGTGTGTGTACTCGAGCACTTTCAGCATTTTTCCGCTAAATGCCGCCATGAGGAATATTTTAAACCACTCATGTCTGAATCTGGAAATATTGTCGAATTACAATAAAATGATTTGTCTATCCCAGGGGTCGGCAACCTTTTGAGTCGGAAGAGTCAAAAATTACAATTTACAAAATTTCAAAGTTTTTAAAGAGCCACAAAATTTTTTCTTGCCAACAATAAATAGTACTCGCATAAATAAAGTTTTTTGATAAAAAAAACTAATCTATTTATTCATAAGAAAAAATATCTATTTATTTATATATAAGTAGTGTTTTTCACAACAAATTAGATAATATATATATATGGCATTATTAGATAATTACTTATTATTTAAGTAAAAAATTAAAACAATTAAACATTTACTTACAACACTAACTTGTACTTCAATAACAAACAATTGAGCAAACAAATTCAATGGGAGCGATGGCTTTGCATGGTTATTCAAGTAGAAAATTTAAACTTTACTAAACAATGTAACTTGTACTTAAAATAAAAAAAACAATAACATACATTTGAGCAAACAAATTCAATGGGAGCGTTGGCTTTGCATGGTTTTAGAAAGTTTGGATAAATTTGGCTCATAACTTGTTGTTTTAAGTTTCAAACACGACTCTAAATTTTCATTTGTTAGTTGGCTTCTTACTTTACTTTTAATTATATTCATGCAAGAGAACGCTTGCTCGCACGAATATGTCGATCCGAAGATAGTCAGCACTCCAAATGCCAACTTCTTCACCTCACTGTAGCAATCTGGAAGACTATTCCATGCGTCGAATATAAGTGCCTCAACTCGCGGCATTTCTTTTAAAGCTGTCCACTTTTGTTGCGTTACGTACATACATTTCTGGACCTCCAACTCTTCCAACTTTCTTTTCAAATCTGTAAATTTTCCACTCCACAAAGCTTTACTTTTTAAATCGATCAATTGCATTTCTAGAGATCCAGTATCAATTCCAAATGGCTCAATGTGGATTTCGTTACTATTTGTGTTGAGAGGATTTACTATGAATGCTAGAGTGGTTTTGTTGGTTTTGAATTGCTCAAATCTGTCAGCAAATTCATCTTTAATTTTTTTTATAACTGTGCTGAAGTAATTCGTGTCAACAGTTGCACTGGTTTTATCGCGATATTGCTTTAGAAATTGAAAATGAAGTAATTTACCGCTCTGAATATCTTCTGCAAAAATAATTTATTTTTCTTCAAAACAAACCAATTCTTCTACCAAAACATAGGCTGGGTTTCCCTTTCCTTGCAGTTTTAGATTCAGCTCATTTAATTTCTCTGTGATATCCACCATAAAGTAAAATTTTTGCAACCATTTGTCGTTCTCTAATTCAGGGTGATTAATGCCTTTTTCATTTAGGAATGTATTTATTTCATTCAAGCACAAAGCAAAACGTTTCAACACCTTACCTTTGGAAAGCCATCGCACTTTATTGTGAAGAAGGAGGTCGGAATACTGAGTCTCCATTTCGTTTAAGAATTCTTTAAACTGACGATGGTAGAGTGCTTTTGACAAGATGCTGTTAACAATCTTGATTACCAAATTCATGACCTCAACTATTTCGGCCGGAAATGTTTGGGCACAAAGCGCTTCTTGGTGTATTATGCAGTGAAACGTAAGAATTTCGTGGTTTATTTTGCTCTGAAGAATCGTTGTTGCCCCTTTATTTTTTCCTGTCATACTTCTGGCTCCATCAGTTGCTATTGAAACGATTTTATTTAAATCGATCTTATTGTCTTCAAGGCATTTTTGCACGGCATTCGCTATATCTTCCCCTCTAGTTTGTCCCGAGAGCGGTAGCAATCCTAGAAGTTCTTCTTTTGGACCTTGGGAAGACATATACCTGACAAAAAGGGCAACTTGTGCCGTGTCTTTTATGTCGCAAGACTCATCTATAGCAAGTGATAAGGCAGAAGAAAGTTGAATATCTTCCACCTGCAAATATGTTACATTTGAAGACATTTTAGCTATTCTATCTTGTACTGTTTTAGCGGATAGTGGCAAATCTTTGATTTTTTTCAAGATTTCTGGTTTGTTTTTGAAATCACGAAACAGTTCTTCAGATGCACGTATGAAGCAATCTTTGACATACTCACCATCTGTGAATGGTTTGCCTTTTTTTGCAATTTCTAGTGATACCGCGAAGCTTGCCAGATTAACATTACTTGTAGATTGCGTCCAGTTACTTAACATGGAACTTGATTGCTGTTTTTGTTTTTGGAGCTCGTCGACAGCTTTTTTTCGTTCTTCGCCGGCTGGATATTTACTAGCAAACTGAGTATGTTTTTTAGTGAAGTGTCTCTCTAAATTTGATTTCTTATTGTGTGCGAGTTTTTCGTGGCAAATGAGACAAGTCGGAAGGCCATCTGAGTTGCATATGAAAGCGAACGACTCCGTCCAATCCCGATTGAATTCTCGATGCTCTTCTTCAGTTCTTCTCTTTTTGTTTTGTAGATGCCATGCTTGCGGTGAAGCTGTAATAAAGAATTTTTAAAATTATTATTTAGGTATCCAAAACAGCAGATGACAAGTTTTGCAATTATTTACTATGTCAACGTATACCTAAGTAAATACATACGAGAAGCTGGGCATAATGAAATATAATTTATCAAAAAACATTTTACAACGATATTTCCCAATTAAAAATACTTACCTAAATAAAATAAATAATTCTCTAATAATTTAATTATTAAAATAAATAATTTAGACACGAAACACTGTTTGTCTCACTCTCTCACGTACTGATTGACTATAAGTACATAGTTTCGTCGCATCTGTGGTCGCCTCCCGTGTGCGGTGATCGCCGACTGGCACGAACGGACTTGTCAGAACGTGTTTATCACGGCGCAGTCTGCACATTTTAGTTTTTTTTTTTTAATTTTGGCAAATATTAGATACTTAGTTTACGAGTAAAGGTGTTATGCCCAGCTATGCCGAAATCAATGAAAATTGCCAAACATATAAACAATCTAAAACTGCAAATACCTACCTACTTTGATCCTCAGAGTTCGAAAATAGGTTTATTAAATAACAATTTATAGGTACTTACACTTATAATTATTATTTTAACGCTAATTTTTAAATAATAAAAGCTATAAAATAGATAAATAATAAAATAGGTAATTTATTAAATATATATTTTAATAAAAACACTTTCGCGGTAATATCCAACAGTAGTACTTTGTTTCTTTTTTGACAATTCTTATTGACTTCAAAAAAGTAGTTAGGTATCTTATTTGGAAAAAAATATGTATAATATGTATTTTAAAAATATAATACTTAAAATGTTACCTACCTTTACTTCGTTTTTTTTATTATTATATATATGTACATACATAACTTTGAGAAGATAATTCGCTTCTAACTCTTTTACTTGAAACAACAAACTATACGTCACAGCCAAAGCACTGGTGAAGACGCCAAATTGTCTTGCGTCGAAAGCGAATTAAATAAAACCTACATAGAAACATCCGACGACGGCGTCATTCGAGAGCTTCCGACGGACTGACGACAGTGACGACGCGTGTCACGGGGGAGGGGTGCGGTGAAAAGCGAGTACAAGTGGCTGAGAGATAGAATCGGTGCCTAATCCTCGTTAATCGATTCAGAACGATTTTTAAATGTTTTTTTTTTTTGATAAAATAAATAATATTTGCGTATGGAACTAAAGAGCCGCAGCTTCACATCCAAAGAGCCGCATGTGGCTCGCGAGCCGCAGGTTGCCGACCCCTGGTCTATCCTAAAATTTAATTATGAGTATGTGTGCGCTATGCCACTGGCATTTAATGTTTAAGGTAGTTAGGGTTAGTCATTCCGATAATATTATCGGCTTTCTCATGGCCATCCGCTATCACTAAATTTGTAGGCACGTTTGTTGACTGAGAAATCGCGTGTGTCTTGACAAATAAATAAACATGAGTTAAGCTTTTTGGTTGCTTATTAAAAAAATCGAAACTTATCATATAAATTTTCTTTGATTGAAGCTCATGAATTTTTGAACGCGTATGCTTTTGATGTATTGCATGACATAGCTAGCAAGAATTTTTCATGATTAAAATGAATATTATTTTTTTTTGTTTTCCTCAACAATTCAATAAGCGAAAACACTACGACTACAACAACCTAGAAGTCCAATGGTTTTAACAAGATTTAACTCATACCGAATTAGGTAAAATTCCTAATAATTTTCGTCCTGCGCACTGCACTATGCAGGGAGTGTGGATGGGAGTTGATACCCCCCATTGCAATGAAATTTTGTATATTTAATATAGGAATATGTGAGTTGTAGCTCTGTAACCCCTCGTTGAACATATAACCCCACCCCCTCTTTTGAAATTTCTGCTTGCGCCTACAGTATTTCGTATAGATGTTTTCACTCGGACATCATATGAATTTGTCTATTGCATCCGATGTTAGTACGTTATTTCATAGTTCTTTTCCAGCTGTTTTATATATTCAAAAATACACTTATTTTTCACAAAGCCAATGTTCGACAGTTTCAATTTTTCCTATTTTAAATTTTCGCATTTAATGAAATATCCTTTGCTTATGGACAGCTCCAATTTTTAACCTTGAAAATGAATTTCTTTCTTTCGTGTAAGTTGCATTCACTATTCTTTGGAACGTAGAAGAAAAGTGTTCCTTCGATATATAGAAACTCACCTAATATGATTTGCTCCAAGATGAGTTTTTCCGGCGAAAGCATTACCGGAAATGACATTCCGTGCGGAAAATGTTCTACACAAATCTTCGTTCGTTTTCTTCCTACATTACTCAAAGAAATATATAGTGTTCTTTGATGACAAAAGTTCGACCTTTCATTTCACATTTTGCTACTTCAATTTTACGGCATTTTCCACATTTAGAATACGATGTCTACAATTTGCCGATGGCAGGTTCATTACAGAAATGTGTCTATAATCGAAAATAAAGAAATTTTCTAAAATGTCTAAAACAAGGAGAAATGGTGTGCAAAATTGAGTTGGCACCGGTTTTATTTATAAAGAGTAATATTATTTCTGTTTGACTGCCTAGAAAGCATAAAAAGGAAATTAAGTGATATGTTGAATTTGACACATTTAACATAGTTTTTAACATTAATGATTATACTACATAAAAATAGTAATTTTGTATTAAATGGATTTTATTATTGAATAATATTTATTTTTTTTAACTAACGTTCAAACAAACTCTGACAGTTTGATAACTTTCATACATCGCCAGTTTTCACTATGATCTGTTTAGTGAAATTCAAAATTATTATAGGTTTTTATTATTTAATTTTATTTTTATAATAAAATTATAAAATTTTAAGTAGTTGCGTTTCTTTATGTATGTTTCCTCTATGGTAGAACAGAATTGACTAAATTTAGTTTATATTTAATTTTGCCGTCTAATATATATATAATTCAATTGACAATATTAAATAATAATATGTATACAAAATTTTCTAAGAAATGCATGTTAAATATAAAAATATATAGTTTTTTTCCGATAGTACATGTTTGTGTGTCTTTGCTTTTTTGACTTTTCGCAAATGGTTGAAAAACAATTACAAAGGGCTTACGAAATCCCAAATGTTGTAAGTTCTGCCAATCCAATGCGCAAAGACCATAAGTTTCTGTAATCATTAAATGTAAGGAAAATATTTAGTGAGATTTCCGTTCGTTCAGGACTGCTGCAGAGCAACAGTTCTCTAAATGTCCAACAACCTGACAGAACGCTAAGCCTCAAGAACTAACCACACCAGCGAAATGGCATGTCCTTCCAGACCCAGGCGTTAAAGCATCTGTGAGGCGTTTTAAGAGGCTTAGAACGTCGGAGGCAGCTGCAAAATCCGACAAGTCTGAACCGTTCTTCCATAATTTACAACGCGCCAGTTTGAGCTTGGGACCCATCGATTTGTGTAATCCACCATTTTCTGCTAACTAGAGATATTCGTTGGTGCCACTCTCAATTTAATCTAACTGCTCACGTCTTACGAACGCCGAATTGAGAAATTATCCAGGAGTTTTCATTCCCTTGGGTTTCTGCCGATAACGGTCGTGGAGTAATGAAAGGCAAAGTTTTCTATGGAGATTTGCGCTGCCTCAATATCCCAAAATTTCGATGCGTTTAGATTAAAAGCGGCCAAAAAGAACTAATTTTCGCTTCACGTTTTGAGCTAGGATCTATTAAAATTTTACTTGGCTGGCTGTGTTGCAGTTTGGTTGTGTTTTTCCCTGAAACAAATCCTTTACGATAAGAAGATTTACATAGTATAACCATTGGGTTTTTGCGTTCCTCATTACAAAACGGTATTGTTGTTCGTTAACAAAAATTTAGAGTTAAAACATCTCATTCCTTTGTGCCATTGTTCACACACACACACACACACATATATATATATATATAAACATTGTTATTAATTAACATTAAGGAACATAACACTCATTAGATTTTACTAATTTTGCTCATTAACTTCTTTAACAAACATATTTCTCATCTCTTTATAGAATAGTTATGCAGCGTTTTCCTTTGTCCTGTGGCGACGTTACATTCCCGAATATATCTTTATTTACAATAACATTTTTTTAATAAGTCAAAATGACATTTTGCCATGACCATGGAATAAAAATCATCTACATTCGTGAATAATTGATATTTGAACATTAACATAATAGTGGTTAATATTTCAAACGTGCTCCGAAACTCCTCACTCCATTGAAAAGTAAAACAACATTAAAAAGTGTATGAGAAGTATTTTTAAAATTCCCAAATTAAACCGATAAAGTATGTTATGAAGAATATTATTATGATAATAAATTGACACTGACCTTTTTACACGTCATCGTGTTTTTCTCGCCACGAAGGATATTAAATTTTTATGGGAAAAGATGTCCGTGGAATTCAGAATACCGAGTTATTTTGTATTTCAATTATGCTAATAAAATAAAAGTTTTCCGTTGTGTTTAGAACATATTTTAGTATATAATATTGGAGTTCATAGCTGTAGCTTATCAATAAAGGCTTAGTTGTTGATTTGGAGATATTTAAATAAAAGACCAAACAAATTGACGAAAAGGAAAAAATGGAAAATAAGCCATTTTAATTTACGCTAAGAGTTTTTTTAACTTGAAATTAGAATATATCCTTGAAGAACCATAAATATATTTAGCAAAATTATATATTGCCCTAACTATAGAATATTATGAAAGCATTGATCATTAGGATTAAAAGACTGACTATTCATTTCTTATTAATTATTATGACCAGGACATTTCTTATTAATTATTATGACCAGGACTGACTCCCTGTTTCTTATTACTCATTATAATCAAGAGAGACTCAACACTTTTATGATTCATTTTAAATCTTACGTTTGTCTCTTAATAGTCCGAGAAAATACTGAATGTAAATTATTCCATTTTTTGGCAATTATGAGCAATTATGTCCTAAAACATAAAATACCCTAGCGCTCTTCTAAATCAGGGGTAGATGCGGGGAAGGGGAATCAGGGAACTCCCTAACCAGTCAATAGCCCATTAATCTGATAGCGGAAAAAATGATAATTATGTATGGGTTGCCGAGCTAACATTACAAGACCCCCTAAATGCCCTCCTGGATCCGACACTACCTACAGCATATAACCTCGGGGCTACAAGCGTCAAATAATAATAATAATAATAATAATAATAATAATAATAATGTGATACAAACGCATGTGCCCAAGCCGAACTAAACCAGGAATGACCTCTGAAGTGAGATAATAAAATAAAGAAAACAATTGAAAAAATAGCCAAAAGTCCTCCTTTTCGCCCTTGTCGCCTTCATTGTGTCAAACAGCATTGTGGTTTTTTATATTTGCGGAACACAGTTTGTGATACATGTTCCAAGTTGCAGTTTCATTTATTCAAAATTTTAGGGTCATTGCTCTAAAAAAAAAATTTTTTTTATAGAATTGTAGAGCTACATATTTTTTATTTACAACTTGAACAGAATTTTGTTTGTAAAATGTATGATTTCCTAAAATTTTGCCTTAGCGCCGCTAGGCTGCGCTGGGCCTCGACCACACCCCTGATTATGAGTCAAAAATGCGTTCTGAAATGAATCATAAACTCGTAGAGAATCGGGCTTTATCCCATTTGTCCAGGAATTGATAATGGGAAAAAGACAAATTATTTTCCTGGGAAAAATTTCGCACAGCGTTGCTTGTATTTTACATTTGAGGAAGTTCGAAGCTTGATAATAACACTTTCGAAGAACGATGCAACTATAATTTTCATCCTTTTAGAATATGGAAGCGCGTGTAATGGCATTTA
>QLNU02015003.1:96089457-96122383 GCA_006491805.2 Dysdera silvatica
CAAGCCACTGGGTGTCCATTTTAAACAGTACTTTATTAATACGGCGAGCTTCCATTCAAGACGGTGGGAAGTACGTTTGCGTCGTAAACAATAGCCATGGGCAAGAACGGGCCGAATCGGAACTCTTGGTTCGAGGTAAATTTTTAATGTTATATTTTACATAAATTGTAGCCAATTGTTGCGTGCGTGCAGGGCAAAATAAGATGTGCGTTTTGGCGCCGCGGATCCTACAATGTATTTTGTTTAGCCAATATATTTCGGAATATTCCACGGAATAATAAATACGGGTGAATTAGGTACAGAAGTCATATAAACGGCTTTTGTAAACTTTTTATACGGAACGAACAATAATGATAGAAAATGAAAGATTATTCACACACATAACCGAGTAAAAATGCTATTTTGACTACTGGTTTCAGAAAATCGTTAATGGTGTTGAAGTTTAAAATAAGTTAATGAGGCAATGCGAGTACCTACGAGGAAACTGGTTTTTATGGCGCAAGGACAACGAAGTCTGATCTGGAAACCAAAGTTTTCCAAGGAACTCGAACCTTTGTTTACAAGGGAACTAAAACCAGTTCTACGGTGGACAGAAACACAGTATGTGTTTTACGATGTCATTGGAAGTTGACGATGGGATTATGGCACGATGAACGAATGCCTTGAAACTATGCCCTGCCACTACGCCATTACACCGTGAAGTGGATCTGCATTTGTTGTTTGGAATCCAAAACTCTTAAGAGGTTTGAATGCAGAACACGGATCATCGTTTACAATGGAACTAAAACCGGTTCTACGGTCGATAAAAACACAGTACGTGTTCAACGATGTCATTGTAAGTTGGTAGGTATTGTGTAAGGAATTTATTGGAAAGGGTGGCCGCCGGAGGCGGCGCTGTAATTCCAGACAGGACGCTCAAACAGCGTACTCAGCCGCCGAGGCGGTGGAAGTGGGGAATTGGATTGACGACCAACATGGCACACAAAGGTACACTCTCACGTGAAAGTTGTCATTTAACTCACACCGAAACCAGCTGCTAGACGAACCATCACGGCCTAAGCTGCAGGTCCGGAGACACACCCCAGAACCGGCCGCATTATAACATTCCGTCCATGATTTCGGCACCAGCGTGGAAAAAATCGTAACTGTTTTCATAAATCATCGTAAATTCGCCATGTTTGATTTATGACGTCAAATTCATGTATGTGTGGTAGAAGAGCTTTTTTTTTCTTTCCTTTAGCTAATATCGAATATCAGCGATAATCAACTTTTAGAAAAAAGAAGGTAAATTTGATTAATATAATTTTTTTTAAATTGTCAATTTTCAATATATAACAAATTATTAAGGTACCAACGTTTTGGAGAGAGGCGAGAGATTTTTTACGGCCATGAACTCGTGGCGCCATCTATTGTGATAAATCTTCAAAAGATATTATAAAATGTTAGATAAATTAATTGTTAAGTAGTTAACTAAATAATTAAAATAAAATGGATCGCTGAACAACAAATATTTGAACTATTTACAATTTTAATGACTTCGCAGAGCAGCACGCTTTAACATCGATGATTCTACAAAGATTGATAGAAAATGTACTAGTAAAGAAGCACCTATTTTTTTTGCAGGAGGGGGAGTAACCCTACTGCCCCCTCTTGGCACGTGCCTGTAACGAAGTTTTTCCATTATGAAAGTTTTCCAAGGTTTATGAAAGATTTCAAAGACATATTAATAAGTTCAATACCAATAAAAAAAATAAATCAGAGGAGTATCTATAATAAAACTAATACTGCCTTAACTTATGCAATGGCTGTATACGTATATTTATTTTTAAAATATTAAAAGTAGTGGCAAATCAAGAAAGATGGCTACTGTTGAGGTTGGAGATCTACCTAATCCTTTTAAATATGGAAAATGTGAAAATGAAAACTGCTTCTACGTAAATTTGAAAAATGAATCTGATATGCGTGATTGTATTATGCCACATTGACTTCAATAATTTCAAAATACTAAATCAAAATGTTAAAATATAAAAACATGAACACCCACGTGCTACATAAGCGTAACAGATCTTCGCTGCTTGAATCATTTATGGTGATTTAGAAATATACGACAAAAGTTACGAATTTTTCCGCGCTGGTGCCGAAATCATGGACGGAATGTTATGATGCGAACCGGCCGAGGAACATACAGGAACCGACCTGCAAGTTGAAGCTGGGCTTATGGCAAGATAGACGAATGCCTTGCCACTACACCGTAAAGTGGATCTGCATTTTTTTTCTGGAATCCCAACCTCTTAAGGCTTATATGTAGAAATAAAACTGGAGCTGTAACGAGCAGTTCATAAGTATTCTTTTGGTACTGTTGGAAGTCGAACCCGATTAGCCGTACGCTTGGAGAACCCTCAACTACATCCTCACTGCGTGGCCTTGGTGCTTATGGGAAAAAAACAAGTTCGCAGAAGTTTATTTTCAACACGACTATTCATAGTTCTATAAGTTCTTGAAAGTGGTCATCAGTCGATGGAGTTTTTTGCCTTATGGAAAAAGTATACTCAGTCAGATATTAACGTGCTTCTCAATGTAAATGAGATTCTGCTAAATTCACTCAATCCATGGTATATGATTTCAGTTTAAGCTGTGTTTAAGATATACTGTACATTACCAAAAGAGTATGAAAATATACGCTTATAAGGAAGTTCACTGGCTAAAACTAATAATAGGAAATATTTTATTTTGTTAACCTTGAAGTACGGAACAACAGCATATTACGTCGTTTGGTCATCATTGATATACACAGATAATTCTATGTAACTTTAATTATTATTACAAACACACACACCATATATATATATATATATATACATAAGCATATTTGAATAAATAAGCTTAAATTTAAATCAACTCCAAAGGAAAAATATCCTTCTTGGACGTTTCTTTTGACTACAATAACGTAATACAAAATCACTCTTGAAATTTATAGCAAAAGAAGCTACTTTAATTTTGAGGACAGGGCTTTGAAAAATTCTCGCTCTAACTTTAGTTTCAAAATTCATAGAATCATCGTTCTCACGCAATTACTGCGTATAAAAAGAATCTGTAACATCAAACGGGTATAAGGAAAACGCTTTGTCGTTTAATTAACATTATAGAAAGAAATCAGGTTCCGGAGAAATTCGTTTTGAGCATTTTTTCAAAATGGTGTCATTTGAATTACATGTCCGATAGTTCGAAAAATGGACTAGCCTTGCTGGGTGAGAGTCGTACGCATCTGTAGCGAAAGTGGACGTGCCCTCCATTAAGCACATGTGCTTGTTTGCCATCGATAGGGTTATGCAGACACTCTCTTTCAGGTAGCACGTGTTAAAATTTATATTAATACATTTTACTTTCTGCTTAGTAATGCGCAATTAATAAAGTTGATTGCTTACTACAAAAGGAATTTTACAATTAATTTTTAGTTTAATTTTCTTGTATTTGTTAATATCATTTCACATTTATATTTTGGTGTTTTGTATCTGCGTATATATATTCTTATTCATTTCACAATGTTTTTCAATAAAATTTCTTTTTCTAATGGGCTGTTGGGAAACTGGAGATACATTATAGCTCAGGTTGGTTATCTATTAGGAATATCCCATTATTCAGACCTCTATAAAATATTTCCCCTGATGACAAATTTTCTAACGCCTTTGAAATGTTTTTCATATCTTTCCATGTAGTTTTGGTTATTTAAATCTGAATTTTTGTATTTGTATTTAACTTAGATTGTTGATATTATTCCAGCTGCTGTATTTTATTAATATTAAATTTTTATTACTGCCTTTTACTTATTTTGGCATTTATTTCATAATAATTTTTCCTTGTACTGTCGAGAAATTACAGTTTATAGCGCATAATCACAATCATAATTATATTATTAATAATATTATTTATTAAAAAAATTGTTGTTAATTATCTTTTAATTATATATATATATTGGTGCCCAAAATTAAGGTTACACTCAATGTTATTTCAATGGGAGAGATATATACATATTTTGCTCTATAACTCTCGATGTACTTTATTTATAAAAAATCATTTTACAGAAAATTAAAGAGCTATAAACACTTAACATAATTACAAAAAACATCAAATGCTTTCAGGTATTCTATGAAGATGAATCCACGATCAAAAATGGTACATAAATTAAAGGTAGAAAACGCTAGAACTGCATATCAAGCACCAATTAATTAGAAGACTGAATAGTTTATCTCTATGGGAATTTGATAGTATTGTGATAGATACTATTGCGCTAAACAGGCAGTTATTCTAAGCTAAGGATAAACACAAAAATTATTTGTATAAGGCAAAATTCTGTAGATTGTCTACCAGTAGCGGATATTGCTGTAGTCTATTATATATGGAATATCTATTATAGAAAATTCACAAATTATATTATTCAGTATCTTCACTATACCTAAAATTATTTTTCTGGTAATAAAATAATATTAAATAATAGAGCCAAACATTAATTGGACAGAACATCGTTAGAAGTGTTTATTATATAATATACTACAAATTATGCTGTAATATCAAATATTTCTACTCAACTAATTTGTAATAAAAAAAATATTCAATTTTAAGATGCAGAACATTTGCATTTTAATAAATGAAAAAAAAATAAGTGCATATTTTTCATTTTAAGCATATGTTTTATCCTCTAAGTATATTTTTTATCCTTGTAAATATATTTTTATCCTTCTGTGTACATTTATATCCTTTTATGAATATTTCATTTCCTTTTAAATATTTTGGTTTTCCTTTTTAGTGCATATTTGAATGACGTCTTTGTTGGTTTTTAGTGTATATAGTTCCACCTCTACTAATATTAAACAAACAGTGCAAACGAAACGCGTAATACAAATTAAACATCCCTCTATCTTCTCCAATATTTCACTTTCGACATACAGTTATGCATTTTAGCTAAACACTGCACGTTATCAAATAAAGTTTTCACATATAAATCATATTGCATAAATTGAAATTCGAGTTTACGAGTGAGAACTAAACAATATCTAGTATAATAAACAGAGATTATTGGAATTGACTCAAGGTTGATAAAATATTTGGAATCGCTTTTATATATTCAATATAAAAACTCGAGTACAAAAAGTATCCGACTTTATATATAATATTAAAGATATTATAGATATATATATATATATATATATGGCTGTAGTACCATTGACCACATTCAGGTTCTTCAGCTAATAATAGAAAGACACAATGAATACACTTTACCACTATGCATTGCCTTCATCGACTACGAAAAACTTTTGACTCAATTTTCAAACCATATATTTTAAATGCACTAGGTAACCAAGGTGTGAACCCAGCTTATGTTAGCTTACTCCAGTCCATATATGAAAAAGGAAAGGCGACTATATCTAAAAACGGACACAGAGTTGAAATTAATGTAGGGAAAGGTGTGCGACGGGGAGATACAATGTCGCCCATACTATTTTCAGCTTGCCTTGATAAAGTTTTTCGTAAATTAGACTGGGATCAAAAATGCTTAAAAATCAACGGAGCGTATATAAACCATCTAAGATTCGTCGACGACATCGTGCTTTTCGCAAAAGATTCAGAAGCGCCACAAAGACTAATTGAAGATCTAAGAACGAAATTAAAAACAACTGACTTAAAAATAAACTTCAAGAAAAGCATAGTCATGTCTAATAAGTTTGTACAAACTAAGAAAATCTTTGTTTCGGAAGAAGAAATACAGTAAACTGAAAATTATATGTACCTAGGTCAACAAATTACTATGGAAGGCGACATAAATCAAGCGATCGAACGTCATATCAAGCTTAGCTGGCAAGTATTCTACCGGCTACAAATAATTTTTAAAAACAAGCTCCCTATTTCTTTACAGAGGAAAGTTTTCGATCAATGCATCTTACCTGTTCTGACTTACGGTAGTGAGACATGGACATTGACTACCAAAGATATCCAAAAGTTACGAGTGGTACAAAGGAACCTGGAGCAGCAGATGCTTGGTATCACGCGACGAGATCGGAAGACCTGCATTTGGATAAGGGATAAAACAAAAGTATGTGCTATCATTGCGAAGGTAAAAAGCTTGAATTGGAAGTGAGCAGGCCATATTGCTAGAAGAATTGACAACAGATGGACCAAAAGCATCCTAGAATGGATCCCACTGGACACTACATGCCCAAGGAAAATGTCAAAGACGAGATGTGTCGATGAAATTATTAAATATATTGGGTCAAAGCGGTTGCAAAATGTACAAGATCGACTTCGTTGGAAACATGCGGAGGAGTTCTTCACCATGCAGTGGATTGACATCGGCTGAAATGATGATGATGATATATATATCACTAAATATGTTTATTTTCTATGTTAAAATTCATCTTAAATACATTTCTATTACATATTTATTCATATTAAAAGTGTGTTATTGGTTATACTATAAATATACAATATACATTGTCTACTGCTGACATGATTATATATATATAAGACTCTTAACTAAGTCACCATACTTATAAAAAGGAATACTTCAGCTATATTCGTAACTAAGCAAAATATGATTATACCATTTAAAAATTTACATTAAAAATAAGGAAATGTATTGGTATATGAAATCAATAATACCTCAGTTACTTTGGCAAACAGCGCTATTTAAACTTTGTCTTTTTTGTAAACAAAGTGTCAAAAGTTCAAACTGAATTGATCTATCTTGCCTTTAAACTCCGAGGGAAAGTTTGCAAAGACTTGCATTATTCATAAATTCTGTGTTAATGTAAATCCCATAAGTCAACGTGTTTTCCAGATATTGCGCGTTTTGAAAATGGTTTTGCGGTCCTTTTGCACAATCGTTTATTTATTTATCGCCACTTAAACTTCCTCTGCATTTCAGAGTATTCTAAACGGACAAACCCAATTTGGAAAAATTTCAAGTATTTGTTTTGCTAGCCAAATACCTAAATTTCCGTTTACTTATTGTTTTATTTAGCAGAATTTCCGTTTCCGGAAATGGCGAAACTTGGCTAAAAACCCGCTTATAATTGGCAGCTCGAAAAGAAAAAGACAGAGAATTAATGGAAACTGAAATGTGCATCACTGGAGCGGAAAGTAACAATTAAGAATTTCAGATAACTTTCTTCGTTTTTTTTTCTTCTTCTCCAGCGAAAATTATATGCTGGCGCTGTAGTTTGGAAAAAGGGATTTTTTCAGGAGGAAACTCAGTATTTTTTTATGCTGTGAAATAATACTTTTTTCCTGGATTTCTGTCGCTTTTTGCTCGATATTTATAATTTACGAGGGTTAAACATTGCGCGACAGTTACGATTACACTCTTGGATTTTTCAAAAAAGCAAGGAATTTTCTTAAATATTTCTTAATTCTTAAACAACAGCTAGTTGATATATAATGGGGGAGGGGGGATTTATCTTCTTTAATGCTTATCCATGATTTCATGGTTTAGGGATGCGACAGGGAGGCAGGAATACAGGTGATTAATTATCTATTTTTCAAGAATTATAAAAAAACAGGCGTCGTAAAAACTAAAATTATTTTTATAACCAAAGATTCATAGAAAATTAAATTTTTCAAGTACTGTGAGAATTATATCTCTCTTAAGAACTAGGAAAGTTATATTTCTTAAGGGCTATGCAAAGTTATATTTCTCAAGAACTGCGAAAAGTTACATTTCTCAAGAGATGCGAAAAGTTACACCTCGCAAGAACTATGAAGAATCATGTTTCTCGTAAAAACTCGAAATATTTCTATATTTCCAGGAATATGATAAAATGAAGTAAAATGTTATTTATTTATTATTTACTAACATTATATCTATATTGCAAAGTTAGTTTTCTATACGTAATATCTTTTTCTAAAAACTTCTCAGAATTTCTACGTTTCCTCATTTAACCATACCATGTTCTTTGTGGGTTCATTTTTAAAATATCCACTTATTTACATTCCTCTGTGACAGAACAAAACTTTTCTAACATAAAAAAATTACAAAAAAGAAAATCGTTGAGGAAATAAAAATCTATTATTTATATTTCAATAATTATAAAAACTTAAAATTTAATAACTGGTTATAATGAGA
Source organism: Dysdera silvatica (assembly GCA_006491805.2). Taxonomy (NCBI): domain Eukaryota; kingdom Metazoa; phylum Arthropoda; class Arachnida; order Araneae; family Dysderidae; genus Dysdera; species Dysdera silvatica. The sequence goes on from QLNU02015003.1 coordinate 96,097,574, forward strand.
TGTATAAATAGCAGGAGCGTAATAAGTAATGATGAGCTTAGACGAAAAATTTTAAATAAAGTTATCACCAGAAAAATAGTTATTTGCTTTACTGAAAACGCATAATCCTCTGAATAATGGTTATTGATAACGACGTTATTATGCCACGGATTTAAACTATCGTTAATTTCTATAATCTAAATTATTGGAAAGATTCGCTTTTATGGTTACCCCAAATCGTATTTAAGTTCTCTGAAAAAAGAGAATTTGTGTTTAAAGTCGTAAACCATTTTCTCCTTTATTTATTTTCATTTTCTAACTTTAGCAAAGTATTCTTGCACAATTTTTAATCTTAGTTTGACAGCGCGTAATAGTTTTTTCTGTTGTGATAGACAACCTGCTTGTTAATTGAAATTTTATTCATAATTATTGAACAAAATATACATTGCCGGAATAGATTATATATTCAAGGTTCCTCCAGGTGTTGTCTCAGCTCTTGTATATTATTAGGATATTAAAATCCATTAAATCGCATAGACAACGTACCTTCGAATTAGTGGCGGATTTATAAAATTGCCGCCCTTAGGCACAGCCTGTACTGCCGCCCCCTCCCTCCTTTACAAAGAGAGGAATATTTGTTTAAAAAAATGCTACCGGAGTTCCCGACTTTGTGGATTCAATACAATTTTTGAATCCACAAAAATCTGAGTATGGATTCCTGGAACATCTGATATTTGTGCCTGTATTTCACGTATCTACACGCCCGTATCCTTGCATAGATTTTTTTATCATCAGTTCAAGTTTTTCATTATTCATTCTTCTACTATTAGTATATATAACAAACGTGTTAAGCCTGGTTTATAAATGGGTACGCTGGGCAAATACCCAGGGGCAAAATTTTCAGGGCCCTTTGTCTTTCGATTCTGTAGTTTATATTTGCAGGCAAGTTAAAATAGTCGTATATACGTTATCGCTTTTGGGTAAATATGGCAATAATCAAAACAAAAAACACATTACTTTTTCAACATTGTCGGGTTTGGATAATTTTGTGTTTAAGCACTTTGATGCCCCCCCTGGTAAGTGCCGCCTCTAGGCCTATGCGTTGTCTGCCTACTTAGAAATTCGCCACTGCTTCGAAGAAAAAAGTGCAACTCTCTATCTTTCATAATTGTACTCGTTGTAAAAACGTCAACCGTTTTTTATATTACCGATTGGCGAAAATTTTTTATTGTGCGTTTTCCTCCACACACTCTCTATAGGCAGAACCATAAACACGGTAAAGGAGCCCATTTTATTGGTTAATATTTTTCACCCTTAAATTCACGTCCTCAAGAAACACTTTGCAATGAATGTAATCTATGGTATTGCCAGCGTGACACAGTGCTCGATCACCGAAATTGCTACAAAGCCTGAACTGGATACTATATGTTTAAATATTTCTTCTTCTTCAATTAATATCACGTGCCCTTCGTTTGAAAAGTTTCGCCACAGAATCGCTTTCATCCTTCGTGAACTTAGCTTAAACCTGGTCTTCACCCTAAACATTGGATTGTATTTCTCAAATTTCAAAGGTGCTATTGCCGTCCTTGACTTTTAGTGCATATGTATAATTCTGTGTCAATATGACAGAATATATATATTGATGAAACGTATATAGGACTTCAGGTAAGATTAAGAAAACCGTGAAGCCCACATATATTCGGAAACTATAATTTCATGAATCCGCTTTGAGTGAACCTTCATGAGGAGTTGATCACAAATTATCTTTTCCCAAAGGGCAATTTACAGAAAAAGTTCTTTCACCACTCGATCTCAATCTTTTCGAGGTATTTCATCTCTTTTCTAATATTGATAACCACAGTCAGTTACAAGTTCCCATTTAGTACTATTTCATAAATTTGGAACTTTCTTCATTTTACGGCAAGAAACGCACAGATTTTTTCCTTTTCACAACTAACGGATTTGTAAGTGGCGAGTAGAGCAAGAAAATAACATGGGCTATTTTCACGTATAAATAGAGTCAATTTCGTGATGAATTGTGCTACCAAAACGACTCTTACTGCATTAAGAACTTTTTAACTGAGACAATTTGCTTCGTCTTTAATTCCTTTGATATATTCTTTTTCACTTTAGAAGTTACAGCATTTATATGGTTTCGAGAGTTAATTAAGGCATAGTCTATGTTTATCATTCCCTCTTCGTTTATATTATAACTGTTGCTGAGGCTACGTTGTCAATATATATTCTTGTTGTACTTGTTCCAATTCTATTACATTGTATACAGTAGTATTTTTTCATATAACCTTGTCTTATATAGCAAATAAATAACAAAATTTTCTGAGTGCCGGGTTCAGTGTTACTATTTGTTTGAAGATTCCTTGTTGACGGGTGGTTACTGAAAAAGCCGCAGCTTCTGCCACTTAATATTGTTACTTTTTTGTATTTAATGGATTTTAGTTATTCAACACAGTTATTTTTTACAGACATTGAAACTTGCAGAATGTGTTAGGACAATTTGTGTTTTGGTTTGAATAACTATTTCACTATTATTATTATAATTATTACTACTACTATTACAACTACCATTGACTATTCTTCATATTTTGGTGACTTTGTTTGTTTTTCTTCGTCGCAGGAGCATCAAAGATAATACAGAGACGGGATTTAGAGCTGTTAGGAATCGAAACTTCTGTTGGCAAAATAATTAGATCTCGGTAAAATCTAAGAACACGGTTGGAAGGAAATCGGTCGAAATTAATTATCGCATTAATTTTAAATTCATTTCTGAGAGAAGAAACGTCGGCTCCTTTTCTTGCGTGTGCTTTTCCTGATTCCACATTTAGAACAAGCACTTTTCACGAAAAATCGTGCCATGTTTTACAATATAACACCTAGTTAAACACATTTCTCTGGGCATGAATATAACATTAGCTTTTTTTTTAGAATGAGGACTTTTAAATGTGAGCCTAGAGACGGAGTAACGCCCCTCTATTGCGATATGAAATATGAAGGAACCTGAAAGCATAAACTCAAATATTAGGATGAATAAATTTTCCAAAATTTATTAACTCGCGAAGGTCAATAAGCTGGCTCATTTTTTTCAGTTCCAGTTTGCCTTTTGGATTACAGAAGAGAGATTTACGGTCTTTAATCCTTCATTCATTTTTCTTATCGCTGCCAAAGCTGAAGATTTTGGAAAGTATATGAGCCCGGAAAAGTCCAGGAATGAATCGTCCCTATCTTATTAGCAATTTATTCCGGAAGCTACATGCCGGAACATGGCGTGCTATTCTTTCCTGATTCCAGTTTGTGAATTTATTGTGTTAGTTGTTCTACGCAAAGCTGGTCATAAATCAGGACTTAGTGATGGTGAATTCCACAGTCTCGCCCCAGCCACATTTCTATGCCCATTTTACTCGACTAAAATGATTTCTTAACGGCTAAAGCGTTCTTTTCCTGCAATCTCATAAACTATGAAAAAGCAAGATTTTTGTGAAATTTATTGTTCGATTTGCAGGAGTAATAATTCAGATATAATATGTTACCTTTCCCCTTCCTGTATTCATATACTAGAGTGGAACCTGGTAAAATAACCACCTTTGGAAATTGACCACCTAGGTAAGGTGACCACATTTATAAGAGAAAACTGGTAGTGATTTAGTCATGCTTATACCAAAGTCTATCTTGTATAGTGACCACCTGCCTACAGTGGCCATTACTGTCAAGCCCCAAGGGTAGTCATTTTAAGCAGTTTCTACTGTATAGGCAGTTTCTACTCTCTGTGTGGGCCCTGCAGAGTGATAAAGCCTTCGCTTAGAGCTCCGTTATCACGGATCCGATACCCAGTGGGGCCGGAGAAAGCAACGTTTACCTATTAACTGCTTACTGTAGTCAGAGGGTAGGTTCCTTAGGTAACAAGAGGTTCGGATTCCTCGGAAAACTGTAGGTTACTGCCCAGCATGACCATTGCAGTTCTTGCTCTATAAAACCTACAAATATACCTATGTATGCCTGTATATACGTATGCATTTGCGTATCGATATGTGGACATATTTATCTCCTGCATTTAATGTTAAATAATATTGCTCGAATTAAAACATTCAAATTAGTAATTTTAAACCCTTAAAAGGGATATATTTTATTACAATAATATTTCTTTTCTTTAACAGACAAAGATATTGACTTGCATAAAAATCCACCTAGTCAAAATTTTACGAAAAAAGAATATTTTTAAGCTTAACTGTGTGTTTTTTATTTTGGTCAAAACGGTTTTATTTAATTAAAATAAGTTCAATTTTTTTACTTTTAATTATTTATATAATTCTTTTTAGGCTGACATTTTTGTCTTTAATTATAATATACATATTTAAAATTATGCCGTATATTCATGTTATTCAGCTCTAATGTTTTGTAAATTTAGAGATACAATTTTATCCTTTGATTTAAAAGGATATATTTTCATAGAGAAAAAGTACAAATCCACAGCTAAGTAAATAACTTGAACTTCACCAAGTAAGAAGTAATATATATATATATGTATAGCCTAAAAACATTAATTAAAAATTGTTTCTTAATTTTTATATATCATCTTCTTTTTATTTGTTTTATATCTGCTTAGAGCTCCCCAATATTTTTAACAGGAATAGAAACTAAATTAGCTTCTCGTGCATTGATAAAAATGCATATAACTTTTCAGTGATACAAATACTAATTAATAAAATTAGTTTATCATTTCAAAATCGACAATAATGTAAAACGTGCTATACATATTTTAATAGACGTCTTTATGTTCTATAAATGGCTATAGAATTAACTATAAAATCAATATTTACTTTTGGATTATCAGATATGTGTGATAAATCAGTCAGATAAATCGTTAGTAAATCAGAAACAGTGGTTGCGATATATAAATTTACGCGATGCCCCGTGCAACGTTCCTTTTTTGTAATAAGTCTCATATCAAGCGTTTGCACCAAACAGATGCCGCAGAACCTATCACAGCGTTAAACGACTGGTGAGCAGCTGCGACAAATTCCTTCAAATAAGTGTTTGCTCAAATTCAAAAAAGTATTATTGAGTTTAGCCAATAAAATCAATTTATGTTCAAGGTGTTGGCTGGACGTGACAGCACTTTCAATGGTTGGATGAGGAATGGGAAGAGCAGAATTGCGTTTCAAATAGAACGTTTCAATATATCGAGAGTTGAGGAAAGGGCCATTATATGACATAGCACGCTTTAAGGATTGTCCATAAGATATATTGGGAGCAAATATCAAAATAATGATGTATTGCGATAAGGCAACGATCGCTGGCAACGATCATGAGCTTTTGGGCGTGAGTGTAAAAGTAATACCCACTAATAATCAAGGTTAAACCTAAAGTTATTGGGGATTGAACTTCGATTAACGTGCTTTAAGATACTGAAGAAAAATGAGTGGAATTGTGAATCAAGTTTTCTGATGCATCAAGCAGTATCTTTTCAGTAGTAACTGATCAACAGTTTCGGGCATTTGAAAGAGAGGGGCATGTTGAGAAATGTTTATTCATCTAATAGCGCCCAACGTACCTGCCCAGTTGTGGGTTTCCTAGGGTCTTCCCATTTTCAGTGACCTGAATCAGTGGCGTGGCGTAGGGAGGACCACCGGCGCGGACACACTGCTTGCAAAAATTCAATATTGGACTAGTTGAAGGGAGTACCAAGGGGCTTTAGCGGGTGCAATACTTAACTTGCCCAAGCAACCCACCATACGCCGCAGATCGGAACAACATGTTACAATTCTCTTGAAAAAGGACATGTGTTTATATGTACATACACCTTTCCAATATATCTGTGAGTAAAATGACAATCCTTTTGAGCATTTTAATTCTGGATTCAAAATATTGCATCAGTGCAAATGAAATATCCGAAAAATGATAATTTCACTTAGGTGGCAATAACTGAAAAGTATAGTAACTTATCTACCGAAAATAGTCTCTCTCTCTGAATTGACGCACTGTTGCCACTTCCGGAATCATGGCAAGGCCATGATCCCGGAACAAAAAGGTCTTGTGGCTAGGATAAGAGAAGTAATCAACTGCACGGTGAACCTCCGCATTTTGGGTGAACCATTTGCCCGATAGAAAGCGATCCAAGTGACGAAACAGATGATAATCTATAGAAGACAAGTCAGGGGAGTAGTGGGAGACGAGGCAATGATTCATAGCCAAACACACGCAGTGCCAGCATCGTCCGTTTTGCGACATGAGGACGGGCATTATATTGCAAAAGGAGAACGCCATGCGTATTTACCAAAGCTGGTTGTTTCACCATCAATTTCCAATGCATCTGTTGTAATTCATCACAATAACGTTCTGAAGTGATGGTTTGTCCATTTGGCAGGAAACTGCAATGAATCATTCCAGCTGTAGACCACCATATAAGAAGCATAAACTTCCTGGGATGTAAGGGTGGCTTGGGATTACATCCAGGAGGATGTGCTTTACTCAACCATTATGCAGATGGTTTACGATTGTCATAAAGGACCCATTTCTTGTCGCAGGTAACGATTCGCTGCATTATAGGTTTTCATTCCTGGAATAGAGCGAAGCACAGACTTCCAAACGTCTCATCTTGTTGGCAATTGTTAATTCATGAGACAACCAAGGACCTGTTTTTTTTTTATCTTACCCAGTAAAGCCAGGCAACGAGCAATTATAGTGTGGTGGCATCTAGCTCGGCCGCTATCTCACGACATGTTTTCCGCAGTTCAGCTACAACCACACTTAGCAGAACATTGTCAGAAACTTCAACTTCTCGGTGACCACGTGGTTCATGTCTCAGGCTCATATCTCCACTTCGAAACTTAGCAAATTATCGCCGAATCTTTCGTTCATTGGCTGTATTATCCCCGACTGCTTTGTTAATGTTTTGAGCAGCAGAATGTCCCAGCTTAAATTCATAAATGAAGATAACTCTCAAATCTTAGTTTTTGATGTCAAATTTGCAAGCACCTTACGGTCGAATAAATTCAAACTCGAATTTGTTCTTCACCCGTGTGATAGCTATTTATAGTATCTCTGTGATGTAAAATGCATAAAGCTTGTATATAAAATCATTTAGCTGTATGGAGGGTCATTCCCAAACCTATTTCTTATCGGACATTTCATTCGCACCGACCCAATATTTTACCCACTGAGCTCGGTTTAGAAATTTGTTTCTTTACTTTTATAAATATATGAAGAAGTTATTGCATGTTTATTTCCAGATTTAACTTTGGAAATTGCATTGGAGAGATTTATAACGCGAATGGAAAATTTTGTTATATTCCACCAATATTTTTATATAGATCACTATCAGTTTATTTAAGGCTTAATAGGAATATCCCATTTTTCATTTATATTTATATTGAATATAAAAATTATTAGCGAAAGAAAACGCGCTGATCTCGCATTGACTATGACGTAAATTACGTTTAGTAAAACGTCTGCAGAAAATAAAGTTACACGTACCGGGATATTTTATAACTGGAATAATGAATACGCGTGATTTAAGGAGGGAAGATAAGAATGATCGATTGGCTGGTGTGAGTACCTTGCAAACAGGAATTCTGAGCAGCTTTTCAGGGTACAATGAGTAGCGCGAAAGGCAAAAGTTAAGAAGCGAAATTTTCCAGTAGATGAAATTAAATAAGCAATAATCGAATGCCCTGCGGTGGCGCAGTGTGGTAACGCGTTCTCCTATTGCGCGGCTAATCCGGGTTCGACTCCCAGCAGTGCAAAAAGAACGCTTACTCAGAGATCTCATAAAGATCGCACTGCTCACTGTAGTCCGGGGTTTGGTTCCCTAGGCCTTAAGAGGTTCGGATTCCTCGGAAAACAGTAGGTCCCGGCGCAGCATGACCACTGTAGTCTTTGAGCCGTAAAACCAAAAAGAAAGCGAAAATCGAATAAAACATCAACTATAAAGGGGTAGCAGCTTACTCGAGGTGTGATAGCATAATATAATAGTGTAACTAAAACAATTTTCTGTAAATAATAAAACTCGCCGCACTCCGTATAATAGAATTTCACAGCAGGCGGCCATTTGCAGTCACAGTCACTTCCGCTGTAAACCAAAAAATTCTTCAACGATCAGTACGAGATCACTGAAACTGGGCTCAAGAACGCTGGTACAAATCAAACTCATCCGATAAAACCTATTCGTATTGCGTATGACAATGTATGTGGCAGAATATGGCATAAACAGCAAGAAAAACATCTATTAAAGGGAAGAGATAGCACAATGTGTGCTAGATATAATGACCATAAATTAATTTTCACGTTTTACCTATTTGCAGAAATTTTAACTGACAGCGATCATTAGCTTTTAACCGAAATAATCCAAATTTCGTATCATTTTATGTTATTATTTTAATCATAAAATCATTTGTAGTTTTTTACCTGATATTGTTTTTTCCAATTTTACCTGATTCTTCACATTGTTTAATTTTAATTTAGTTCTAGTGCACTTTTTTACCATTGTATAGTATCTTTTTTCATTTCAAAAGCGTATGTACGGCTTCACTTTTTTGGTGCAAAATGATCCTTGCTGTCCTTGCGCCATAAAAATATCACCACCCAACCAATCAGCGAAAACCAATGGAGCCTAAGTGCACAGTGTTTAATGTCCAAGCTGCTGAAAGAGATGTAAAGGTTTGCAATAGGTGTTCTTCGAAAATTCGTGGTTTCCTAATATGAACAGAGCGACCTTTAAATCAAGCGTGGGAGACTTGGCGGTCTTAAGACCGCACGTGGCTTTTCAGGTCTGTAAGTGCTGCCTTTTTGGATAAATACAAATTTCGGCAAACCAAATCCTTTCATTTTCATTAATATGATTTTGTTCATATAAATTTTGTTTATTTACTTTATCTTTATTAATATCTTAAATGAACATATTTAAAATTAAATGGACAAAAGAAATATCAACGAAATTATAGAAAAGAAAGATATTTTTGTACATACCCGATCTACATAAAAATATATACACATGTATTTTTATGTATTCCATATCTACCATTCTTGTTGGTTTCTCTTCAAAGGCCGCAGTACGTTAGTTAGAAAGCGAATATGAAAATTTTTACCGAAATCAATTAGCGATTAGCTATTAAAATATGTACATTTGGCCACTTCGATTAAACGGGGTTCGAATAATCGGGGTTCTGCTACATATCTAATCAGTGACGTAGGTAATGGAGACTCAGAGTTCTCAACCTCCCTTTGGGCAGTAAAATACTTTGTTCTGTTTAACGCCAAATCACATGATCTGTTAAAAAACTACTTGCTTCTCCCCTGTATCTGATTACAATTTTTTGAATACCGCCTTTTTCGATTATAACTTAATGCGGCCTTCCAACATGAAAAGGTTCCCTACCCCCCCTGCTTTAAATGCTCAAGCTCGTTGTCGATCCAATATATGTCTTCATGTGTGTCGTTTTTATTCGTGTGTGAGCCTACGTCAACAACAGGATTCTGTGGAATGCGATAAAGCCCGGATTTTCACAGTGTGGGTTCAGATACACTACAGAGATTTTCAAGTATTACGTTTACGCTCACAATCCCCGGATATTTTCCTTATAATTATTATATGCCCATGGGAAAGTCTTTGAAGAGCTGTTCCTAGCAAAAACCTTCGTCCGGTGACCAAACGCAAATCGAGCAATGCTCCTATGTCAGCTTGGACGACTAAAAATGTATGAAGTTTGTGAATTGCACGACTAAATTCCCCAATTCTTCAAAAACATATATGCAGAGAAGTTGAATAAATACCCAGCATACAATAATGAACCCAGCAATATAAAGAGATACTGATTTAATATTCTGAATGAATATGCAAATGCATTTATATGTTTTTATTTAAACAATAATATTAATCAACGTCTATTGGCGTAGTGATACTAGAGCCGATGTTAGACGTGGCTAGATGGTGAAACGTTCGAAAGAAAAGAAATATTTTTGCGTTCGGGGGGACCTGAACCCACGACCTTCCACATTTATATGTACTAATGTCATTTATATGCCAAATATATGCTAATACCTTTTAAAATATTATGAAGAAGTTCGAATTCACATAAACATCCATCAACAAGCTTTGAACAACTTTTTATGACCATGGACCTGAGACAATTTGTAATATGAAAACAACGACAAAGGATACACAAGAGCGCGCGAACATCCATCCATCCTCAATCCATATCCCTCTTTCTCTTTTTAACTTTTATATTCATTACTTAAATACGCAACAAACGAATCGTATGTGCAGTACGTGTTCTATATCAGACGTAAATCAATAATATCATAAGTAACAAAATATGTATATAACTACTTACATGATTGAAATTTGGATGGGTTTTATTCAAAGCACGTTTTCAGTTTTCATTCTTAATATAGGTTCCCATGCACAAGATCAGCAGGCGATATGTGTTATTATTAATAATAATAATAATCATATTGAGGCATTTTCATATGCTAATTCTAGTATAAATTGAGGCTTGAACCATCGTGGCTATAAATCAAGGCTAATAAATCAATATAATGTCTAATGGTCATCTTAGATAATCACATACCCTAACAGAACTAATCACAGTAGTATGTTGACCGCAAGCAGCGAGCTCCAGAATTTACGGACTTACTAAGTAGCCCACACGAAGGGCAGTTATTGACATAGTGTCCTGTCAAAATTCGGTGCTGGTACTTGGAGCACATTTATTTCGGTATTCTGCACATGTCACAAGAAATGCCTCGCTTATCCTTTTTGGCATGATATAATCCAAGTATCAAAATATACAGAGTTAAGCTAGAGGAAAAAAGGACGTATATCTTGGCTTCAAACTAATACTGCATCAATGATTTTGATAGTTATTAAAAAAATAAATAAAATAGGACAGCAATCTAAAATTATATAAGGAACAGACCAACAGTTTGGGTATGATAATCGGAATGAAAATTTTGTGAAGGAGTTACTTTTTATTCTAGAACAAGACAGAAATTCTATTAGATGTGTCGTGACCCCATTCTCCCTCTTAGAAAATGAGCAGTTCCAGCAGATATCAATAGCCTATTGTCAAGACCGTATCCAAGTTTTAATTCCGAGGGGGAGGGGGTAAAGAATTTTATAGCATGTATCAATACAATATACAGCATGCAAATCCCTTGCCAAGTCCCATTTAAATTTAGGTTTTGGCGTGGTAGCCCAGATGCTCTTGCGCCATAAAAAATTCAAACAAACAAACAAATTTAGTTTCAGGGAAACCAACCCTTAACCCTCAGTGGGACCATGTATGATGTTTCAGCATACATAATTTCCAAAAGTTTTTATGCACAAAACTGACAAATGCCACTTCATTTTCGAGCGTTGTGTGCTTCAGTACGCATTTAAGTTTCATAATTTCAGCAATAGACATTACATGCTGGACTTTTATTTGTAGCGCCATTTGCTCCTAGACCAATAAAAAATTTGCCTAATAATGATGTCTAGTTCTACCCCATAAGGGATTAAATTCCCCGCTCTGAATACGAGCATGCCCTCTGATAGCGTTATAGTAACATATTCACCTTGCGTGCTGTGGATCGAGGTTCGGTTCCCAGCTGTGCCGAAACAAAGGGAAAAAGGCATTAACGGCGTATTATATTTCAGACTACGATTTACTATTCTTGAAAAGGTTCGGATTTTTCGGAAAAATAAAGGTTTTCTACCGTTCGGTGGCGTAAACACAATGATTATCTTAAACTGTAGCACTATTCCTGGTTCCATTCTCAATAGTATCATAGAAATCGTGCAATTTTTCTAGCCGCCACATTGTCCGCTGTTTGATTTCCTAGGCATGAAGAGGGTCGGATTTCTCGGAAAAATAAATACCTTCCACATGTCGGTGGCGTAACTATAACGCTTATCTTCAACTGTAACAGTAATCCTGGTATCATTCTCAATGGTGTCATATAAGCCATACCATTTTTCTCCCCACCACATAGTCTGGAGTTTGATTTCCTAGGCTTAGAAATGTTGGGATTTCACGGAAAATTAAATGTCTTCTACATGTCGGTGGCGTAACTATAATGCTTATCTTCAACTCTAACACTAATCCCGGTTCCATTCTCAACGGTATTACAGAACCCCTGTCATTTTTCTACCCCCGTATTTCGGTGTTTGATTTCCGAAGGTTTGAAAATGCTCGGATTCTTCAGAAAAATAAAAGTCTACCGCCTTTCTGTTGCGTAACGATAACTATTTCTTCAGTTGTGTCAATAACCCAGGTTCGATTCTAAATCGTGTCACAGAAGTCGCGTCATTTTTCTACCCACCCTAATCCTGTGTTTGATTTCCTAGGATTGAAAAGGTACGGATTCCTCGGAAGAAAAAAGGTCTACCACCCTTCGGTGGCATAAATATAACGCTTGCTTTCAATTGTAATACTAATCCTGTTTCCATTCTTAATGGTATCATAGAAGCCGTGCCATTTCCCTAACCAACACATTGTCCGATATTTGATTTCCTAGGCGTGAAAAGGTTCAAATTCCTCGGAAAAAAAGTCTGTCGCCTTTCGGTAGCTTAACGATAACGCACTTCTTCAATTGCAACACAAATCCTGGTTCGTTTTTTAATGGTATTATATAAAAACCGTGCCATTTGCTACTCACCATATAGTCCGGTGTTTGATTTCCTCGGCTTGAAAAGGTTCGGATTTCTTTGAAAAATAAAGGTCTACTATCCTTCGGTGGCTTAACGATAACTCGTTTCTTTAATTATGGCACTAATCCGGATTCGAGTTTCAATGGTGTCACAAAAGCCGTGTCATTTTTTCTAACCCCTCCCCCATAGTCCAGTGTTTGATTTCCTAGGCTTGCAAACGTTCGGATTCCTCAGGAAAATAAAAGTCTACCCCCTGCAGTGGTGTAACGATAATGTATTTTTTCAAATGTGTCAATAACCCGGGTTCTATTCTTAATCGTGTCATAGAAGCCATGCCATTTTTCTACCCACCATAGCCCGATGTTTGATTTCCTAGATTTGAAAAAATTCGGACTCTTCGGAAAAATGAAATTCTACCAACTTTAACACTTATTTTCGATTGTAACACTAATACTGTTTTTATTCTTAATGATATCATAGAAGTCGCGCTATATTTCTGTCCAACACCTGATCATGTGTTGGATTTCCTGGGCTTGGAAAGTTTCGGATTCCTCGGAAAAATAAAGGTCTACCCACCATAGTCCAGTATTTGATTTCATATTGTTGAAAAGTTTCGGATTCTTCGTAAAAATTAATATCTACCGCTCTTCGGTGGCGTAACGATAATTCACTTCTTCAATTGCATCATTAAACTGGGTTCGATTTTTAATGGTGTCATAGGAGTCGTACCATTTTTACGCCCAACAAATAGTCCGGTGTTTGATTTCCTAAGCTTGAAAAGGTTCGGGTTCCTCGAAAAAATAAATATGTACTACCTTTCGGTGGTGTAATGATATTGAATTTTTTCAATTGGGCCACTAACCTGGATTCGATTCCAGTGGTATTATGAAAGCCGTGTCAATTTGCTACCTATCACAGTCTGGTGTTTGGTTTCCTAGGCTTGAAAAGGTTCGGATTCTTGAGAAAAATAAATGCCTGCCGCTCTTCCGTAGCGTATTTCTTCAGTTGTGTTCTGTCATTAGCCTGGTTTCAATTCTCAGTGGTCTCACAGAAGTCATGATAATGTTCTGCCCACAGTAGCCCGGTGTTTGACTTCCTTAGCAAAAGATTATCAAATTCTTGGAGAAATTATAGGCCTGGCGCAGCATGACTGTCGCCGGCCTTGTCGCCGTAAAATCCCAAACAAACGAACAAACAGATACCAACCAAAGAAACGTATATTATTCAAGAGCAGTTAACACAAGCGAATAAACAGCTGGAAATAAATGTTCGATGAAACGCACTCTGTAAAATCCAAGCTTCAGTATCCATATCTAATTTTGCATCTAGAGAAATATTTTTTTATAAAACTAGAACATATAAAGTACATTCTGAAGTCAGATCGTGTATTTTTAAGATTTATATTGTACTTTGTCTAGGTATTTTATATCTGTGGTCACAGAGAACAACTGGTTAAGTATAAAATCGTAATTTTTCAGGGCAGTAATTTTTATCTTGGTACTTTTTTTTTGTATATACAGTTTTTCAAAAAAATAAATTTGATTGACATCTATGTGACTCAAATAACGTTCTAGATTTAATATTTTGAAGAATAATTAATTTGCTGAAACCCTTTGCACTGAAATCACAGTGTAATTGTTTTTGCCATTTTTTGAATTCACCATCTATTCCCTGCGACCACAGATATGTACTTGACGCTTTTAGGGGAAACATAGAGCGTAATTTAGGAATAGCGACTTTATTTCTGGACTACTTTCAAATTCGAATTTCTAAACCTTCAATCAACGCATACGAATTTGAATTAATTCCGTGTAGCAATATTCCGGTATAGCGTACTTGTTTATACGGCGATTATCAATTAAAACCTTACCCAATTTATACAACGCTTTACTCTTCCATAGATTGGCTACAGCGCACAACCAGGGAGCAGTTTTTGGGGTTGTAACACCCATCGCAATAACACTCAGTATATTTAACATAGGAATATATATATATATATATATGAGTTGTAGCTCTGTAACCCCTCCCATTAAGCCTATAACCCCCTTATATGAACTTTCTTCCTACGCCTATGAACATGAGTAGTGTGAATAATTCTAACAGTCTTCATGGTCGAAGCAACTAAAAATTAGTATTTAGATGAAACGTTTACAAACAATTACAATTATAGATAAAACGAACCTTTTATGATCAGTTCGGCTGAAAATATGATCCGCCATCATCAGAATGAAAATCAATATATTTTTTCTCTTTTGGCCTCGACTAGAATCTTCTAATTGATAGCAACACATAAAACTGAATTGTGTTTAATCTTACTTTAGCTATAATCGTGGCTGTTTGTGAATTTCTCATCTAAAGAAATCATATGTATTGAGCCTATACTACTACCATACTTTTTGTTGTTCAGTTAACAGTAACGCAGTTATTTTGTTTTGTCTTTTGACCCTATCGTAATACTGTTTTTGTTGTTAAATCAAATGAAAATTTTCATTTTACGATTGCACATTCGTCATTCGATATAAGCAAAGAAAAGCACTTTTATTAAGTATCATTTGTGTGTGTCTCATGCTACAAGGGCTGCTTTACTATGATGCTGCGATGCTATAACTTGCATGTGATGTATAATGTTAAATAACTGAAGTTAATTATGTCTACTCTGGATTAATATATACATGATGTTAATCACATTTAAATAGATGTAATTATGCAATGAATAATTGTAGTATGTAAATGTCACATACTGTCTGAAACAAATAAATATTATTATTGTAAGATAATATTCCACTACGAATTCTGTCATTCTAATTAACAAGAATCGCTGTCTTGCAGGAATCTGAATCACTGTCGCTGCAGAATCTGAATCACTGTCGCTGCAGAATTTGAATCACTCTTACATAAAGATCTGAATCGCTGTCTCTTAGGGATCCTAACCCTTACAAAGTGATTGATTAAAAAGAATACTCTCGGTAACCAATAGGATTCATACAGGGATTTTCCTCATGATGGACAAATAGGTTATTCCTAAACCATGGAGCACATTTTGATAATTATCATCTCATGATCATTAAGTATTTTCAATCCACTGCAGGATGGAAGTCTCTCATGTGTAGTACTGTGAAAGAAATACAGAGGAAGCAGTCTTAAGCTCACCAAGCTGGCCGGACGTGTTGGCAAGCTGGGCCTACAGTTTAACGTAGATTCCGAACTTCGGTCACTAAAGCTACAGGCGTAATTTGGTGTTCAAACATAGCGTTACCTGAATGCGGGGGGTGGGGGGGCGACAAAACAAAACTCCAAAATAGTTTGTTTGTTTGTTTGGGTGTTTTATGGCGCAAGAGCATCTGGGCTATACTGCGTCACCCAAAATAGTATGAGAAAAGTACGATTTTGCCTCGTTTATAAAAAAAACTGAGAGGGCAAGTGCCCCCCTTGCCCTCCGCCAGACTACGCCTATGACCATAGCCGAAGTCCTGCGCTAAAGCGGGACTCGTTCTGTCACCTTCCTACAGAGTGATCGCTACCGGGGCTGCTTCGAAACTGCTCTCTGACGAGTGTCGGTGTTCTTGGCAGAAGATTGTTGTGGGACAGATAACTATATAGTTCTGTTTACTTCTATAATGTTTCAGATAAGTATATAGTTCAGAATACACGCCTAGCTCAGTGGTAACGCGTTCACCTTGTTAATCCGGGTTCGAATCCAAATGGCCTCAAAATAAAAGCTTACCAATGGAACTTTTGACCCAACTTCGTGAGTCCGTTCTGTAGGTCTTAAGAGATCCAGTCTCGTCAGAAAAATGTGTGTTCAGGGTCCTTCAGTGGTGTAATAGTAAGGCATTTGTCTATTGTATCGATAGCCCGGATTCAACTCCCAATCCTATTGTATAACGCGTGCCAATGTGTGATCCACAGTAGTCCGATGTTTGGTTCCCTTGACCGCAGAGGTTCGAATTCCTCTGAAAACTGTCAGTCCAACGCATCATGGATTTTGCTGCTATTGTGCCGTAAAAATAAAAACAGCTTTTTTTTTCACTACCTCTGTTTACACTCGTGTATTGGTCTGTTTAAAATTAGGTTGAACTACTATTTTGCTACTATTGAGCCATAAAAACACAAACAGATTTTCTACATTACTCCTATTTACACTCGTGCATTGGTTTGTTTTATATTTCGTTGAACTATTATTGCGCCATTAGAACACAAACATTGGTTTGTTTTATATTTCGTTGAACTATTATTGCGCCGTTAGAACATAAACAGATGTTTTATTTTACACTACCTTTATTTACACTCGTGCATTGGTTTGTATTACGCAGACTATTGCGCGGTAAAAACAGGTTTTCTACACATCCACTATTCACACTCGTGCATTCCTCTATTTAAAGTTACGTTGAACTATTATTGCGTTACTATCGCGCTGTAAAACACAACCTTTCTACACTACCTTTATTTACACTTATGCATTATTTTATTTGAAATTACATTAAACTATAAGCACATCTGCGTATTAAAATAAAAAAATTATTCATATGATTTACTATATGAATTTGCTACATGAGAGCGGGTTAAATTCTGAAGTCTTATGAATGTGGCCGCCTCTACTTATATATACTCCGAACCGTCTTATTGAATTTGTGGACCCTCAACGCAATTATTTTTGGGGTCCCTTTAACCATAGCTTGCAAATTTCCAAATACTGCAGCAAAATATACAATAAACGAATTTTTCCAATTTGTGGGCATTGTTTGGAACGGGGCCCAGTTTGCCCACCTTTTGAAATTGCATTCTAGATAAGGATAAAAAAATGAAGATGAAATATATTTCTCTGAAAAACAAATGTGATTTTTTTCTGTTTCGTATTTCAGAACGATTAGTCGTGCGTGTTTTACCACCATCACAAACAGTAGATGTAGGTAAGACGGCCATATTTAACTGCAACGTCTCTGGTCATCCTGTTCACGTCATCAGTTGGCGCAAAGATATGCAACCCGTCCTTTCTTCTCGAAGAATTGTGGTATCGAGAGAAGAGCTGCGCATTAATCATGTCGAGAGAGAGGATAAAGGAATGTACCAATGTTTTGTATACAACGACAAGGAATCCACGCAAGATACTGCGCAACTCGTCCTTGGTGGTAAGTTAGGAAGTTCTTGCTAACAAATCCGTAATATCAACGTGCGAAATCAGACAAAGCTTAATTTTGAAACTTTAGAACCAAACAAGTGTTGATTTCCTTGAAAAGTTGAAATCTTCTTGCGAAGCAATTGGAACATTGAGGGATTTTGATTTTACTGAAGTCATAAGCATTTCTTTTCATTCAAGAAAGGAAATTTATCAATAGCTTGAGCTTTCCAAGGTTTTCCATGAAGTTCGAGGGGCGAAATCTCTTCCCTAGTTTCTGGAACGCAGATGTGCACATTTGAAATTTTCAGCGTCCGGGATGTAATCCTATTATCGTAAGCAGCTTACTACAAAACGTTCTTAAAAGCCGTCCTGACGAACGCTCGAAAAAGAGCGCAATTCGGCGTTTTCGTCTCGGAGCTTAAAAATAGGGCGAACAATACAAAGTCAAAACCAACGTAATTATTTTATATGTGTTGAATCTCAAACAATGCTATTCATTTTAATTTGGTTTTGTTTCTAATGTGTCCAATCCTTTTTCCTTCTGACACTTAGTCTCTCCTCTTCCTCTAATGTTTTGTCGCTGAGTTTTTGAAGTTCTTATAATACTACGTTAGTACAGCTTATTTAAATAAATACAATTGAAATGTTATATATACGATGTTGAAATCTTCCCTGATAGAATAAGTGAATTTGCTTTGTGCTTAGGTAATAAATAACGGTGAAATTGTTGAAATAAAACAATTGTACATCATGTATAGACCACAATTAAATGCATGCATGTATGCATACTAATGAAAAATACTTTTCAATACAAAATACCCGAATATATTTTTTGAATTTCAGCATATCATCAATGTATAAGAAATATATAACGAATGTTTAATGCATAATTTTTTGATAAAATACGGCCTTTTCTATTACAGATGTTGCACCAATATTGAAATATACTTTTGACCCTTTAAAAATGGAACCTGGTGCTCCCCTGTCTTTAAAGTGCATAGCAACTGGAAATCCATTACCTCAGGTTACATGGACATTAGATAATTTATCGATCCCCGATCATATAAGGTTCTCAGTAGGTGATTACGTCACATCAAGAGCGGAAGTAGTCAGCTTTGTGAACATTAGCAGCCTCAGAGTGGAAGATGGAGGTATGTAATAATTTTAAACATTAAAAAATATAAAATAGTTCACAAATATGCAGCCCAAAAAAGGAGAGTGGTAAAAATAAATAACAGTATCATAATTAAGTACGTAAGGCTTTCTAAATCGATATGATAAAAATTGTTCAAGTGGAGTGATAATAGTGAATATTATGCGGACGCATATACAATACACACACACACCATTTACCATACACACATACATGGGAAAGAAATGGAATATGACAACAGCTTTTTTGTGTCGAATAAAAATTCAGTTTTAAAAACATTCCCACAGGGGACACCTAGAACAATATTTTGATACATCACTGGCGTAGCTAGGGGGTGGTTTTGGGGGTTGTAACCTCCCATTGCAATGAAATTTTGTATATTTAACATAGGAATATATGAGTTGTAGCTCTGTAAATCTCCCTCATTGAGCCTATAACCCAATTTTGAACTTTCTGCCTACGCCTATGTACAGCATGCGTATTAAACAAGGTTTTTGAAATTGTGTTATAGAATATTTTCTGTGTGTAACTACCATAAAAACAAGATATCATCCTACAACATGACACTTTTTGTCCTTGAGCCATAAAAGTACAACCAACCAACCACCCTTTGGACAGGGCAGATTTGAACGGTAAATCCAGTTTTTAATTATGCTTATTTTTCAAGGATCTAAATGAAAAATAAATGATTGTAGAAGGTTTCTGTAATAATGTATATGCATTACATTGCGCAAATGCATCTATTAGCTGATAATTCTAACAAACAATCTGCAAAGGATCATCATTTTGAAAAACTCTATTTAAAGTAAAAGGCCTTTAACCAATCAACTTTTAAACTGATAGCTACCTTTAAACAAAGCATATTTCAAATAATCGACATTGAAAGAAATGATACAAATACACTACTTATATCACAGTACGAATAATTTGTGTTGGCCTTGATGTCGAGCGTAAAGGAGGCAAAGCTGTGGCGAGGCGTGAGATAGGTCGTTGCCACCTCTGCTGATTAGGAACTAAACCCAAGAGGATTGTATGATTGGTTTTCCAGTGATTTAGCAAATTGTGCATTGTTGCATAATTGATCCCAGTGGTCTCATTTTTAGTATATTGGCTTTGGTCTTTAGCATTAGTTACGTATGGAACAAATGTGTTTCCTCTGACTCTGAATAATTTCAATGTAATATTAAGCTTCAAACCTTGCAATTTAGAGGTATCACCATAATAAAATACTCACCTATCGTGATACGACATACTTTGCAAAATATTTATTTCACTTGTCACTGAAATATTTTAAATTTTAATGTTTCTATTTGTTTCTATATATGTGAGTATACAAATAATGCTACATTGGAATCAACAATTTAGTCGTAAAATGAGGTGAATTATAAAAAGTATTTTATATACTTTGAAATATATATCAGAAAGAAAGGTTCGCAGTAAGATGGGCAGTTTTATTTTTTTCGAAATGTCCGCTTATCTGTATACTAGTCAGACAAATAATTCATTTAATTTCACATGATGAGTTGCTCTTCTTAGATGCAATATCCTGCAAAAGGGAGAGAGAGAGAGAGACATTGAACATTGGAAGGAAAGAAGACCATGGTCTGAAAAGTATCGAACCTTCGCTAATTTATGTTCAAATTCCGGCAACTAACCTTATTCATGGCACTGGCCTAATGCCCTAAACCCGGTTTATAGACAATCAGGAGAATGTCAGAGTTTGAAAATCTAAGTTAACGGTCTCTATCGAATTCAGGAATATAAATTTTAATTAGATTTCAGTCAACTGGTTTGCATCTAGGGTAGAAAACATTGGCCCAATTAAGTGGCTGTCCCTATCATCCGATGGCCTATTATTTGGAACTTACGTTAGTTGATTTAAATAGGGATTATCCCATGAAAATTTTCTTTAACGTTATAGATAAATCTCATGGCCAACGATTAGTCTTAATGGCATACAGTGGAAATCGTTTATACCGATGCCGTTTATAGAAGCTAACTGTATATGACAACGGAATTTGTAAAAAAAAAGTTTGTTTACTATTCTACTCCATACTAAATATATCGGTTATAACGACATCGTATATAACAACAAAAGCTGTTATAGCAACGGCGATTTTGTCCTCAGTAGGGAAATTCTTATCGAATATAACGATGCAACTTGACAACTATTCATCGGAACCACGTGGATTCAAGACAACGTTGGAATCACGTTCTTCCGTTTAAAAAAATAAGAAGTCGAACGCACTGTTCGGTCAAAGGAACAGAATTTCGTATCTCGTGTCAAACCCCGAGTGCGGAAGAGCAGAACAACGAAGAACGTTCAAATTTCGCCAAACAAACCTTCATTTCAAACATTCGTAAGATGTTTAAATGAATAATTTATTATCAAAGTCTAGAGACTGTATTTGTTTTCAAAATATCGACATTCCTTTCATATTGAATGTGTTATTAATATATTAATTATAGTATTAATTAGTGTATATTAATTACAGAAGTCTGTGACCTTAATTAGTATTATAACTGATTCCGTATCTATGCCTTCCACGCCTTCTCGATTGTTTTCAAATTTCGATATCCCGACTTAAACTCGACGACTCGATCCTAATTGGATTTAATAACAGAATGAGATTCGACAATCGAGGTTCTCTTGTGCTTATATTTATTATATGCATTACACGGCATTAAATGTATTACACTGCACCGTGCAATGGACAAATGGTTCCATTAATAGTGGACCAACCTCCAGGTGCATAATATGTAAGGGGTATATTGATTATCTCTGCTTACGTGCTTGTCATGGATGCATGTTAATTCCGGCAACGTGTGATCCGAACTCATATATATATATATATATGTGTGTGTGTGTGTGCCAATATATATATCTATATAGATGTGCTTGTGCAAGTACATGTGTTCAGATTTCCCGTATTAACAACTTAATGAAATATAGAAACATTTGTTTCAAAATATTAAATATACAGAACAAATTTCTCTTTAGTTTTACGTGACTAGTGCACAATAGTCGAACTTGATTTGTGATCGAAAATCTGAACGATATCTGGTTACAAGAAAATCCAATATATTAAGCAAAATAAAGGAGCAACACATTAATATCTGTAAATAATGAACAAGTGTCTAAAATAACTAAGCTTTCCAGCTGCACAATCATTAATCAAGGACAAAACATGGGCCTCGTGCATTCATGTTATTAATTGTGCTTAAGATGTACACGCATTCGATGAGTGCTGTTATATGTACATCAGCGGCGATTCCGATAAATAATAATCTCAGAAAAATATTAAAAATAACCATATTTATCTATGCTTATTTAAAATTGCATCATTAATCTTTTGGTAAACTGCATTGGGACATTTATAAGGCTTTTACCCAGCAGGCCATTTATCCTTATTCGACCATTAACAGTGCCGAATTAAATTGAAAAAGCAACGCTTATCAACTTGCTACGAACTATAGTTCAGGTGTTGGCTCCCCAGACCTAAAGGGTTTCGGATTCTTCAGAAATATGTAAGTTGATTGCCCTAGGGTGGCCTAGTGTAGCGCATCCAACCATCATGCCATTCATTCGTAATCAATTATCCACAGTGCCTAATTAAATTGAAAAAGCAACGCTTATCAACTTGTTTACTTACTTACTGCAACTCTTACTTACTTGCTTACTTACTGTAGTTCAAGGGTTAGCTCACCAGGCCTAAAGAGGTTAAGATTCTTCAAAAATAGGTAAGTTGACCGTCCTAGGGTCGTATTGGGTGGCTCATCCAACCATCGTGCCATTTATTCGTATCGACTATCAACAGTGCCTAATTAAATTGAAAAAGCAACGCTTGTCAACTTACTACTTACTTTTCTTCGGGGGTTGGCTCCCCAGGCCTAAAGAGGTTCGGATTCTTCAGAAATAGGTAAGTTGCCTGCCCTAGGGTGGCGTCATTACGCCACCCTAGGGCAGACAACTTACTTCCAATCATCATTCACTTCCAATCATCGTGCCATGTCTCCGTAATGGGCTATCAACAGTGCCGAATTAAATTGAAAAAGCAAGATTATCAACTTAGTAGTTACTGTAGTTCAAGGGTTGGCTCGAGGCCGTCTTTATAATTGATCGGGCCGAACACCAGGTTTCGTGACGTCACAATTTGAGTCTGGAAATCGGTGGATAATTGCATGATTAATGCATTTTCCTAAGCTTTTTTCTCTCTATGCTTTTCTAATCACGTAGAATTTAAATTCTAATTTAGCTCTTTGAATGAACTTCATACCCAAGATAGCTAGCTAACTAACCTATAATATAATATAATATTATATTTCGCTTAACCGAAATATCTGACAATGCTGTTTTTTGTAATTACTTTTTTAAGCTGACACTCGTTCAACGTTTTATTTGTTAATAAAGTAGAACCCCGGTAATCCGAATTTCGATTATCCAAAATGTCCTGTAATACTATTTTTTGTAATTATTTTTTAAGAGGACACTCGTGCAACGTTTTCTTTGTTTATACGATAGTACCCCGGTCATCAGATATCATAGGTCACTTTGGTTAGGCGAAGTTCGGATTATCAGGGCATTTACAATTAAAATGTGGAATGAGTGTCAACTTAAAAAACAGTATTGCAGGACATTTCGGTTAAGCAAAGTTCAGATTACCGGAGTCCTATTGTATTTACAAGTAAAATATTGAACGAGTGTCAACTTAAAAAAAATTACAAAAAATAATTTTGTAAGGTATTTCGGTTAAGCGAGGTTCGCATATCCGGGATTCTACCGTATTTACAAGCCAAGAAACCCCAATAAATAAATATATTGCAAATTATAACGTAAATATGACGCGACGAATTGTGTGTACCGATTTGATGCGGAGCCTCCCAAAAATAGCCTCGGAAAGACGTATGTGCACAATACGTTTTGCACGTCCCCCCCCCATTCTAGAAACAACTCTGCATGCACTTATTATGTACATAATACTAAGAATATGATGTGAATAATAACATCCGTTGCAATAAGAAATAATGAGTTGAAAAGAATATCTGTCATTGTAAATTTGTATCCGCAAAACTTGTTTTCAACCGCTGCAGCGATAATTTCTTCGGATATTTATTTCTCTTTCCTTCATTTAAAGCAATTATTAATTGAATTTTGAATGTCATAAAACATTATTTTACAGTTTAAAGACGCAAATTTGTCTGCCACAAAACTTTCTCTTTAAATTAAAGCACAGTCATATACTTACAAATATACAATAAGGTAACAAATGTATAGGTAAATCATAATGTTCATACAAGTATGAATCTTATGACATAGATTACCTATACATTAAAAACTCATTTACCTCCAAATGTTTTTCAATCCACAATGTAAAGCTACAGTGATATCTAATTAATAATTTTGCAGCATAAAATTATGATATTTCGATGAATACATTGCATTTCTTACTTCAAATAAACCATACGTTCATAGACAGCATTTATACAATAAGACTCATCAAGTGACGTCATGAGGGTTTAAATCGATGCAGTAGCAGGCCCGATCAAGTATAACGACGGCCCCGGTTGGCTGCCCCAGGCCTAAAGAGGTTCAGGTTTGTCAAAATATATGTTACCTGCCCTAGGGTGACATAGGATAGCGCATCCAACAGTCGTGTCATTTATCCGTAATCAACTATCAACAGTGCCGAATTAAGTTGACAAGGTAACTTTTATCGACTTGCTTACATACTGTGGTTTGGGGGTTGGCTACACAGGCCCAGGAGGTTCGGATTCGTCAGAAATATGTAAGTTGACTGACCTAGGGTGATGTAGGGTAGTACAGCCAACCATCGTGCCAACAACCCGTATTCAACTGTCAATGGTATCATCTAATGCGTGCCTTTTTTGCCCACTTTAGTTCAGAGTTGGGATCAC